>BQMB01000302.1:0-219680 GCA_027943415.1 Closterium sp. NIES-67 | reverse complement strand
CGGGTGGAAATAAAGCTTCTCCGATCGATTGCAAATTGCAGGTGATTTTATAAGACTATTTTAGACTGATTGTCTGAAATTTCAAACCATTTTTTCCCACTCCTGATTTTTCAGACTTTGCTTTTTCTAGATACTGAGCCCTTCAAACTTGTACAATTTTGAATCCTGTGTTTTTCAGACTTTGCACTTAGCGGATACTAGGTTTTCAGAGTATAGCGCGTACGGACCCTGACACTCAGTACCTATATTCCCGCAACTCTGAAATTTTGTCAGTCTCCAGCCCCCAGAGTAATTCCTCTCTCACACTCGGCAACTCATAAGATCCAGCTAAGTCCTAACAGCCAGAGACATTCCCCCAACAGCCGTAGCAATCCATAAAATCTCTTAGTCCTCTCCTAGTGACATTCCCCCTCACGCCTACCGTAACCCACAAGAAACGGCTAAGTCCTCCACTTGTAGAGACACTCCTCCCACCCACACCACCACCCATGGAAAATCAGCTAAGTATTCCATTTCTAGAGTAATTCCTCCCACACACCTCCCTACCCAAAACATTTGCCGAGTTCTCCACAGCCTCGCACACGTCCCTCCAACAACCAATCACACCGTTGCATTCCCGACGAGAGACAGACTTTGGCGTGCCCTGTCAAACAAAGGAAGCCCCGGCAGGCACGTCACCTCGGCCTTGCAACACGTAGCGAGCAACTCACCCATAAGGGTGCGTTTCCCTCTAATGTCAAGCATTCTGACACCGATACTGACAGTTTCGATTATTACACGTCATCAATGTTTCTGACGTTTCAGGATTGTGACCATTGATGAAACCATGACACTAAGGGGGAACACGCCCTCACGAGCGGACAAGAGCACCTCGCGGCAACCGTGCTCGTGCCCGTTGCAGCAAGGAAGATTAAGAGACAAAAGTATCATGTGTCAAACATGTCTTTGTATCATGAGTAGGTTAGGTCCCCCCCGCCCACTAGCGCTTCCGCCCTAGGTCCTAGCCACCCCGTTCCCCTCCCGCCCGTGCTGGCCTGTCCCCTAGTGGCCCACGTCGCCTTGCCGGCCTCGTCGCCTAGCCGGCCCCGTAGCCCAGCCGGCCCCGCCTCCTAGCCAGCCCCGTCGCTTAGCTGGCCCCGTCGCTTAGCCGGCCCCGTCGCCTAGCTGTCCCCGTAACCTAGCTGGCCCCGCCTCCTAGCCGGCCCAGTCGCCTAGCTTGCCCCGTCGCCTAGTAGGCCGCGCCACCTAGCCGGCCCTGTCGCCTAGTAAGCCCCCTCTTCCAGCCGGTCCCGTCGCCCAGCCGGCCCCGCCGCCCAACCAGCCCCGTCGCCTAGCCGGCCCCGTCGCCTAGCTGGCCCCGTCGCCTAGCAGGCCCCGCCACCTAGCCGGCCCCGTCGCCCAGTCGGTCCCGTCCCCTAGTCGACCCCGTCGCCCAGCCGGCCATGTCGCCTAGCCGGCCCAGTCGCCCAGCCGGCCCCGTCGCCTAGCCGGCCCCGTCGCCTTGCCGGTCCCGTCGCCCAGCCAGTCCCGTCGCCCAGCCGGCCCCGTCCCTCAGCCGGCCCCATAGCCTAGCCGGCCCTGTCGCCTAGCCGGCCCCGTCGCCTCCACGCCTAGCCAGCCCCGTCGCCTTGCCGCCCGCGGCCCTTTCCCGCATCGGCCTTCTCCATTGCACTGCAGCACACTCCACCGCATTGCACCGCACTGCACCGCACTCCACCGCACTGCACCGCACTTTACTGCAATGCACCGCACCCTACCATACTGCACCTCCCTCTACCGTCATCTACCGCATTGCACCGTACCGCACTGGACACCACTGCTCCCCCCCGCACTATGTCGCTCAGTACAGCACAGTACCGCCTGCCTGCTGCTGCAGCGACCATGATGGCGGAGGGGCAGCCGGTTGAGTTCGACTCGTGGCTTATCGACCTCCGCCGCCACCTCACTGGTCAGCGGCAGGACGGCCACTCCCTGGCCGTCCACATCGACGGTACGCTCCCCTGCTCTGACCCCCCTGCTGCTCTACCCACTGACCCCACGTCTGCTGACCATGAGTCCGCCGACACTGCTGCCCTTGCCCGTGCTGTCTGGTTGTCGCATGACGCTATCGCACAGCTTGCAATTAATCATGCCCTCCCCCTATCCGAGCGCCCCTGCTTTTGGTCGGTCAGGACTGCGCAGGACTTCCTAGAGGCTGTTGCCAACCTGCCCTCTGCCTCCGTCAGTCGCCTGATCCTGCCCATGCTCTTTCCTGATCTCGCGTCTTTCCCTACTGTCGCTGACCTAGCCACCCACGTGCGCACACTAGACTCCACCTGGCGCGCTGCCTGCACTGAGGCCCAGCTTCGTTTGTTTCAGCCCCCCATCTGCTCTATCCTCTACCTGCTTGCCACCCGCCTCCCTGACCGCCTTGCCACCGCTCGCAATCACTTCCTTAGTCTCCACCCCGCTGACCTCACCCTCACTGACTTTGTCGACACCCTGTCTGCCGTAGAGACTCGTCAGCGCTCTATCGCCCAGTCTAGCGGTACCGTGCCGGTCTCTATCTTTCAGGGCTGTGCCCCCATTCAGCCTAGACGACCTGTTTCGTCTCCGCTTCGGCCCGTCACCAGACCTCCCCGACTGGCACAGTCTGCACCGCCGTGGTGTTACGATCTTTAATATGGACATGGATGAGAATAGCTCTGCTTTGTATGTGCTGGATGTCGATGACTCTAGTGTGACTAGTTCCTATTACCCTATGTTGCCTAGTGTTGTCGTGCCCAGTGTGCCTAGTTCAGTCTCCCCTGCTGCGTTCGGCATAGGATTCCCTGCCTTGATTAGCCTTCGGTCCTCCCTTGCTCCTCCGACTCCTGTCGCCGCTACCGCGCTCTCCTTCACCCTGGACTCTGGCGCTTCCCGGTGTTTCTTTCGGGACTCCACTACGCTTACGCTTGCCACACCCGCCGCAGTCGCTCTTGCAAACCCTTCATCCGGCCCTGTAGTCGCAGGTAGCTCCACCACCCTTCCCTGTCCGGCGGTTCCCTCGGGTTCCCTTACAGGCCTGCATATCCCCTTGTTCTCTAGGAACTTAGTTGGTGTCGGCTGCCTCTAGGACCTTGGCGTCACCACTATGTTCCCTGGGCACGAGCGGTACACTGTCTGTATCGAGGCCGCCACTGGTGCCCCCCTCACCACGTTCCCCCGGGACCCGATGTCAGGCGTGTTCACGCTGGACACCACGTCCCCCCCGGTTGGGATGCCTCCCCAGGTGGCAGCATCTTCCCAGGTTGCTGCGGCTTGCTTGTGTCGGTCCCTTACTCACCCGTCGCTTCTGTGGCACCACCGTCTAGGTCACCCCGCTCCCACCCGTCTCCGTCACATGTCCCAGCACGGTCTTGTCTTAGGTCTCCCTGAGTCGTTCCCTGCGCTCCCCTCCTCACCAGCGCCGCCGTGCACGCCCTGCGTCGAGGGCTGGCTCCGCCGTGCCCCTCACTCCTCCTCGTTCCCCCCCACCGCCCCACCGCTGCAGACCCTGCACATAAACGTCTGGAGCCCCGCCCCTGTCCATGGGCCGCGTCGCGAGCGCTACTTCCTAGTGCTTGTCGATGACTACACGCGCTACACCACTGTGTTTCCCCTGGAGTGGAAGGCTAACGTGCCTGCCGTTCTTATCCCGTGGATTGCCTTTGCGCGTGTGCACCGAGGTCTCCTTGTGTTGTGTCTTCATGCTGACCGCGGTGGCGAGTTTGCCCCTGGTTACCTTGGTCGTTTCTGTCGTGCGGAGGGCATCACCCAGTCGTTCACTCTGCCGGACTCCCTGCAGCAGAATGGGATCGCTGAGCAATGCATCGGTTTGGTCATGGAGGTGACTCGTACCTCCATGGTCCATGCCGGTGCACCCCATTTTCTGTGGCCATTTGCCGTTCGCTATGCTACTCACCAGCTTAGCCTGTGGCCGCACCCTCAGCGACCGCAGGTTTCGCCGACCCTCCTCTGCATCGGGTCCCCTGGTGACGCGTCTGCGTTCCACGCTGGGGCTGCCTTGCTCACGTTCGTGCCTCTGGCATGAACAAGCTCACTGCCCGTACCGTCCCCTGTGTCTTCCTAGGTTTCCCCCTCGACTCGTCCGACTGGCACTTCTACCATCCGCTGTCTCACCGCTTCTTTCACTCCCGTGATGTCACCTTTCACGAGTCAGTCTCTTTTTACCACCGCTTTCCCCACCGTGGTCCCCCAATTCCCCCCCCCTGTTCCTGGTTCCCCCTCCCCCGGTCGCCCCGGCTCCCCCCCCTCCCCTCCCTGCCCAATCAGGTGTGTCTCACGTCACCCCTCTCCCGTCGGGTGTCCCTGCTGAGGAGTATGCCGACTCTTGCGGCTCTGCAGAGTCCCTCCATCCACCTCCCCCCGCCCCGGTCTCTCCTTCCCCGTCGCCGCCATTTCTGTCACCGCCGCAGCCGCCTCCGCCGCCGCTGTCGCCGCCACGGCCGCAGTAGCCGTCGTCACTGCCGCTGGGGTTCGTGCGATCTGGGGGTGCTTGGGAGCGTGTTGCAGCGGGTCCTGGAGCACGTTCCCATTCAGGGGGTGTTGGCGTGGAGCTTTTTGGAGGGAGCCGTGTTGTCGCTGGAGGTTCTGGTGTTGGAGTCATAGAGCAGCCACAGCAGTCGCCGCCGGTGTCCGCTCTTCGCCTCCTCAGTCTTCCTTCCCCTGACCGCCTGCCGGTGCCTCCTCCGTTGCCGCCGCCTCCTCCTCCACCGGTCTATGCCCGGGTGTTTCCTCTACCGGACTCCTCTCCGGCTCATTTCCCTCCCCGTTCTCCTCCTGTGTCTCCCCCCCTCCCTCCTCACCCGACTTCTCCGTCTCACGTCTGGTCTGGTCGTCCGTCTCGTTCTCCTCCTACCTGCCCTGTTCCGCGGTCTCACCCGATGTTGCTTCGCTCCCACGCGTCTCGTGCTCCTCCGTTCCTCCCGTCTCCTCCCCCGTCGTCACTTTATGTGGCCCCACCTCCGTTCTCTGACTTCCTTTGTGCCGCACGTCCCCTTGTTCCTTGTGTCCTTGCCTCTCTTGTTACCGACCCGTCAGTTCCTGTCTCGAGTCTGTCGGCTCTTGTCGCTGCTGTCACTGACTTCGCCGCTACCCGCCACCTTGACTACGCCACCGCTCTGGTCTCTGACCCTGCCTGCCCTTCGGCCGTCGAGGGTGTGGCTGCCCTTGGCAGTGACGTCCTAGAGGACAGGCAGTACGAGCTCGCTTTCCTGTCTGCGGCCACTCCCCATCTCTGTTCCATGCTACTAGTCCCTGAGGGTGACCCAGACGCCCTTGACATCCTGACCCCTTGCACCTACGCTGAGGCCACCTCGGGACCTTGGGCCTCTCAGTGGATAGCTACCATAAAGCAGGAGATGGCATCTTGGAGATCCACCGGTACCTTCGTTGACGCAGTTCCCCCACTTGGGGTGAACGTAGTCGATGGCCGATGGCTCTTCAAGGTGAAGCGCCCTCTTGGAGAGCCGCCTGTCTTCAAGGCACGCTACGTTGCTCGAGGCTTCAGTCAGCATGAGGGGGTGGACTTCTTTCAGACCTTCGCCCCGACCCCGAAGATGACTACTCTTCGGGCTCTGCTACACGTAGCAGCACAGTGTGACTACGAGCTCCACTCCCTCGACTTCTCTACAGCTTTCCTCCAGGGCAGTCTATACGAGCAGGTCTACCTGCACTGCCCCCAGGGCTTCTCCAGTACCTTTCCCCCTGGTACCAAGTGGCTCCTCCGGCACCCCGTCTACGGCTTGCGATAGGCTCCTCGTGAGTGGCACAATACGCTGCGTGCTACACTTGCTGACCTGCAGTTTTTCCCGTCGTCTGCAGACCCCTTGCTCTTTGTTCGTTCTTGCCAGACTCCGCTCTACATCCTTGTCTAAGTAGACGACCTGGTCTTTCCTACTGCAGACAGAGACACGCTGGCCTCCGTAAAGGCCGAGCTGCTGAGGAGACACACCTGCTCTGACCTAGGAGAGCTGCGCCACTACCTTGGCCTGCAGATCTCCAGGGACAGAGCAGCGCGCACCATCACTCTCTCACAGTCACACTTGGTGCGCCAGACCCCGTGAGGACCCGCTTTTTGGCATTTAACATTTTAGGACCCCCCAGCTGTGTTTTCGTGTAGGATTTTGCACTGTAAGAATAGAAACTGCTGCTGATGCTTTTACTGTACGGTTGGTGTTGGCAGCAGGTTGGTGCTGCGTGTTCTTACGAGCCTCTTCCCCATAGTCGGCCCTCGACTAAGAGCGTGCTCGAAGGAACGTTTTTTCAATCCAATTCGTTTCAGAATCGCGTTCTCAATCGCAATGAATCAGCTCGCGTCAAACTCGCACTGTACAGATTTGCGTCCGTCTGAAAAATACGCGCCTGAAATCAGGTTTGGAAACATACCTTGAATCTTGATAATCCCAACCGTGCGTCACACCACTCGAAACCGCACTAAACTGCTTCGCGTCACAATTACGTAACACTGTAGCGAGCAAGTCTGGGAAGAGGTTGGATGGAAAGAGGCTGCAGGAACACGCTCTTGCAGCGTGGGTGACGGCAGTCAAGATGCCATCGCGCCACGCCAACACACGAAATTTGACGCGTGTCATTCTGGTGGTACGAAAAGATGACGACAAGAGGATTCTGTTTCCGCGGTACAAATATAACTCCCTATGTAAAAAGGTTGTACATCCAGCACAATAGACACGTAAGTGTAAAATATGTGAACATGGGTCCTAATAATTTCCATCCACTTTAATGTCCACCTTGACACTTTTTCCTGTAATTCTAAGAAGACCATAGGGTCCAATAGCCGAGGGATTACGGTACAACCCACTAGGTTATATTCCCTTGTATCCTACCTTTCAAATTTTTGTGAACTTTGATATCATGCCCTTGCGAAGTTTTTTACAGGAAAACTGAATATTTTAGATGTCGGGGCGCCAACCAGGGCCACATCAGATTTCGAAAAAGGTCCCATGTGTTCAATACAGGTTGGGCTCATCACTAAGAAGAATCCCCCAGTAACACAAAATGGATCGAACTGCCTCTTGTCCTTTCCCCCAGCTCGGACACGCGGCCCTCTCTCCGCTAGTGCCGGTAAAGCTAGCATCTGGCATACGCAATCCGACTTAGGCCCCTGTGGACTCTGATGTGAGGCTCCGAAACCCGAGTATTTTAGACAAGCCACGGGAGAAGAACGGCAGGCATGTCGGCCTTCCGCTCCAGGGGAAAGACGGTGGTGTAGCGGGTGTAGTTGTCGACAAGCACTAGGAAGTAGCGCTCGTGACGTGGCCCATGGACGGGGGCAGGGCCCCAGATGTCCATGTGCAGGGTCTGCAGCGGTGCAGAGGTGGGGGGGACGAGGAGGAATGAGGGGCATGGCGGAGCTGGCCCTCGACGCAAGGCGTGCACGGAGGGCGCAGGTGAGGAGGGGAGCGCAGGGAACGACTCAGGGAGGCCTGGGACAAGACGGTGCTGGGCAGTAGAGCGCAGCGGAAAGCGGTGATGTACGGTGTAGTGCGGTACTGTGCGGTGGAGGGAGGTGCAGTACGGTGCAGCGCGGTGCAGTGCAGTGCAGGGCGGTGCAATGCGATGTAGTGCGGTGCAGAGCGGTGCCGTGCGGTGCAGTGCGGTGCAGAGCGGTGCAGTGCGGTGTAGAGTGGTGCCAGGTAGTGCAGCACGGTGCAGAGGGGCGGAGGACGGTGGCGAGGCGTCTAGAAGGCGGGGTTGCGGGCGGCAAGGCGACGAGGCCGGCTAGGCGAGGGGGCCAGCTAGGCGAGGGGGCCAGCAAGGGGACGGGGCGGGTCGGGCGACGGGGCCTGCTAGGCGACGGGGTCGGCTAAGAGGCGGGGCCGGCTGGGTGACGAGGCCGGCTAGGAGGCGGGGCCAGCTGGGAGGCGGGGCCGCGAGGTGACGGGGCCGCTGGGGCTGCAAGGTGATGGGGCCGTGGGGCTGCTAGGTGACGGGGCCGCGAGGGGACGGTGCCGCGAGGCCGCTAGGTGACGGGGTCGCGGGGCCGCTAGGGGACGGGGCTGCGGGGCGACGAGGCGGCTAGGACCTAGGGCGGAAGCGCTAGGGGGGGGGGAGACGTACCTGCTCATGAAACCATGTTCAAGTGAAAAAATAACTAGAGTAAGACATACAAGGGACTATAACCTGATGGGTTGTACTCCCTAAGGCACAACCCTATATAGTCTACAACAACATACAATATATGTTTGACACAGAGCACTGTTGAGAATGTAATACAGTAGCCAAGTTTGACACATGAAATGAAATACAAACTCCTGATAAATGAAGAGCATGCATTCTAGAGACAGCCATAGTTCTAACTTGGCCCTCACTGATAATCCTAAATGGCGCTGACTGCTTGAACACTGAGGTCACTCCAAGATCCCAGATACCACACAATGCAACAGAATCCCTCCACACTCCACATAAATGCCCAGACACATTTGCCGTCAAACAAATGCCCAGCCAGACTCGACTCGCACAGAAATGAGCCAGATTCAAACATGCAACTGGTCAGTGGCATGTGTCTAACAAGAGGTGAGCCTGACTGGTCACCTCAATTTCTGCGTTCTTCATCTGCTGCACCTGGGCATCCACCTTGACGGCAGCGCTCAGCTCGTCCTTCCCCACCACCTCCTCCCGGATGGCCTGCAGCTCGTTGGCAATGTGAGCCATGCTTGGGCGGCTTGCAGTGAGCTCCACGGTGCAGCTGATCGCTAGCTCAGCCAAGCGCAGCTCAGCTTCTCCAGGGGCGTCCATTTTGGGGTCCCTGAGGCTCCGCATGTCGCCCGAGGACACGCACTCCGATGCCTGAGAGTACAGGCGAATAGAAGAAAAGGCACAAGAGGGGTGATGATCCGAACGCAACCAAGGAAGGAATAAATCAGTTTCATTTACTTTAATTGCGGGAACACAATCATGGAAAAAAAACAATGAGCTGGCCGTGGTACTTACCCACAGAGTGATCTTCCTGGTTCCTCCAGCTGACTCAGTGAGTGGAGCCTGTCCCGTGAGGACCACAAGCATGAGCACACCGAAGCTGCAAAGAGAAAGAGACGTTGGCGGAAACAAGAATGGATAAGCAGTGTCAGTCAAGTCAACCACTACTGACTGCACAGGCCAATACAAACACAGTGCTAAGTGGAGAAATACGCGTCCAGCGTATTATACGCAAGCGTATTATACGCTAGCGTATATACGCTGTACGCTTCATTATGGGATTGGATACGCTAGGAAATACGCTCTGGCGGGCAGGTATAAAAACAACTCGGGCAGGGGTAAAAAAAACCTGTTTGGGGAGGGAAGAGGGGGGGTTCAGAGCACCAAATTCCCCCCACCAAATGTGGCATCATTTAGCATGGTAATAAATAAATAGTTCAAGCCACCAAGGGCATGTCAAGGGTTCCAAACTCCAACAACCAGCCAACCACCCATCTCAGGTAAGCCTCCCCCAAACCGCCCGCCTAACCCTCTCCTGCTCTGCTCTACAGGTACTCGTCCAGCAGCTCCTCATCTTCGCCCTCCTCATCCTCCTCCTCCCGATCCACCCTGTACCCCGCAGGGACGGGGGCGTCCGGGATGTTACCAGACACCACCCCCACCCCCTCGTCGGCCATGTGCCAGTTGTGCACAACCTTCCAGTTGTGCGCAACGTAAACCAGATCCTTGCACTTTTCTGAACCCAGCCGGTTGCGTCGGGCGGTGTGGACAGTATCCCACACCGCCCAGTTGCGCTCGCAGCTGGATGCAGACACCGGCTGAGTTAGCACTCGGCAAGCAAGGGCCATGAGCAAGGGGTGGTCAGTGCCGTGCCACTCCCACCACGCCTCCATGGAATAACTTCCTTCCTTCACCAACTTCCGGTCACTGATGGCCTCAGCCGTGCCGAAGCTGCCCCTCAACTTCAGAAAGGCGGCCAACCCTTCCTGCAGGAGGAGTGTGGCACGCTTGGGCAGGCCATCCCTCTGGGGAATCATCACCCCGCCATAGTGGCGGGCAATGAAAGCTTTGAACACATTGGTGCACTCCGTGTCCGGCCCAAAAATCCGCTCCTCCTGGTTGACCGGGTTAAGAATCCGCCCGACCACGTGCAGTGGGCAAGCCATACTCTCATCCCAACGCCGCTTCACAATCTCATTGACGCCCTTCTTGTCTCCCGCACTCAGCACCCCATCCCCCTCCTCCTTCAGCAGTTCTGCCACATTCACAGTGAGCTCAAGCATCAGCTCATAGATGCGGCCCATCATCCCTTTCGTTGCCGAATCCGTCGCCCTCATGGCCTTGAACGGGAGCAGGAGCAGCCTCTTGAAGAGCTCAGCCGCTGGCCACCAGTCCTTATCCATGATCTGGTCGTGGAATGTCTCTGCAGCTGCCTTCTTTGGGCCCACCGCCCACTCCGCCTTCCATGCATCGCAGAGCACCATGGTCACCAGCGTTGACCGCAACTCCACCAGGCGGGACACAGCAATGTGCTGCGTCCCAAACCTGGTCCCCGCCGGCCTCAGCATCTGCAGCCCCTTCCCTCCGTCCACACCCCTGAGATACTTTCGGGTCCAATGGTGGCTGCGGGTGTAGTTGATGAGCTCGCTCGCCCGCCCCACTACCTCCTTGGCCCAAGCCTGCCGTCCCACATCCTCCATAAGGAGGTCGAGCACGTGCGTCGCACACGGCACATGCTCGATGCGCGGATTCTCTGCAATGAGGAGCCGGCAGGCGCTGTGGTAGTTGCTGCCGCCATCGGTGCAGAATGCCACGATGTTCTCGACCCCAACCTTTTGCAGGATGGGCCGGAGCAGCCGGGCGATGTATCCCCCGGTCTTTTTCTCCATCTTGCAGTCAATACTCTCGACGAACACTGCGCCGGTGTCATTGACCAGCATCACATTCGCCTGCGGCCTGCCACACTTGTCGGTCATCATGTCGCTGGCAATCGTCACGCCGTGGCGCTTCCAGCTCGACATGACGCCCGTCAATCCCTCGTCAATCCGCTTGCGGCATAGCTGCAAGCCGGCACCACCCACGTAGTCGCGCTTTGGAGGCACATAGCTGGTCCCCGGACGGCGTTGCGCCAAAGCGGGTGGTCGGCATGGCGCTCGGGAAGGCGGAGGCCGGCAAAGAGGAGGCAAATAGCCTCGTCCGCCGCCGCCTTGGCCGCTTGGGCGTCATCGGACAGGTAATCGGTGATCTTCCGCTTTCCCCGACCACTAACGGCGTCGAGGGCCGACTCCTCCGCCCTATGCGCCTCCTCCCTCGCGAGCACTTTGGCGGTTTGGAACGCGCGAACGGCAGCCTGCTCCTCCTTCCCTACCTCCTCGCATTTCCAAACCTCGCGCCTACGCATACCATCCCAACTAGTGATGTGCTGTGCGCAGCGGTAGGCCGTCCCGGTAAAGGATACGGGGCAGTACTTGCACCAATACTTTTGCTGCTTGCCATGCTTCTTATGCTTAAACTTGAAATGCTTAAAGATAGCGTGGGTGGAGTTCTCCAGGAGCTCGTCAGAGGAAGACGCAGCACAGGAGGTTCCCGCGTCGGGTCCGTGGGAACCAGGACTAGGTGGAGGGTTCGACATAGCAACAGTCGCTAATAAACCAGCTAGCTAGTCGCGCTAGCTTGGAAGAAGAAATGACTGAAGTTAGCGCGCCAGTTTACTTGTACCCTGATTTCGTCGTAGGAGTGAACTGCGCTGAACCCTGCTGGAGTAGAGTAGAGAGGGAGAGGAAGGAGATTTCTTTGGGTGTTGTTTGGAAGTCGCAGATTGGGTGGGATGCTGTGTGGTTGGGAGGGGCGAAGGGGTTGGGTTGACGATTTGAAAAGCCAAATTTCGGTTTGCGACATGGCGAAATCCCTGTGGGGTTTCGTCATGTCGCAAATTTGTCGCATCGTTTTTGCGTATTTCTTGCCGGGCTGCCCGCCAAGAAATACGCTAGCGTATTGCGTACATAGCTAGCGTACAGCGTATTCGTATTATACGCTAGCGTATGTACGCAATACGCTAGGCTGCCCAAGCGTATTTCTCCACTTAGACACAGTGTCTAGTGCCTTCAAGATAATCATAAATCGTCCGTAGGCGCCTACCAGAGTCATTCAAATAGTATGCCACACCATCTCTAAGCTCACCTGTAGACATCACTTGCTGCGGTTGCCTTGGACGTCCTGGAGTAAACTGGATCCACATAGCCCCGTGTTCCCATGATTCGAGTAGTGCCCACTGTGGTGCCCTCTCCCGCCCTCACAAGCCCAAAGTCTGCAATCTTGGGCTGGTGAGTGTTACAGGTTTTATAATACAACAAAAAGGTGAATCTAATGCAAAAAGGCTTGTGGGTCCAGGTAGATAGGGCCAGAGAAAAAGACATCCTACGCAATGGTCAAGAAAGGGTGTGAAAGAGCAAGACAGCCAATAGGATTGAGAAAAACCCCAACCAAGGTGGTGTACCAACACCTTATTCAGACTAGAATGTGGACTTGAAACTACGTCGCCTCCCCACAACAACGCCCGAGTTGCACGCTTTCCTTGGGAAGGCCGCTTCAGTGATTCAATATGTTACCCACTGCCCTGGTTCCACTTCTACATGGACTCCTCCAAACGAACCAACTAAGGTATACGAGGATGCAGTGTCTTCGTGCAATTGAGCTTGCCTGCATGTCAGCAGTGATGAGGACGTTTGCAGGTTTGATGTCGCGGTGCACCATGCCAAAGCTGTGGAGATACTCAAAACCACGTGCAAGGCCAATGAGGACGTCCAGCCGCTGCTTCAGGTTCAAAGGAGAAGCAGCGTCTGCAAGGAGCCACAGCATGGCACAGTATAAAGCCCACGTATGAGTGCCTAGCTTGAGTGCCTAGCTTGAGTGCCTAGCTTGAGTGCCTAGCTTGAGTGCATAGCTTGAGTGCCTAGTCTGAGTGGCACAACGCAAAGCCAATTGGAGAAAATGAGCACATACCCGGACCAGTCCATTTCTGGAGGTCACCGTTGGGCACATATTCGTAGATCAGGACTTGCTCTGGTCGTGTCCTCAAGTCGCCTCCGATCGCAAATCCCAGAAGCCTCACAATGTTGGGATGGTTCTTGTCGGCCATCTGCTGGATCTGGTGATTACATTCAAAGGGTGAGAGATGCGCAAGAAAGAAAGAACAGTGTGAGAGGCAGCAAAGGAGGAACATATGGAGAAGCAGACAAAATAGAGAGAAGCAAGGAAGGAAGAAAGAAGGGAACACAATACGAAGGACAAAAGCCAGTTTTCAAAATTGTATCTAAAAGGATAAGACCTTGGACACAGAAAGCGAAACCTTAATATCACAACACAATCGTTCAGATGGTGGAAGGCAAAAGGCACCATCGGAACATGTCCTGCATTCCAGCCACTCTCCTTAACATGGCTCACTGACCTCCCTCTGGAAGTCCACGTCTATAGCGTCTCCAGTAAGCCATCTCCTGAAACACGGCTCACCTCCCTGTGGAAGTCCACGTGGATCAGCTTCATACCACCCAGAACATCAGGTGCAGCTCACTGACCTCCCTCTGGAAGTCCACGTCGATCAGCTTGGCTCGCTTCACAGCCCACACTGTGGTGCCATCGCGGGGAGACACGCCCTTGTAGACATCACCAAAGGCACCCGAGCCAAGCTGGTTGTCCTCCGACCAGTTATTGGTGGCCTTGAGGACCTCAGCCAGAGAGAACTCCGTGCAGTGGGAGGCTGCTAGGCTGCCAGCCAGGCCTGCTAGAGGGGTGAGGGGTGAAGGGAGGCACATTCACAGAAAAAACATGCTCCTGGAATTAGGGTTGAGCAAAACCGGGTAATTACCCGACCTGACCCGTTTTTGCAATACCCGACCTCAGGTCGGGTATTTTCAGGGTAAAAAAAAACAGATTTTTTTTTTTTTTTTTTTTTTCAAGCCGTTTTCTATGGTATCGTATTTCTTGGCCGTTTTATTCGGTATAAAACGGTTGAAGATATTTGATATTTTTTTAGATATTGGTAAAAAAAATCGGGCGAAAGCTAAAAAAAAAGAGTAAAAAATACTGGCAAAATGCGCGGATCTGGCATTTCGCCAGCTGATATACGCGGATCTGGCATTTTTCCTGCCAAAATGTGTTGGATCCCGCGTTTTGGTGGACAAAATGCACAGATCAGACATTTCACCCACTAAAATGTGCGGATCTGGCATCTCCTTGTGAAAATGTGCGTGTCTCGCGTTTCGATGGACAGAATGCGCGGATCTGGGCAGATGTTAAGGCTTTCTACGAAATGTAAAAGATAAAAAATAAACAAATCCGAGTGTCCTATTAAAAATTCGGTTTTTTTTGTTTTTGTTTTTTGTTTGTTTGTTTTTTTTTGCAAAATCACCGAAAAAACTATCCGACCTGACGGGTAACGTTTCGGGTAACGGGTATCGAATACCCGCCCGGGTAACCCGGACCCGACCCATTGGGTAATATTCCGGAATCTGGATACCCGACCCGTCCAAAAAGCGGATCCGGGTCCGGGTACCCGACCCGTGCGGGTATTTTGCTCAAGCCTACCTGGCATGTTGCTATGCTGAAAAGAACTGCAAAAACAAAGAATTTGCTACCCTGTCGTGACTGCTCCATTGTCCTTCCTACTTTTCGGCTTCCGCTGCATCCTGAGCCTGAAGTAGACCAGTGCGGCAACCAGAAGCAGGAGAATGACCACAGCAGCAACAGCGATGCCAATGATGGCTCCCACTGATACACCTCCTCCCCCGGCTGCTGCTGAAGACTCGCTGCTACTGGTGCTGCTGCTGCTGGTGTTAGGGGTTGGTTCTGCATGAGCATGGAAAAATAGGAATAATTGCAAGTTAGTTGCAGCCACAAGTTTGAAGATGCTGCAGTGGAGCTGTGCGTCAAACCGGACACATTTGCTGTCCGTTGCATCCATTTGGTACTCTGCGGCAAGTGCTACAAGAAAGAGGATGCATCGTGCCTCGTCCAATAAAGTGCCTTGACCAACAAGAATCCGTTCTGATGCAATCTGTTCTATTGCTCGCCTGGTGCTCGTTTGCCGCAAGTGCTGCAGAAGGAAGGGCACGTCCGGCAGAAGACTGTCTTAGGCGACTGTGTCGGGCCACAGGCGGTGTAGTCAGGTGGGCACGTGAGGTTTGTGCCGGTGATGATGCTGCAGTGTCAAAAAGAAGCACAAAGCCTTAATACACCATTACTTCTGAATACATGTAACAGAATTTCTGGTAGCTTTCTCCCCCCAGTCTGATTTGTAGCATCTCCTCAACAAGTTCGCCTTAGCAAGTTTGCAAGTTGTTCCCAATGCATTCTGCTCAATGTTCCGTAATCCTGGCAAAACAGCGTACAGCTGGGGCTTCGAGAGAATCAAGAAGATTCACATACACTGAATCATGAGAAACAAATCTTCCAAGTTGGCAGTGTGTCCATCTCATGGAAGGGCCACACTTTCAAACTGACAGGATTGCGGGCATGCTCAATGACGAGCTGAACGACTCCACTTACACTGCTACCTAGGCGAGATTGCAAACAACAAGAATAATGTGACACAACAAGACATGGAACATGTTTCCATACAAGGAGGTAAGCTTTGAAAGAACCCCAAAGGAGTTTGGAAGGGCCCCACTCAAAGAGTTGTTGTCCAACCACCTGAAACACGATTGATTTCTGAGCTTAATGATAACATTTGTATGAAAACCGCACAGTGAACAGAATTTGTACAAGAGAAGACGAGAGAAATGTGGCGAAAGATTGCTCAATTCTGGCTTAAGTAGTGCGATAAAAAGTGGTGGCACCGTGGCAAGGGCAGCAGAAGAACCAAAACCAAAACCATGGGCAGTGGTGGGGTACCATTATCTCCAAAACCTGCCGCCAATCCATGGTACAGCAAGGGGCTGTATGTAGAGTGAGCAATTTGGGAACTCACAAACGCTGCAGATTTGTGCAGTGGTAGATAGACGTTGGGATGGGCCCGCTCAGTTGATTCCCACTCAACACCCTGACGAACGGGAGCAGCACATGCAAGAACAACAGTGATACTCAACATGTAGCTTTGGCCTGTGAACGTGGCATAAAATCTAATAATGGCTGATCAATTTTCAAGCCTGCAATCAAGGTGCAAATTGCAAACAGTTCAAGAATCTGTTGAAAGCATCGATAATGCCAACAGATGCACCTCTCATGTTTCCATTTGCACGTGCACAAATTGTGCATGAGTGCATTCGAGACTTACATGTGTATAAGAGCAGCAGAACCAACGGCAAATTCAGGAATGGAACCGATCAGCATGTTGTTGCTAAGATACCTGACAGAAGACAGTTGCAATTAGCACACAAAGCTCGTCAGTATTCCTCCTTACTTGCCATCATTACAAACCCGTGCATGTGTGCATGTCTGCATATACACATACATGTATCATGTATGCATCTAAGTTGGATCTGACATGGTGCTTTACGTTTTCAAACGTTTAAGTAGGTTTTTGTACGATTGCTCTATTTTGGACTAACGTTTACAGGTCTGGAAAAAATCTGGGCTGCCAAAAAAAAAAAACTGAGGGAATTTAGCCATGGCGAAATTTCAACGAGCGTGGAATCCCCAACGCGGAGTTCTCCTGGTTGGAGTACACGGATTCCTGCATACCGCACAGCAACCTCCCCCCAAAACCCCCCTTACGCCCTCCCTCCCCTTCACAACTGGATTGCCCCAGCAAACATATCTCTCTACCACTGATTTACTTGCCGTACTTTCAGAGAGGCACAAGGACGACTCGCTTATTTTTTATGTTTGCTTTTATTTTCCTTTTTTTTTTTTTTCCAGTTGCCCGGCATGGATTAACGCGTTAGTTAGCGTTCATAAACGAAATCATAAATGTCACGTTTGTTTTACAATTACAGCATCCTAGAAAGAATCAGGCCCCGACTTAGGTATGCATGTAGGTAGGCATGAGCAAAGGGTCGGGTCGGGTCGGGTAACCCGACCCGAACCCGAGTATTTGACGGGTCGGGTCGGTTTCCCTGTCGGGCGAACCCGACCCGTCGGGTTGACCCGACCCGACCCCACCCGAAATCGGGTCGCGCGTCGACCCGACGCGATCTGCGCGATCTGCGCGCAGATCTAAAAAAATTGACTTTTAGGGTCGAAATTTCAAACTGAAAGAACAGTTTCCTATTTCGACCTCGACTTTCCCATACTCCTACCTAGCAACAAGGGAGTTCTAACGGTTGAATGTTAGGCAGCAGCTGTTCCTCCTCTTTCTTAGTCATACTGAAAGGACATCAGCCCTAATCATCTCGGATTTGTTGAGGAAACAGGCAGCATTTCTGAAGGAAGGTTTCCAACAACGTGGCTAGTGCATTTGTGGCATTTGCCACGCACTTTCCAGAATTGGGGGCATTGGTCTGTGGAATCTAGGGCCATCTTATATATCTAGGTTTTCCATTCCATAGGTCTCTAAAGCACCAGAACTAGGGGAGGGCCTAGATTGTAGGTGTCAGTGGCCTACACGGCGGCGAATGGAAGGCGAGGACAGTGGTGGCAATCAAGGCAGAAGCAATGGTGGGGATGGGGGGTTTAGGCCGCACGGCCCACACGCGGCGTCGGCGCAGACCAGCGTTGACAGTTCGGCGCTGCCCGGGATGTCCCTTGCCCTCGTGCCCGTCGCCGGCGCGCCACAGAGCTTCGCCCTTGGCTCCATCAACGCCGACAACGAGTGGGATGGCACATGGCACCGGGATTTCAGCATGGACGACGAGGGGTGGGAAAGGAACCGGATTCCGGAACCCGCAGCAGGGGGGAAGGGGGGACAGCGTGACAATGACCCGGATTATGGCCCGGGAGAGGAGGAGATGGAGGCATGCTAGTCCGGGGACGATGGCCCACGCCCCGGAAAAAAGGGGAGTGGGAGGAAGAGCGGGAAGGGTGGTGGAGGGGGGCGTGGAAAAGGGGCGGGTGCTGACCTAGGGGCCATGGACGCACGCGCTCCTGCTGGTGGGGGGGAGGACAGCGGGGAGCCTGGAGTGGCAGGGGTTGTGGAGGGGGCAGCAGAGGCCATGGAGACAAGGGCCGGCCAGGGTGCGCGCGGTGGAGAAAGGGGCAAGCAAGGGGCCAAGCGCAGTAAGGGGAAGGGGAAAGCACGGTCTGGGTCTGGGGGGGGGGCTGCGGGGGCTGGTGCGGGGCTCCCTAAGCGTGGTAGAGAGGGGGAGGTGGAGGAGGAGGAGGAGGGCACCTGGGGCAGGATCCCGGGCCTCATGCAGGGTATGTTCGACGTGACCGACAACCCTCTTAAGCGTGCATATAGGTGCTGCGAGCAGACGGTTTACTGGGCAGGCAGCAGCACTGGCAGCGCTTGGAAGCATGCCCGCCTTTATCACCACCCCCACCTCCAGATCTGGCATCGTCTATTCACAGACCCCAAGAAGCAGCCGGGTTTGGACTTCCCCCTCAAGGGGTATCCGAACGTGCCACATCAGCGGGAGGCCTGGCCGCATGCTGACAGCTGGCCGCGCCTTCCTGCGGGTCCGGCGCCGGCGGAGGCTGCAGCGGGGCAGCCGAACTTACACAAGTTCATGGCGCCTCGACTATCCTTGCAGCGATTGCGACAGGCGCTCGTCGAGCTGTTTGCTGACGCCGACCTGGCGTATCGTCTCGTCGAGCGTCCATCGGTGAGCCCTCGCATATTCTACTTGTGAATTTCAAATTCCATTTTTTATTGGAGTGTAGATTTGTCACATCCGTGATATCAATCTGCCAAAAGCCTCATTCTGCCTAGCTGCCACCTCTTTCTCCGCCCATCCCTTTTCCAGTTCCAGCGGTTCTGCTCGCTGCTGAACCCACAAGCTGCGAACATGCTCGGCAGCCGGTTTCGACTGGCACGTGACATGTTGACGCATGGGAATGCTGCACGCGAATGGCTGCAGCAAGAGGTGGCCGGTGACGGGGCAGCAGGGAAGGTTTCCTTCACGACTGACATTTGGACCAGCCCCAGCAAACAGGCCTTCATGACCGTCACGGGCCAATACATCACATTGGACTTCAGGCTGCGGCAGGCGACTTCCGAATTCAAGCAGCTCCATGGGTCGCATACGGGAGACCTCATTGCGGACGTGTTCGAGAAGGTCCTCATCGAATGGGGATTGTTGTCCGAAGTGTTTGGCGTGACGACAGACAACGCCGAGAACAACGTCAAAGCTTTCAAGATCCTGTCCGGCGACAAGACGTACCCAACTGCCCGCACCGCTAACCCAGTCTTGATGAAGGACATGCACTTCAGGTATGCCACTTGAAACAGCGTTTTTGCATATGCTCAAAGAGCTGCCCCTCACGTCTAGTGAGAACCAACAAGATAGGATTACTACTGTCCCCTCAATTTTCCCCCTGCCCAGCACCTCTTGCCTCCCCCCACACTCCATCCACCCTGGCCTGCAAGGTGCCTTGCGCACATTTTGAACCTGGCTATTCAAAGGGCACTGGGAGTGGGGGCAGTCGCTGAGACGTTGAAGCGTCTCAGAGACCTGGCTACGCATGTCGGGTGGTCTATCACACGTTCTGAGCGCTTTGAGGAGGACCAGCGTAGAGTGGCAGAGGTCCCTGGGGGGGGGACCTTGCGACTCATGACGGACACGCCCACACGCTGGGGCTCCACCTACGAGATGCTCAGGCGTGCGATTGACCTGAAGACGGCCCTCACGCTCTACCTGTCCCGTTCTGAGGTGAGCGCGACAAGGCATGGGGCATGGCATGGCATGGCATGGCACATGGCATGGCACATGCCATGGCACATGGCATGACACATGACATGGCATGGCACATGGCATGGCACATGACATGGCATGGGGCATGGCATGGCCCATGGCATGGCACATGACATGGCATATGGCATGGCACATGGCTCGCGACTACCTGGCAATCCCAGCCACATCCGCTGCTAGCGAGAGAGCGTTCAGTCTGGGGAGGAACATTGTGTCCTGGCAACGCCACCGGTTGAGCGCCGCCCAGGTGCGTGCATCCATGACCAAGTCATGGATGTTAGAGCACCAGGGCGCGCAGCTCCTGAGGCCGGCAGCTGCGCAGGCACTAAAGGAGCTGTGCATCGAGGGTGAGGATTTTGGACTGTGATAACACCTTTGGTTGAGTGGGAGGATAGTGGTTCGATGGTCGTGGCCGGTGGTTGAGTTGTGCCTTTATGTGCATTCCCGTGCATCCCGTGACTTGCATCTTCCACCCAGACTTTTATTGTGCAGTAGAGTTTTTGTTAGGCATTGGTGTCCAACCTTTACGAACCCAGCATTGAGCTATGCGGTCTGCAAGACTGATTAGTTAACAAGCTCTCTTCCGCATTCACATGGCATCCTAAGTAGGCTTGAGCAAAACCGGGTAATTACCCGACCCGACCCGGTTTTGCAATACCCGACCTCGGGTCGGGTAATTTTGGGTCGGGTCCGGGTCGGGTAATATGCCCAGGACCCTTACCCGGACCCAGCCTTAGGGGACGGGTAATACAATACCCGCCTGGCGGGTCCGGGTATACCCGACCCGGTTACCCTGAAAAGCGGGTAATACTACCCGCCACCTACTAGTGGACATCCTAAAGTTGGGCTAGGCTAGGTAGGGTTCCTGAAAACGCGACTCTCAAATGAGAGTCGCGTTTTCTGGGGGTCGAATTTTGACCACCCAACTCCCTCCCTTTCACCGCACTGAACTCCTCCCCATCTACAAACTCCAATTTCCAACCAAACTCCCTCCCTTTCACCGCACTGAACTCCTCCCTGTCTACAAACTCCAACATTTCCAACAAAAATCCCTCCCTTTCACCGCACTGAACTCCTACCCATCTACAAACTCCAACCTCTTCTCCAACTCCCACCCAACTCCCTCCCTTTCACCGCACTTAACTCCTCCCCATCTACAAACTCCAACTTCTCCTCACAAATGCTCCACTCGTCCCCCCTCACCTCCAAAACCGTTTTGCCGCAAAACCTAAAACACAGCGCCACTTACGCCCATGTCTAGGTGGAATACCCGACCTCGGGTATATTTTACCCGACCGGGTCGGGTACCCGTTACCCGACACGTCGGGTAGCATTTCGGGTAGCGGGTATTGATACCCGGCCCGGGTAACCCGGACCCGACCCGCCGGGTAATTTTCTGGATTTCTGATACCCGACCCGACCCGCCCTAAAAGCGGGTCCGGGTACCGGGTACCCGACCCGGGCGGGTAGTTTGCTCAACCCTAATCCTAAGTTAGGTTTCCAGGACTCAATAGGCAGCCTTAAACACAAGATACGCATGAAAAGGTGGAAGCAACAGTGTGCCATGCACCTAATGCGTGTAATATATAGGTAGAAATGGTATTTCAACAAGGACAAGAACCATGTGCCCCTTATCCAGGGTGTATCTGTTTGGGGACCCCTGGATGGTGGTCCCCAAACTGTTACAAAAAACCTGGACCGTCGTTAAGACCTGTAAAACAACGACGGGTCCAAAAACCCGATTTTGCCCAGTTAGAACCCGACCCAACCCGACCCGAAGTCGGGTTCCCCATAACCCGACCTACTAAAGTCGGGTCGGGTTGACCATGCCCGAACTCTGACCCGACTTGACCCGACCCGACCCGACCCGAACCCGACATCGGGTAGGGCAAAGTCGGGTCGGGTCGGGTCGGGTCGGGTTGGGTTCATGCTCATCCCTACATGTAGGCATGTTCAAATGAGTCAAGTTTTGGCTCGGCTCATTGACTCAACTCGTCATTTTAACAAGTCGATTTTTTCTAAACGGCCCTCGCGACTACTTGGGACTCGCCCTGTTTTTTTTTTTTCCTCAGGCAAGACAAATTTGACTCGACCGCGTCATGATTCGAACCTCGCAGGGAGCCACGCAACTTGAATTGGTTGGGGGGAGTTTTGTCTTGTCCCGCAACTCTATCCCAAGGCTTGACCCTAAGGGTCTGCTTAAATATGGCCAATTTTGTACCGCCCGATAGGGACAAAGACAAAGAAGCAGCACGGCAGCCAGCGGAGTTAGAGTCCCACCCCCTGAATAACGAGTCGAATGAAGCTTGACTCGAGCCGAGCCTGCCCTCGACTCGCCCGAGTCAGGCCTGACCCCGTCCCCAAAAGGCAGGTCACGAGTCCGGTATTCAGCAGCAAGTATGACAAACAGAATGAACTGATTATGGAGAGAACATCAAGCCATTTTGATCCCTGAATAGCTTCATCTTGAACTTCAGGCAAAATTCCCAATACTGCTGCCATTCTACTCACAGATAATTTAATTCGCGCCTGTTGGCAAGAGCAGATGGAATAGACCCATTCAAGCGATTCCCACTTAGATTTCTGATGGCCCATGAAAGATAGTCCATGCAAGGGCATATGATCGGCCAAAGGAGAGATGGAGGGAAGGAGGATCAGAAATGCCGGACAATAATCTCAACTCAATGGACTCAATCACATACCAACGGGTTCAAGAAACATGTTCAAGAAGGTAAAAACAATATTTGTGAAACAAGTGTCTTGCAATCCTTGGTTGTTAGATCAATCGTTAGTTAGATTATAACGTGCTAGGCTAGATTCACATTGCGGTGCAGATTTGGTTTATCCAATCCAAATGCGGTCCCCATATTTCTCCCAAACCCAGCGCTCTCGGACAAGGCTACTTGACCAATATTACAGGACAAGTTTGGTTGACTGGCACCCGTTAGGTCAAGTTGAATTGATTCCAAACTGATTGGTCACCTTAGTCTTCTTCTCCAGCTGTCACGTGCTTCATGCTTTGCCCTGTAGTTGAGCCTTTGCCTCCTTGCGAATCATACTTTCATTGTCTAACGTGGTACAGAGCTCTCTAGGCTCATCGTCTTTTTCCCCCCTTGATCATAGCCCTCCCTTCCCAGTTGCCGCCGCATCTCCCGGCCCGGCACCCTGTCCTACGCTTCCACAGTCACTCCTCGCTGCAGCTATGTAGCTGCTAGCCGCTGCCCTCCCTTCCCGATGCCGCAAGCCTAGTCCTAACCAACGCCAAGCCTTCTTGCTGCTGCTAGCCTAGTCCTTGCCGCTGCCTATCCTCCTCGCTGCCACTAGCCTAGCCCTTGCTGCTACCCTTGCCCCCCCTCCTCGCTGTTGCTAGCCTCACCTAGCCGGCCTCCCATCCTCATTGGCGCTAGCTCTCCTTATGCCGTTGTCGCTCACCGCTTGTCCGCACACCACTCGCCGCCGCCGCGTGCCGCTGCCGGCTCAGTGCATGTTGTTCGATGGCTCGCCAAGCGCGGCTGCCTGCTAACGCACTCGTCCCTTGCCGTGCGCCATTACCCTCCCACCGCTGCCTGCTTGTCGCTCGCCGCACGCCTCTTGCCATCACCCAAAGAATGCCGCCAGCACCAGTGCACTGCTAGTGTGCTGCCTGCTCGATGCCCTCAATATGCCGCTGTCTGCTCATCTCTCGCCGCTCCCCGCCAGTTTGTCTTCTCGCTGCGCGCTGCTGCCTGCTTTCTGCCCGGGCCAGATCGCCAGCTTGACTGTTCGCCGGCTCTCTGCTGGCTGTTTGCCGTTGCCTGCCCACCTTTGCCGGCTCGCCGCTCGTTGTCAGCACCAGCTCGCCGATCGCCCCCTTCGGCTACAAGCCATCGCCTACTCCCCCTCGCCGCTCGCCAGCTCACTACTTGCCGCCCACATCTCCACGGTGTGGGCATCATCTGCTCGTCAACTTGTCGCCTCCAACTTCGCCTGCCTCTCTGCCAGCCGTCCACCTTTGCTTGCTCGCGGCTCGCCGCAGCGCACGCTTTCGTGTACTCGCTATTCGTCGCCAGCTTTAGCCTGCTCGTCGTCGCACCAAGCACCCCATCGTTCAGGCCCTGCTTGACTTCGCCATCCGCATGTGCATAGAGATCACGTGCATGGATGTCTGTCGGAGAACCAGCTAGTTCTGCTTGGCCTTCACCTTCTCACACCAATCCTTTGCCGCTCTCATCCTCCCCTCTTCCTGCACTCTTTGCCTCTGCCCGGTGAGCTCCTGGGAGTTGCCCACAGAAGCCCACTGCCCCAAGCCGGGCCCCTAAGCCGGACTAACTAGGTGCTTGCTAACTCAACAGTCACTCATGCTCGTACGCCACTCGTTTGGGTTAACAAGTACTTTTTATCGAGAAGCAAGAAACAAACAATCGAGCTGACCTTTCCTAGGCTACGGCTACCGCTATGTACATCTGAATCACAGCCTAGCCAAGAGAGCCAGCGAGCAGCTGGCCTTCCAGATTCCCCACCTCCCTGCTCAACAAGCACACTATTTACAAGCAAGCCACGCATGAAAGCCCATTCCTGTACAAGCATGGTTCCACGCCCGTATGCTTCACTTCCCGTCAGCTGGCCCTCCTGGTGCCCCCTGCCACGTCCCCTGGCCCCACTTCGCCCTGTCTCCACTCCGCAATCCGCGGTCTTGCCAACTGTCTCACCGCCACCCTCGTCCACGTTACAGCGCCTCTGGCCCAGCGCACTGCACCCCGCCCACCCCCAGTCTGCGCCTTCTTATAACTGCAATGCAATTATAACATTGCGACATGTCTCCAACACCTTCCTCCAAGGCGAACAACACGAAAATGTCTTCATGTGGCGGCCACAAAGGTGTCATGCGCCTTTTTCACTTGACACTGTCTTGGAACTTTGACACCAAGTATACGGCTTGAAGCAAGCACCCCTCGAGTGCCATGCCACACTGGCCACAACTCTTCACGGCAAGGGCTTCCACGCCTCCCACTCAGATGCCTGCCACTTCCTTCGCGACGCCCCCAGGGGTCCCTATCTGGACGACGTGATGCTCCTAACCAACCGACGTACAGCTTACCCGCTGCAAGTGAAGATGGAGCTATAGAACCGCCTCAAGTGCTTGCACTTGGGTATCCTCAAGAATAACATTCGCATGTCCATCACTCGTCGTGACTGGGCGACCCACTGTACCATCACTTTGTCTTAATCCATACTTCGACGACGGTCACATTGTCTCTAGGTTGGTCTATAACTCGCCCCTTCGTCCTCTCCCTCCGATTCGGATCCTCCTTATGCTGAGCTCATCGACTCGCGCATGTACACGATGATGTGCATCTGCCCCGACCTCGCTTACACCATCAATTTCCTTGCCCGCTTAGTTGGCAGCAGTCGTCACATCGTCACGCACTGCCGCGAAGAGGGTCTTGCGTTACCTCTGCAACAAGAAGAACTATGTTCTTAATCTTGGAGGCACTTGTTCCCCACTCCTCGCTGGCTTCATTGATTCCTCCTCAGAGTCCCTCCTCTCTGGGCTATGGCTTCACCATGAGCAACGGCTTCATCAACTAGCACTCCTCGCGCTCGTCCGTGAGGCAGAACTCTAAGCCAAGATCAAGGAGGCGCTGAATTCCAATGTGCACCTCCTTGGTGCTTTCAAGCACTGCCCCACTCTCTAGCGTAACAACGCTAGCAAGTTCCACCTCATTAAGGACCCTTTCTTCCTGTCAAACTTTTCTAGGAGCTGCCTCGCTCACGTCCGCCCTCCGGCGCGGACAAGCTCTCAGCCCGCACTGTCCTCTGTGTCTTCCTTGGGCTCCCGTTCGACGCTCCTGACAGGTTGTTCTTCCACCCGGGATAGAATTGTTTCTTTCACTCGGAGAGTAATGTCAGTAGCAGCGGTGGAGCTGGGGGTTTTGACGCGGGCCAGGAGCAGCAGCAGCAGCTGCCGCAGTCTGCCCTTCGTTTCCTTGGCCTTTCCTCCGATTCCCGTGACCACCCACCCACCCGTCCCTCGCACCGTGCCTCCTCTCCCACCTGCCCCCATCTATGGCCCGCTGTTCCCTCCCTCGTCTATGGCTCGCTTCCTCCCTCGTTCACCTTCGTCCCGTGTCCCGTCCCCTGTTGCCCCCCTACCCCATTGGGTGTGTCGTCCCCCTAATGGTCGTCCTATTTCTCTTCGTGCTCGTTTCCATCCTATGATCCTTCGTCCTCGTGCTCCCCCCAGTCCCCGTCCTACCGACCGTTACCTCCCCAGTCGTCACTCCCGTTGTCCCCTGCTCCTCCCTCTAACTCTGAATGCATTGCTCGTCTACTCGTTGCTCGCTTGCTTGCGTCGCTTCTCTCTGACCCTACTCCTCTCCCTGAGGGTGTCTCTACTCTCGTCGCTACTCTCGTCACTTTGCCGCGAACCACCGCATTGATTATGCTTCCGCTTTGGCCTTTGACCCTGCTTGTCCTCCGTCTGTCGGGTGCGCACCTGCCATTGGCAATGACGTTCTAGAGGATAGGCAATACGAGCTAGCTCTCCTTGCAGCTGCTGCACCTCATCTCTGCACCATGCTTATGTCTCATGAGGGTGACCCGGGCGCTCTGGACCACCCTATACTGTGCTCGACCGCTGAGGGGGTCTCGGGTACCTACCGGGGCAGCTTAGTGGATATAGGTCATGGAGGTAGAGATGACATCTTATAAATCAATTGGCACTTACGTCGATGCGTTTCCTCCACCTAAGGCGAACATAGTTGATGGCATATGGATATATAAGGTGAACCGCTGCAGTTCAAGACGCGGTATGTGGCTAGAGGCTTCAGCCAACAGGAGGGTGTAGACTTCTTCTATACCTTCTCCCCCACCCCAAAGATGACTACACTTCGAGTGCTCCTCCATATAGCCACACAGAGTGTGACTGCGAGCTCAAATTTCTGGAGTTCTCAATAACCTTCTTTTAGTGCAACCTACATGGGCAGATCTTCCTACGGTGATCACCAGGCTTCACCAAATTCTTTCACTCCTGGGACCCAGTGGTGGAGACTACGCCGCCGTGCCTACAGTCTGCACTAAGAGCCCCATGAATGGCACGACACGCTCTGCACTACTCTTGTGGCACTCCACTCCTTTATGTCCTCTGCTGACCCGTCGCTTTTTGTTCATGCTGGTCAGAATCTTTTGTACATACTTGTGTACGTAGACGACCTTATCTTTGCTACTTCAGACAGAGTCGCACTGGCCTTAGTGAAAGTCGAGCTGCTCAGGCGACACGCTTCTACAGACCCAGGAGAACGACGGCGCTATCTGGGCTTGGAGATCTCTCGTGACCGTGCAGCGTGCACGATGACACACTCCGAGTTAGGCTTGAGCAAACTACCCGCCCGGGTCGGGTACCCGGGACCCGGATCCGCTTTTAGGGCGGGTCGGGTATCGGGAATCCTGAAAATTACCCGGCGGGTCGGGTCCGGGTTACCCGGGCGGGTATTCAATACCCGCTACCCGAAATGCTACCCGACGTGTCGGGTAACGGGTACCCGACCCGGTCGGGTAAAAAATTACCCGAGGTCGGGTATTGCACCTAGACATGGGCGTAAGTCGCGCTGTGTTTTAGGTTTTGCGGCAAAACGGTTTTGGAGGTGAGGGTTGACGAGTCTCTCATTTGAGAGTCGCGTTTTCAGAAACCCTACCTAGCCTAGCCCAACCTTAGGATGTCCACTAGTAGGTGGCGGGTAGTATTACCCGCTTTTCAGGGTAACCGGGTCGGGTATACCCGGACCCGCCAGGCGGGTATTGTATTACCCGTCCCCTTAAGGCCGGGTCCGGGTAAGGGTCCTGGGCATATTACCCGACCCGGACCCGACCCGAAAATACCCGACCCGAGGTCGGGTATTGCAAAACCGGGTCGGGTCGGGTAATTACCCGGTTTTGCTCAAGCCTACTCCGAGTCCCATATGGTGCAGCAGATCTTCTAGAGGTTCGGCTTTCAGTTCTCGTCAGCACAGCCAACCCCTTTGCGTGTGGACCACAAGCTCTCTGCTCCTGTTTCTGGTGAGTCAGTCGAGTCTAGTGGTCCATACGCAGAGCTAGTGGGTGCCTCATGTACCTGATGACGTACACTCGTCCAGATCTAGCGTACTCTCTCAGTATCCTTGCTCGCTTCGTTGCGAATTGCAGACACCGAACATAGCACTGGTCGGCTGCCAAGAGGGTGTTACGGTATCTAGCGAGTACATCAGGAGGACTGTGGCTTGTGTTCAGAGGTCGAAAGCTAGTGGTCCTCACTGGACACACATACGCGTCGTGGGCTAACGAATTGGAGACACTCAGGTCCTTACAGGGTTACTGCTTTAGCCTTGGTGCGGGTGCAGTCTCGTGGCGGTCCCCTACGTCATCATCTGTAGCTCAGTCTAGTTGTAAGACAGAGATCTGCGCTAGGGCTATGGCCGTTCAGGAGCTCCGCTGGCTAACGTTCTTGCTCACAGACTTAGGTAAGCGATTTGTTTTGTTACATACTCCACAGGCCAGACTAGTAGTGCTACCATAGGTGACTGTTTCTTGTTAGGCTCTACCTCTACCCATGCTAGGGGGTGTGTTAGATTTCATATTTTAATGTGTTGGGTTGTATGAACTGTAGCCTTGCTAGGGTTCAGATAATATAGAGTACAACACTAGATATACTCTCTCTACTTGCATTCCCTAAAACTTTTCTCTCGACACCTGGCGCTGTAAATTGCTGTACTTGCTCTGTAATTCTCATCGTGCTTAATAGCAAGTGCCGCCAGCTCTACGCTTTTACATCTACTTATGCTAGGAGAGAAGCGGAAAAGTTGAATACACCATTACTCTTGAATATATGTAGCACACTTTATGGTAGCTTTCTCCCCCCAGTCTGATTTGTAGCATCTCCTCAACAAGTTCGCCTTCGCAAGTTTGCAAGTTGTTCCCAATGCATTCTGCACAATGTTCTGTAATCCTGGCAAAACAGACTACTCCATGTAGCGTACAGCTGGGGCTTCGAGAGAATCAAGAAGATTCACATACACTGAATCATGAGAAACAAATCTTCCAAGTTGGCAGTGTGTCCATCTCATGGAAGGGCCACACTTTCAAACTGACAAATTTGCAGGCATGCTCAATGACGAGCTAAACAACTCCACTTACACTGCTACCTAGGCGAGATTGCAAACAACAAGAATAATGTGACACAACAAGACATGGAACATGTTTCCATACAAGGAGGTAAGCTTTGAAAGAACCCCAAAGGAGTTTGGAAGGGCCCCACTCAAAGAGTTGTTGTCTAACCACCTGAAACACAATTGATTAACTTCGCCTGCTCAACTCTCGCCGCCAGCCGTCTGCCTTTGCTTGCCCGCCGCTTGCCGCAGTGCACGCCTTCGCGTGCTCGCTATTCGCCGCCAGCATTCGCCTGCTCGTCGTTCGCACCAAGCTCCCCATCGTTCAGGCCCTGCTTGACTCGCCATCCGCATGTGCATGGAGATCACGAGCATGGATGTCTCCAACACCTTCCTCCAAGGCAAACTGCACGAGAATGTCTTCATGTGGCGGCCACAAAGGTGTCATGCGCCTTTTCCACTTGGACACCGCGTCGGACCTTTGTCGCCAAGTATACGACTTGAATCAGTCACCCCGCGAGTGCCATGCCATACTGGCCACAACTCTTCTTGCCATTGGCTTCCGCGCCTCCCACTCAGATGCCAGCCTCCTCCTCCGCGACGCCCCCAGGCGTCTCTATCTGGACGACATGATCCGTACAGCCGACATGCAGCTTACCCGCTGCAAGTGAAGATGGAGCTATAGAACCGCCTCAAGTGCTTGCACTTGGGTAACCTAAAGAACTACATTCGCATGACCATCACTCGTTGTGACTGGGCGACCCGCTGCACCATCAATTTGTCCTAATCCATCTACCTCGAGAAGCTGGCCAGCCGGTCACTTTGTCTCTAGGTTGGTCTACAACTCGTCCCTCCCTCCTCTCCTTCCAATTCAGATCGTCCTTATGGAGAGCTCATCGGCTCACTCATGTACAGGATGATGTGCATCCGCCCCATCAATGTCCTTGACCGCTTTGTTGGCACCAGTTGTCACACAGCCGCAAAAAGGGTCTTGTGTACCTCTGCAGCAACAAGAACTATGTTCTTAATCTTGGAGGCACTTGTTCCCCGCTCCTCGCTGGGTTCATTGATTCCTCCTGGGCATCACTCTTCCCTAGGCTATGGCTTCACCATGAGCAACGGCTTCATCAGCTAGCGCTCCACGCCCTCCTCTGCGAGGCAGAACTCTACGCCAAAACTAAGGAGGGCAGAATTCCGATGTGCTACCACTTTGCAGAGCTTGGTGCTTCCAAGCACTGCCCCACACTCAAGCGTAACAACGCCAGCAAGTTCCACCTCCTTAAGGACCCAGTCTTCCATGGTCAGTCTGAGCAAATCGAATTGCGCTACTTTTGCTTCGCGAACTCGTCCGCTACGGCGTACGAACGCTTGCTGCCGAGGATGTGACCGACAACTTCACCAAAGTCCTGCCCAAGGCCGCTGACGTCCTTCTCCACCTACTTGGCCTAGATCCACCTAGACCTTCTAGTGCCTCTTGATTCAAGGTTTTGTCCCCTCTACACTCGAGCCTTCTACGCAATGGTGAAGTTGTGTTATCTTATAGCCTGATAGGCTACATTCAACTGTGGTCAAGGTCGGTTGACCACCAATCCAAGACAAGTTTGGTTGACTCAAAGCTGATTGGTCACCTTACCCTTCCTCTCCAATTCTCTCTTGTGCTATGTAATTGAGCCTCTGTCTCTTCGCTAGTCATACTACTAGTGTTTAACACTTTCAATTCACCTGACAACGTGAATGCGAAACGTATGGGTGATAAAAATCTCACTTGAGTCGAACCACATTCTTTTAAGCTTGGGCTGCTAGAAAGTTCGGCCAAAACACAATTTTGTCCAGACTGCTCTTGGTTGTTAGAAACACCAAGCTAGTTACCGGATGGCTAAAAGGGCATGCTGGATTGTGGGTAAGTGCTACCACAACCCCCCAAGACAGAATTGAAGGCAATTTTTAGGATCTCTAGGATCGCCTCTACTCTCTGCGTTTGCCTCATCTGAAGCTCAATGTTGCCCACTGTAGGTATGTAACACTCATCGTGCTTAGAACCAAGTGCTGCCATCTCTACGCTCGTAAGTCTACTTATGCTAGGAGATCGTGGCAAGTTGTGTGGCATTTAGCTGCATACGCGCAGCCACTCATGCACGTTCAGCCAGGCCGAAGCAGCCATGCCCAAAGCTTGAGTCACCAGCTGTCTGTCAGCTTCCAAGTGCACGCTGCTAGACTGCTAGAGTCGTGCAAGGTGAGCTTCTTGCAACAGAACAGAATGCAAGGATCTCACCATCATCCGACCTTTGCACGTAGACCATGGTTTTAACGGATAACGAGCGATTGAGTATTGGGAAACATCGTCACAAGCATGTTGAATGTTATAGGTATCCATGATTTGAGCGAGCCTCGTACAAAAAGGAGACCCAAGTGAGGGACGTGATTTTGTCGGGAATGGATCCGGACAAAGAGCTTGACGAAAGATCCCTGTGTGGTGTGGGTCAGAAGAAGTGAGATAAGAAAGTAGGCATAGCAAAAGGGACAAAACACACACACAAGCAACTCAAGGGGGTGGTGAGAGTTGCTTGGCGCACTCAGGAGAACATTCTGCGGCAGACTTGGAAACAAATGGAAGTTTCTGCACAGATGGCAGGGGGGTGAGAAAGCTGGGGCTAAGTGGGGATGGCGGAGGGAAGGAGGGAGAAATTGGAATAAGATGGTGGCTGGGAGGATGCTGGAGTGGACACAGGAAAGACGAATAGGAAGTGGAAGATGAAAAAGGTATCTCCTTACTGAAGCACCTCGATGATATTCCTAAAAGGGAACTCTACTTAAGAAACGTTGGATCCTCGCACAGCTTACAGCATTTCCAACTGATCGAGGTTTCCAATTCCAGCCGGAATAGTCCCGGTAAACTGATTCTGGCCCACAAATCTGGTCATAGAGGGTGGAAAGTGGGCATAAATTCTGACGTGTTACCCTGTTTTATGCGCCGGTGGAAGCGTTTCAGAAAGGATGAGGAGGGTAAAACTTGAAAACATGATGAGCTCATGGCTGCCACAAGGTGTAGGTGCCATTCAGCTGCTAAGAGCACATCCAAGCATGCTCTCAAACTGGGACGGGGCAAGCCCTAGATCCACAACGAACATGGATTAGGAAATGATGTCAGAAACCAGTTGATGCCATGGTACGATGCAACCAGTTGTGCCACGGCACATGATACCAATGAGTTTCGTACAGATACGAGAGTCCAGTAAGGAAGAGGATGCTGTTGGGAATGGAGCCAGTCAACAAGTTCTTTGAGAGATCCCTGTATGGTGTGGGCCAGAGGAAGTGAGATGAGAAAACTAGGCATGGCAAGAGAGACAACACGCTCACACAAGCCACCCAAGGGGGTGGTGAGACGAGCATGGTGGGAAGTCTAGTTGGATGTGACGTACGTTTTCAAATGTTTACGTAGGTTTTTAATGTGTTTATGAAAATTTGCTCTATTTTGGACTATCCTTTACGGTCAGCCTGAAAATTTTAGGGGCTGCCAAAAAAAGTCCAGAGGGAATTTAGCCGTGGCCGAATTCCAACGAGCGTGGAATCCCAACGCGGAGTTTTCCTGGTTGGAGTACACAGATTACCGCATTCCACGCAGCAACCTCACCCAATAACCACCCTTACGCCCTCCCTCCCCTTCACAACAAGATTGCCCCAGCGAGCATACCTGTATGGTGTGGGCCAGAGAGATCTCTCAAACTGGGACGGGCCCTAGAGCCACTACGAAGTGGTGTCACTAGCCAATTGATGCTGTGGTCATGATGCGACCTTGGCACGTGATACCAGTGAGTTTCGTACAGATGTGTGAGCCCAATCAGCAAGGAGATGCTGTTGGGAACGGAGCCAATCAATGAGTTGTTTGAAAGATTCCTGTGTGGTGAGGGTTGGAAGAAGTGAGATGAGAAAAGTGGGCATGGCAGGAAGGGGAGCAAGTATCCACACACAAGCGACCCAAGGGGTTGGAGAGACAGGTATGGTGGAAAGCATTGCTTGGCGCACAGAGGAGAAAGTGCAAGCAACTCCAGCCCATGGCAGGAAGGGGAGAAAGGTGGGGCCAAGTGGGGTTGGAGGGAACGAGGAAGAAGTGGACGAGGGTGGTCGTTGGGAGAATGCTGGGGTGGACAGGGGAAAGGCGGGGAGGGGCACGTGGATGGGTGCACACAAGGAAGGCGAATAGTATATGGGAGATCAAAAAGGTTTTTGAGAAATCATGAAACCTGTTTGCGCACAGCAAATCCAAGAACATTGTCAACACCTCCAGAACAAAAGAAGCTCACATGTATTCCTGCAACAGCCCATTAATTTATTACCCGTCGGGTCGCGGGTACCCGACCCGACTTTGGGTTTGTTACTCTGGGTTTGCTGAATTTTACAGCCACCTAGGGGTACCCGGGTAATATTACCCGACTTCAATTAAATGCGGGTCGGGTATACCCGACCCGACAGACGGGTACCCAATTACCCGGTATTAAAATGTCGGGTCGGGTAACAGACCTCCAAACATTACCCGGAAATTACCCGACCCGACCCGACCCGGACCCGATTGCGGGTAGTGCAAAACCGGGTCGGGTCGGGTAATTACCCGGTTTTGCTCATGTCTACAAGCCACCCAACAGCCTCAATACTACTCTCACCAAACTGTTAGCCTTCTCAAAGATCAGGCTAACCTTGTGCATTAACCTTGTGCATTTCGAGAGCGGCTGAGGTATTATGGGCAGAGGGACGGGCCACGGTCCAGGCAGCCTGTCCCATCGCGGGCGGGCTCGTTTAACCCCGCACAGCCCGTGTCAACAGGCATGTGCCAGCCGGCGGCGTGTCCACTCTGTCTCCAATGACGAGGATCGGCTGGGGACAGGTTCCACGGGTATATTTTTCCAACCCCCAGGTCGTCTTTTGCCCATATCTGCATTGATCAGAAGGCAAAACTCCACCACGGATCATGCGAAACGCCACGGGTTGAAGGGCCACTAGCCGCATCACAGCATCCTGGCCTGCCCATTTCAGAACAGACGGGCCTCGGGCCGGGTTGGCAGACGGCCTTCCCGAGCCCGTCTCTTTAATGGACAGGCCGGGGCAGCTCGCTTGTCCGAGCCCATTCCTTGCCCATGTCTAGGCTGAGTGGCTGTGAGCAGCTATCTGCCAGCAATAGGGGCAGTGCATTTTTATTCTGACCGACCGCCGTTGTTGCGTCCCTCGTTTAAACGCAATCGTTTAAACGCAAAACGAGTCAAAACGCTCGAACGCACCTCGAATCTTTTTCGTGCTGCCGGGAACTGAGAATCGAAAACTTTGCGACTGGGCTAGAGTTTCTAGAAATGCGAATCTGAGAGTCCCGTTGTCTGCATGGTCAAATTTTGACCCCCCCCCGGCTTCAGCCTGGCGAAAAAATAGCAGGAAAATCACGAAATTGCTACATGGCGACTGCAACCAGACATTCCTCATGTCGCGAACCCCAACCAACTCCCTCCCTTTCACCGCTATTAAATCCCCCCCGTCTACAACATCCAACCTTTCCTCACACATGCTCCACTCTCCCCCCATCACCTCCCTTCCCGTTTTGCAACAAGACCTAAAACAGCGCGCGCCAGCTCACGCAATTTCCGCTTGGCATTTCATACGCAAAGGGGGTGTATGAAGTAAACGGTGTAAGAAATAGAATTGAAATGATTGATTAGGTAAGGAGCCCAAGGCTCTATAAGTATATGGCAAGGTGAGAGTGAATGGATGAAGGGGGAATTGGAGGGAATCCCCATTGGGATCTCCGGAATCTCCAATTGGGTAATTGGAGATTGGGGGGATCACAATTGGGTGAGGTGGGATTTGTGAGTACACCCCAACCCATTAGAACATTCATAACCTAAACTAGGATATAAAAATACAAATACAAAAGTGGTATTTGCAGTCTATTTCTAACACACCCCCATAGACTGCAAACCCGTTCAAGGAGCACATAGCCCCATGGAACGGAGAAGGCGATGGTGGTCAGCCTTGCCGAGAGCCTTGGTAAAGAGGTCGGCGAGGTTGCAATCTGAGGCGATGCACCGTACCGTCAGCTGGTCACTCTGAACAAGATCTCGGATGAAGAAATGACGAAGTTCGATGTGCTTGGTGCGAGAGTGGAACACAGGATCCTTGGTGAGGTGAATGGCACTCTGGTTGTCACACCACAGGGTGGGCGACTGCTGGGGGTAGCCTAACTCAGCGAGGAGAAAGTAGAGTCAGCGTGTCTCTTGAGCAGCCATTGTGCCCGCATAGAGCTCGGCCTCGCAGGACGACAGGGAGATTGCAGAGGACCGAGTGGAGCGCCAGCTGATGACTCCGCTACCAAGGGTGAAGCAGTACCCTTGGGAGGAGCGTCTGTCAGTCTGGTCATCGGCCCATGAGAAGTCTGTGTATCCCTCGAGCTTGACTGGAGAGGTACCACCAAGAGTGAGGATGTGAGACTTGGTGGCTTGTAGATAGCGGAGGACCCTCTTGGCTGCAGACCAATGCGAGGCAGTGTAGCGTCCGGGGGAGACGTATCGAGAGAGGACACTAACCGGGTAAGCCAAGTCTGGTCGAGTGCACATCATGGCATAAATGAGTGAACCGACTAGCTCAGGGTACGGGTCCTTGCAGGCGTCAGGAGAAGGAACTGGAGGGGCCGTGAGCTGATGCTGTAGTGGGAGTGGAGTGGAGACGAGTTACTGGAGTCCATGTCGAACCGCTTGAGGAGGTTGTCGATGTAGGACTCCTGGGAGAGGGTGATCGTGCAAGACTGGCGGTCACGAGTGATCTCCATCCCCAGGTAGTTCTTGAGGTCACCAAGATCCTTCATGAGAAGGGCGGAGCTGAGAGCAGACTGGACAGCTGCCATGTCGGCTGGATCTCCGGCGGCTAGAATGAAGTCGTCGACGTAGACGAGGATGTAGAAGGGCTCGGAGGAGTGACGAACGAAGAGACTGGAATCTGAGGCAGAGGGATGGAAGTCAAGTGCAAGGAGGACTTCTTTCACCTTGTTGTGCCACTCACGAGGAGCCTGCTTGAGGCCATACACTGGGCGCTTCAGCTTCCACAATGTGTTGGCAGGGTAAGTGCCAGGAAACCCCGGTGGGCGTTCCATGTGAACATCCTCCTTGAGCTGGCCTTGGAGAAAGGCAGAGGAGGCTTCCATGGACTTGATCTCGAAGTTGCCGCGATCGGCTATATCAAGAAGAGCGCGCACGGTCGGGAGCTTGGCCGTGGGCGAGAATGTTTCGAAGAAGTCGAGATACTCCTTCTGGGTGAAACCCTTCGCCACGTATCGTGCCTTGAACAGTGGAGCTTCGCCTGGGAGTTTTTTGACTCGGAACATCCATTTTCCGCCAACGATGTTGACACCGGAAGGGGGAACAACATCGTCAAAGCTGTTGTTGCGAATGAACGCCTCGTTCTCCACATCCATTGCTGCCTTCCACTCCTTCTTGTAAGGCCCCGAGAGAGCTTCCTCTTTTTTGCGAGGAGTCGGAATGGTCGGGTTCTCGGTGAAGTTGAAGGAAGGGCAATCAGTAATGTCCGGGAAGATGTGAGAGAAATTGGCAGACCGCGTGAAGGTCAAACAGCTCCTCATGCCTGTCCTCCAGAAGTGCACGGGGGGGAATACGGATGGAGGGGACATCACCCCCGGCAGGAGGAGGCAAGGTGACCGAACAGCGGATGGAGAAGGCGGCTGGTCCCCAGGCGAGAGGCGGAGCCGGTCCCTTGGAACGAGTGCGACTAGAGACCGGAGACGAAGGCGGCTGCGGTGGGATCGGAGGGACTGGGCGCCTCTGGTAGGAGACTGGTGAGCCGAGCTCGACGCGCGGGGAAGGCGGAGCAGGAGGAGGTGCTGCTGCGGAGGATACTGGGGAGGCCGGGTGAGACACGCCGGACGGAGAAGGCCCCGGAGAAGGGGCAGCGGCCGGAGGTGGGGCATCGAAGTCTGCCCATACAAGCGTCGGGGGAGGTGGAGGAGGCTCGCCCGTGGTCGCTGAGTGGAATGGGCGTGTCTCATCGAAGACGACATCACGGCTGCGAATCAGCTGTCTGGTGATGGGGTTGAGGAATAAGTAGTCTGGGGAATTGGAGTTGTGCCCCAGGTACATGCAGGTCTGGGTTTTGGGACCAAGCTTGCCACCTTGCTTCCTGCGCGTGTGGGGGCTGAGCAACACATACGCGGTACACCCCCAGACGCGTAGAGAGCGGGCGGAAAGCGTGACCCCAAGCCAGAGAGCGGTAGGTGTGGTGTCGGGCCGGTGGGGATGCGGATAAAGATTGTAGAGGAGTGCCGCATGGAAGAGGGCATATCCCCAGAGTGTCCGTGCTGCGTTGGCGTGACTGAGGAGGCAGCGAGCGATCTTAACCAAGGTGTGGTTGCGGCTCTCTGCAATGCCGTTCTGCTGCGGGCTTTCGGGGAGCGTGAAGGTTTGCCGAATCCCTTGGGCCGCACAGAAGTTATCGAGTTTGCCATTGCGAAATTCTCCCCCGCCATCAGAATGGAGGCACTTCAGAGGAGTGCCGAACGTGACTTGAGCCTGGCGCACCCACGCCATAATGACATCAGGTGCCTCCACATTGGTATGCAGGAGGTGCACAGAAACGTACCGCGAGTGGTCATCGACTAGTGTAAGAAAGTACCGATGACCGCCTCGGGATGCGACTGGAGCTGGGCCCCAGACATCCATGTGCACTAGGTCCAGCGGAGCAGCTGCGACGGATGGGCAGGAAGGGTGCGGCTGCTGCCTGAGCTTGCTCTTGGTGCAGTCCAGGCAGGTGGGTGCAGGCGAGTCTGTTGGTGGAGGAAGCGCCGACGGGAGGCCAAGAAGAAGTTTCTTGGAAGCGATGTCGGCAAGTGTATGGAATTTGGGGTGACCCAAGCGATGGTGGTAGAGGATGGTTGGGTTGGCGAAGCTGCGACACGAACACGGAGTGGTGTTGGCAGCTTGCGCTTGGGAGAGGGCGGCGAGAGGTGCAGGTGAACGCAGCGTGTAGAGCTTGCTGCTGTTGAGTGTGAAGCGTGCTAGGAGCTTGTTGGACTTAGGGTCGAGGAGGTCACAGTGATCCGAATGTGCTGGGAAGATCGTGGTAACGCCTGCCCGTTGGAGCTCGTGTTGGGCCACAAGATTGTGGCGTAGTGTGGGAACACACATGCCAGTCACACTGCCCGAAGGAAAAGCTGGGCACGAAACTGTGGAGGAGCCCTTGGCGTGTGTTGTGAAACTGGAGTCTGCTCCAAGTAGACGGATTGGTGACTCGTATTGCTTGAAGGAGTGTTCTTCCTTGAGAACCGTGTGAGTGGCCCCACTGTCGAGGGTGAACTCTATTGTGGCTGAGGTGCTTTGTGAGCCAGGATACTGCGAAATCGTCTCATTAATCATGGCAGTGCCAAGGAACAACATGTTGAGGCGCACATCAGCAGGTGCAGCCACAGCAGCCTGCACGGTTTCGTGCGCTTCGACTTGATTGACTTGGCGAGGAGCACGATTGACCATCCAGCTTGGCGGCTTGGAGGCGGTCCCATTGACGGCATACCACTCGTCATCCTTCTTCTTAAAGCAGGAGGCAAGGGCGTGGTTGGTGCCGCCACACATCTGGCCGGCACGAGGGCCGCGCTTGATGACGTAGGGAAAGGGGGGGAAGCGGTTGCGCTGGAACGGTGCCGAATCGGCATAGGCATGAGGCACGGGAGCGCGGATTGCATTGGCCTTGGATTGAGCGCTGTTGTCCTTTTCGGCAGAAAGGAGCGCGGATGAGACCTTGGCAAATGTGAGGTCTGCAGGAGCAAGGCCCAAGAGCATCTTCCGTGTGACTTCATATGCCGGAGTGAGGCCGACTAAGAGAGCGGTTGCAGGGGCTTGCTCAGGGAAGACTATCCCCAACTGTTTGAGTTCACCATGAATGGACTGCACTAGGCTTGAGCAAAACCGGGTAATTACCCGACCCGACCCGGTTTTGCAATACCCGACCTCGGGTCGGGTATTTTCGGGTCGGGTCCGGGTCGGGTAATATGCCCAGGACCCTTACCCGGACCCGGCCTTAAGGGGACGGGTAATACAATACCCGCCTGGCGGGTCCGGGTATACCCGACCCGGTTACCCTGAAAAGCGGGTAATACTACCCGCCACCTACTAGTGGACATCCTAAGGTTGGGCTAGGCTAGGTAGGGTTTCTGAAAACGCGACTCTCAAATGAGAGACTCGTCAACCCTCACCTCCAAAACCGTTTTGCCGCAAAACCTAAAACACAGCGCGACTTACGCCCATGTCTAGGTGCAATACCCGACCTCGGGTAATTTTTTACCCGACCGGGTCGGGTACCCGTTACCCGACACGTCGGATAGCATTTCGGGTAGCGGGTATTGAATACCCGCCCGGGTAACCCGAACCCGACCCGCCGGGTAATTTTCAGGATTCCCGATACCCGACCCGCCCTAAAAGCGGATCCGGGTCCCGGGTACCCGACCTGGGCGGGTAGTATGCTCAAGCCTAGACTGCACCTTGGTGACATAGTCCGCCATGCCTGGCGAGTCCTCGAGCCGCACTTGGAACATGCTGGGGATGAGTATAGCAACTCCCACTGCAGTCTTGTTCAGGAAGCGGTCTTCGAGGTAGAGCCAAATGGCGTTGGCAGACGGGTAGTTGTGGTAGGTTTCAACGAGTTCGGGAGGAGTGGTGCCCATGAAGACACTAATGACCGCACCATCGGCCTTCTCCCAATTCTTGTACTTGAGCAGTGCAGCAGCATAAACTGCTTCGGCGGCGGCATTAGCTGGATCGGCAGACCTCTCGGGTTTAGGAGGTTCTTTGCCGTCACCGATGTTGAGAGGGACGTCGGTGAGCTTGAGCCCCTTCACCTCGCGACTGAGGAGGTGCTTGTCGACACCATAGCGCCAAGCCTTGTAGTTGGAGCATGTACCGTCCGGCTCGAGACGAAGGAGCGGGATCGGGTTGGCGAGTGAAGTGGTTGAGTAAGCCATTGTCGGTGTGCAGCGCGGCACTTTTGGAAATTGGTCGACGAGAATTGCTGAAAATCACTCTGACGGCTTCATCAAAATGCCGCTAAGTAGGAAATGGCGTGGCGAAAATTCGTTAAAACGCCGACTTGAAACTGAATCTAAGACTATGTCTAACCCCGGACCCACACACCCCCCCACACACCCCCAGGCCCTGTCCCGCAGCTACACAGCTCCGCAACTAGCTCCGCAACCAGCTCCGCAACCAGCTCCGCAACCAGCTCCGCAACCAGCTCCGCAACTAGCTCCGCAACCAGCTCCGCTCCGCTTTAACCTGTGTACTTGCTCTTGCTTGACGCGAGACGTTCGTGGAGGCGATTTTGCGATGGGAGTTCGCCTATTCTGGCGGGGTCTGAGGGGAAACTCGAGAACGAGTTTTAAGAGATGGTCGAAATTGAGATTCGACCAAGGAGAACCGAGGAGGAAATCGACGATGAGAAGCGAGAAAGCTTCAAAGATGAGAAATTCAACGAGGTCGAGCGCGAAGGCGGTCGACGATGAGAGGTGCGACTGTAGAGTGGAGCACGTCGAAATTCCGACGACTCGAGACGAATGTCGCGATGATGAAGTGCGCGTAGCGCTGGCACGTTAAGATTAGGACCTTGATCCGCGTGTGCGGATAGGTCGCTCTGATACCATGTAAGAAATAGAGTTGAAATGATTGATTAGGTAAGAAGCCCAAGGCTCTATAAGTACATGGCAAGGTGAGAGTAAATGGATGAAGGGGGAATTGGAGAGAATCCCCATTGGGATCTCCGGAACCTCCAATTGGGTAATTGGAGATTGGGGGGATCACAATTGGGTGAGGTTGGGATTTGTGAGTACACCCCAACCCACTAGAACATTTATAACCTAAACTAGGATATAAAAGTACAAATACAAAAGTTGTATTTGCAGTCTATTTCTAACAAACGGGCAATGCCCGATAAGCTATTTTGACGTCACTCGTCGAAGTCCGCGCGACGTCAATTTTGCTTATTCGGAGGGCTACACAAGCACATTGAACAATGACGAAATGCGAAACATGCTGGAAATTTTTTTTAGGATGCTAGAACCGAAACACGATGTGACCAAAAAGGTTTGCCTTGAAAAACGTTGTAACGAGCGAAACAAGCGAGGGATTGCACACCGCATTCGCTTTTGGACCACACCTCGGGAGTTGGCATTTCGATGAGCTGGCACTCCACTTGTGAAAATCCATCTCTCGTGAGCTGGTTCGTGCTTTCGCTGCATGTTTGGTTTTGTTTTTTCGACCCGTGCCCACGGGCATTGCTTTGGGCAGAACAAAATGAGCTGGGACGTCAGCTCGGATGGCTCGTATTTTCCGCTGAACACTGACAGAGCGACTACAGTAATTGTTACATAGGGTAACCACACTAAGCCGTCGCTGACGTCCCGGGACGTCATTCTCGGTTTCACTTCATAGCCTAAACACTTTCAGAGCACCATAGCCTTGGTTCGCGCTAAAGCCGAGCCGATAGTCCCCCCCTCCGCCATTCCCTACCTCCCCCCCTCTCCCCCTCTTCCCCCTACCCAGCCAAAAATTTTGGCCTGCCCAGGCATGCGTTTTCCAAGCGTATTTGAAGCCTAGAATCTTGTGTTTTGCGTCCTGAACGCAAGCGTTCAGAACGAAATGCAAAAACGCAGAAACGCGTTTATGCCAACATAGCTCTGCATGTGGAGCAAGGTTAAAAAACGGTCGTTTTTTTGGGGATTCTCCCGTATGATACGGTTTATACCGATACGTCGTATAATACCGAAAAATCCGGTCGACATGGTGTTAAGTGCCTTGGTTCAAAAATACGGTCGGATTATTCGGTCGTATTTTTTAACCACAAGCAAAATTGTCCAATAAAGAATTTCGAAACCAATTTTGTCAGTTGGGTGTACACAAACAACGAGAAGTGTCAAGAGTCAATGTTTTCCCACAGCACGCGCGCAACCCATTCCCGACTGCGCTTGTTGTTCATTTAGCTGTGCCGTTGCGAAATGAACGACTGTTTCGCCACAGCCCGTTCAATTTCTTCGCGCCCAGTAGGATGAGTTCGCGCATTGTGCGACACACGTGTCAGTGGCGCGTTTCGTAAACCATCCCCCGACACGGGAAATGGGTACCCTTCCCAAAGTCTTTTCCAAACGTTCCTCAACCCAACCTTCGACTGTTAGAGATACAAATACAGAGCATCAACAACAGACAGGTAGGAATTCGTGTAGGAAGATCGAATTACATCAGAATTACGCGCTAAGCTCCGCGAATCTCGCTAGTAATTCTTCATGCCCGCGTTTTTTTCGACGAACATGCTGCCTTAGACAGCGCGGCATCCTTTCGACCAGCTGCAGGGTTCGTTTGCACTATGGGCATAGCAATTTCTCCCGTTTGGCAACACGTGCATAAGATTCATGGGTGGTCAACGAGCGTGGCTCCACGTCCTCTGCCTTGGTTCTGGCCTCAACATCGCCGCCAGAAGCAGAACGCCCGCGCCACATTCGTTCGACCAACATTCGGGACTTGACGGACCCCCGCGGGCTCTAGCGTATAGACCTCCTTTAAGCAACGGCGGAGGCTGAAAATGATTGGGCTTTTTTGTGCTCCCGGTAAGTTTCTCGTCCCCCGCTTTCCCCCACCCGTTTCTGCCCTATTCTGAGTACCTTAGATCAATGCCACAGTGGCCCCTAGCTGTTTTTGTGCCCCCACTTAGCCGAACTCCACCGTACCCCCTTACTCACAGGTCCAAGGCATTACAGGACTCTGTGAACGCCGCCATCGCCTACGGGAAGCATTACACGCTTCCCTCGGCATACAAGGTTGGCGGCCCTCTACTTGAAAAGCTGAGGGCCGATGTGGAGGACTTGGTCGAGCCACTGAAGAAAACTTGGCGGACAATGGGGTGCTCGATGTCCGTGGATGGCTGGACGTGTCTGAAGAGCAGAGGCTTGGTGTGCCTCATCGCTCAAAATGACATGCCTCCTATCATGGTGGAGGTTGTGGACTCCAAAACAGCAAAGTACTTGGCTGGTTTGATCCGGGAGGGAATCTGTAAGCTGGGTGATGGATGTGTGGTCCAGGTTGTCATGGACAACTCATCGAACAACCGGAAGGCGGCTGAGAAGTTGGGAGATGGGTATCCTGCAATCTTTTTCACAAATTGAGCTACCCATTGGCTAGACTTAATGCTCCATGATATTGGAGCGCAAAGCGTCATCAAGCGGGTGTTGCACCAAGCACACCGCTGCGTGATGATCGTCACGAAGAGCGCGAGCGCTGTCATTCTCATTCGAGAAGTTTTCAGCAAGCTCGAGCTCGTCCGCCCGAAGACCACACGATTTGGCATGCAAGTAATCATGTTGGCTAGGTTCTTGAAGGTGACAGCGGACATGCATGCAGCGTATGGTGATTTCGGAGGAGTGGAAGGGCGTGGCTGCCTCCAAGACGGGCGAGGGGAGGCAGATTCGGGTCCTCCTCCTTTCCGACACTTTCTGGCATTCCGTGCAGACCGAGTAGAACCTCATGAACCCCGTGTACGAGGTGCTGAAAGCAGTGGACCGCAAATCTCTGCTTATGGGCAGAATCTACGGCCAAATGCTCAACGCCACCGTCAAGACAAACGTGGCGGCCGAGGCGGCAGGTAAGGGCCCTCACTTGCCTCCATTGCTGCCCATTATGGTCGTTCTTCTTGCCTCGTTTCAGTCTCTTTACTGCTGCCCCTTAACATATGACAAGCACTCGAAAGTGCTTAAACAAGCCAGTCACCCCGCCACACACACCCTCCCCCTCACCTGCTGCAGCCACATTCTTCATCAAGAAGACCAAGCTTCTTCCCTCAAAGGAGAAAGCTGCCTTCCTCACCTCCATCAAGAAGATCATTGTGTGAAGGTGGGACGCACAGCTCCACAACCCCCTCCACGCTCTTGGGTGGCTGCTAAACCCAAAGAACCAGTTTTCGGAGGAGGTATGGCATGACGTGGAGATACTGAAAGGAGTGACGGCCATGCTGGAAGCTCGGGAGAGCGATGTGCAGTGGCGAGCCCTCCTCGAGGCTCAGCTCGCCCACTTTCACAGTGGGAATGGGAAAGTGGGTGGTCGTGATCCACGGTGGGCAGCGGCTCACCTTGTGGAGAGTGGCCGCCTCTTGGAGGCAGAGTGGTGGGCCATGTAAGGGGGGAAGGTGAAGCTACTGCAAGATCTGGCCATGAAGGTCCTTTCACAGCCGATCACCGCCTCCGAGGTGGAGCGTTGGTGGTCGGCCATGGGCAGGGTCCAGCGGCCCGATCGGAACCGGCTCAAGGCTCAGACCCTCATAGACGTCACATGCGTGGCATTCTCTCGGCGAGCCATGGCGGCCTTCGACAAGAAGGCAGCCGTGCGCGCGAAGCTCTACGCCGATCTGCAAGAGGGTAGGCTCAAGGAGGGGGCTGCTGAACCAATCGCCTCGGAGGCGGAACCCGAGGAGGTGGCCGCGGGCGAGGAGGAGGGTGGGGAGGGTGCAGGGGCTTATGCCATTGATTGGGCAACATTTGGATCCAGTGGGAAAAAGAGGAGGAAGAAGACGGAGGGAGCAAAGCCCTCTAAGCGGGGGAAAACCTTTGGCGGGGCAAGGAACGGCAAGACTAAGCATGCCATATACGAGGAGGAGGACGAGGATGGTAAGAGCAGCGGGGCAAAGGAAGGCACCAAGAAGGCCAATGGGGCTGACCCTTGGGATTTCAGGGGGAGTGGGAGAGGAGGGGAGGAGGAGGAGGAGGAGGAGGAGGAGGAGGAGGAGGAGGAGGAGGAGGAGGAGGAGGAGGAGGAGGAGGAGGAGGAGGAGGAGGAGGAGGAGGAGGAGGAGGAGGAGGAGGAGGAGGACGAGGAGGAGGAGGACGAGGAGGACGACGAGGAGGACGAGGAGGAGGAAGAGGACGAGGAGGAGGAGGAGGAGGGGGAGGAGGAGGAGGAGGAGGAGGAGGAGGAGGAGGAGGAGGAGGAGGAGGAGGAGGAGGAGGAGGAGGAGGAGGAGGAGGAGGAGGAGGAGGAGGAGGAGGAGGACGAGGAGGAGGAGGAGGAGGAGGAGGAGGAGGAGGAGGAGGAGGAGGAGGAGGAGGAGGAGGAGGAGGAGGAGGAGGAGGAGGAGGAGGAGGAGGAGGAGGGGGGGGAGGAGGAGGAGGAGGAGGAGGAGGGGTGGGGGGGGGGAGGAGGAGGAGGAGGAGGAGGAGGAGGAGGAGGAGGGGGGGGAGGAGGAGGAGGAGGAGGAGGAGGAGGAGGAGGGGGGGGGGGGGGGGAGGAGGAGGAGGAGGAGGGGGGGGGGGAGGAGGAGGAGGAGGAGGAGGAGGAGGAGGAGAGGAGGAGGAGGAGGAGGAGGAGGAGGAGGAGGAGGAGGAGGAGGAGGAGGAGGAGGAGGAGGAGGAGGAGGAGGAGGAGGAGGAGGAGGAGGAGGAGGAGGCGCTGTATGTAACCGTCTAGGCCGTTTTCTTGAGTTTTTTCTTCTCAGAGAAAAATGTCTATCAAAAATACGTCTTTTTTTGGCAAAAATCCCGAAAAAAAGAGTCGTAAAATTCAACCCGTATTTTACAGAAACCGTATTTTTTAACCTTGATGTGGAGTGAGCAACTTGGGGGTGTGGTGTGGGCACAAAGAAATTTGACAAGTGGCGGCATGCTGGTAGCGAGTGTTTGTGTTGCCTTAAACTCTAGACCCAACAGCCCTTATTCGTCTACGTAAACGAAAAACGGTGTATATTGTTTGCCCATTTTGACCGTCGCTATCTAGTATTTTGAGATGATGTGGTGTGGTGGCAGCCCATGTGCTTCCCGTAATGGTTCTTCTATTCACCCATGCACCGCAGGGAAAACAATAGGCCCAGATTCTGGGGTTTATTGTATGTCCAGCCCTTATTGTTACATTGAGACTCTTATGTTGTGGTGGATGGTTGTGATGTGTCAAATAGGATTTTGGTGGGGGGCTTTCCACTTGTTAGAGAAAGCTCCAACTGGGGGTTTAGTAGACATGGTCATGCACTGGGGCACGGCCCGGCCCAGCCCGTTCGCAACCATGGAAGGGCTCAGGCCGAGCCATCCTCCACACCGACCCGAAGCCCACCGGACGTGGTCGGACTGGGTGGCGCCTGTGTCGGCCCGCCATTGATGGAGCGGATGGGCCTCGACACTGGCTGGGACCAATTGGGCCCCCAAGTGTCCGCAAACACGTCCAGCCCGTCCCTTGCCCATGAATAGGGTTTAGAAGACTGCATGCATATGGTGTTATGGCAACTTGGCGTGTCGAGACCCAAGGATAGGCCCTATTGCCAAAGACTGGCATTGGGCCGGGGTGGCCCTATTTGGGCCTGAGCCGGGGTGTCCCATAAGGTCAGGCTTGATCTGGGAATCTGTCAAGGTCGGCCCAAGTCGGGCCGGCCAGGGGCCGGCCCTTGAAAGGGACGGGCCAGACTCTTGCAGCCACTACATCTGTCTGACAACAATGCCTGCAAACAATCCGTCTCGCCTCAACTCCGCTTTCCAGAAGTCCTCTGTGTGATGATTTCATATTGCATTGGTTCTAGTCCAGTGCTTTTCGCCTTAATGCACGAATTACAAAACGGAGAAAAATATGAGGCAGATAGGAGGGTACAACAGAACAGAGCCTTACAGGGCTTCCAGGCTTAAAAGATTGCCGATTTCACCAGGAATTAAGCCTGAGAGTTGATTGTCTTCAAAGCCTCTGAGTAACAGACACCAACGATGGACAAAGGCTGACTTTAAGCTCAGAAAGCATGAAACGGTAGGCTGGACCAAATACATTGGTAAGAGAAATTCCATTGAATGCTAATGAGGTACAATTTCCACACAATGGACATTGTTCTTGGAATGTTCGGAGGAAAGAAGTGTGTAGTATACGTGAGAAGAGAGTGGGCAGGATAATTGAAGGCAAAAGGACACGCATTAAACGAAGAGAAGGATTGGCAAAATGCATGTCACTCTATCCAGTGGTTCCAATAAGCCAGCCAGCAGTAGTGGGGATAGAGAGTGGGCCACCGTAACACTCGACCTGCAGACCAGGGCTTATTTTTCACGGGTAACTACCCGAATTTCGGCAGAATAACGGGTGTATTTTCGACCGATTCCGGATTCTGACGGGTTCGTTTTCCATGAAGCCGGATTCTGACGGGTTGAGGTTTAGCCGCACCCGTGAAGTGACGTGTTCATTTTGCGAAGCACCTGATTTGGCGGGTGAGCCCCTGGCAAAAACGGATCATAGAGCTACAAAACCCCCCTATTCCCCACCCCCATTCCCCACCCCCACCCTCCCCCCTCCCTTTCCCCTCCAAAAAAAATATATATCCAAACATTGGATGGCGATTCACAAGAGTGAGAAGACAGAGGGCACAGAGCCTAGCAAGCAGTTTACATTGGTGAAGTGGTGTGTTTCGCTCATACAGAGCCCTTGAACTGGCAAATTTGATGCTATGAAAAAATTCCCGGAACTGACGTGTTGGTTTTGTTCCTACCCGGCTTCTGACGACTAAAACCCTAACGTAAGCCCTGCTGCAGACAGGTGGAATCTGCCACGCAGCTTGACCCTGTGGCTAGACATGAGCACGAGGCGAGGCGAGGAATCCTCGCCGAGGAATTCCAACCACCGCCCCCAAAACGAGGCGAGGCGAGGATTCCTCGCCGAGGATTTTTGGGGAAAACTGATCCTCAATCCTCGGATTTTGGAGGCGAGGAATTGTTTCCTCGCCCCGAGGAAAATCTCCTCGCCTCGAGGGGGGTGTTTCTATGAGTTTGGGGCATATGTGCACGGAACGAGCTACCCATTTGTTGTGTTTTGAGCGTCACGACAAATTGCGAGCATCCCATTTTTCTTCACATCGCCAGCTCGACATTGAGTATGAAGCTCTAACCTCCAAATTCCCCCCACCCCACCGCATTCAATCCCACAGTAGCTCCCAAGCCCCAACCTAACCAATATGACATCGCTATCAATCACATTTGGAAATCAAACCAAACCCAAAAAAACCACTGCTACCGCATTCAATCTCACATCACCTCCCTAAACCTAACCAGATCGACATTGTCAGGTTTGGACTCCAAACCCAAAAGACCCCCCCTCACCGTATTTTAACTCACATCACCTCCCTAACCCGACCGTTCTGCTCTGCGACTAGCACTCACCAGGGATTCATAGAGCTGAGGGGGAGCTCCAATCTGTAAGTCGCAATTCCCCCACTTAGCTCTCGCGCCACTGTTCAAACTAACCAGCATCCGTGTAGAAAAAGTGGCGCGAGGATTCTTTCCTCGCAAGGGCAAAATTCCTCGCGAGGAAATACATACCAGCCTCGCCAATTTTGCCCGAGAATTTCCGAGTCCGCGAATCCTCGGCGAGGCGAGGCGAGGATTCCTCGCCGAGGATTATTTTTGGAAAATCATTCCTCGAATCGCGGAATTTTTAGGCGAGGAATTCCTCGCCTCGTTGCCCATGTCTACCTGCGGCAGATAGTAATGCAGCAGCCCTTAGTTACTGGACACAACAGCATTACTAAGCACTTCGTCACAGATTTGTAAAAAAATGCTCCGATTTGACGGATCCAGTCCATTGACAATCATTTAGCATGAATTATGAAGTGTACGGCAAAGGAGAGGGTGGTGGCGAGGTGAAGGAGGAAGATGATCTAAGGGAGAGGACAGGAAAGGCCTTACACGGAAGCCAGGCTTGTAAAACTGCTGATCCCAGCAGGGATTGAGCCTGTGAGCCGATTCTTACCAAGACGTCTGTAAATGAACACGAATGGCGAATGTGATAGTTACAAACAGTGGATTCGAGCAAGCATGGAAACGAGCAGGGATGGATTGCGAAGGCCATCATGCCTTCTGCGAAGTCGGAAGTTGTGGAAGCTTCGTGCGTCTTAGCGCTTGTGTAATCTTGCACTAAATAACAATGTCGCAACCGCTGCCATCATATTGAGCAAAACGGGATTAACCAGAGTCACGCAGCCATTAAGCTCTCTACAAGAACGGCTGCTGACAATCCACCTTGCCCCACATCCGGAGTCTAGGATCCCTCGAAACTGAACTGACGAATCCATAGTGCAATGAAACCCAACCCTTTTAGCAAGAAGTGCACTGGTCGTGGTGAGTAGACTGGACTGGAGGGAAGGGGAGTGAAAGAACGAGGAATCAGTGGAAGACAGGAGAGTGCCAAATAGGAAGGTGGCAAAGCAGAGGATTTACAGGTATCCCAGCTGGATAAGCGAGCCGATACCAGCAGGGATTGAGCCATTGAGGTGGTTATTATAAAGATTACTGTGATGGCAGTAGGGAAAAAAAGAAGGAAAGAGACGAAGATTTGCAAAACAGGAACGAAGATGGCAGGGCGCGGACAGGCAATAGAACAGCAGTTGGATGGCGAAGGAAACAGGAGCAGTGGAGAAAGGTGGCACAAAGCAGGATATGAAGCAATGCACGATGGTGGATGAGAGCAGGAGGCGAGGCACGACGTAGGGAAGGTGGGGGAAAGGGGGGTAAGAAGGGGAGGGGGCAAGGAGGGAGGGGTCTAACGTATGAAGAAGTAAAAGAAATTCAAGGTAGAAGGCAGAAGAAAGCACTGGATTGAGGAATTGTGCTTCGATAAGGAACCATTCTGCTTCTCTTGAGTCGAGTCTAGACATGGTCATATCGCATCGCATCGCATTATATCGCATTTTGCGATTGCGATTTTTATTTTTATTTTTCAAATATCGCGGCGATGCGATGCGATTATATCGCACGATTTTTGCGATATTGCGTTTATATCGCACTTTTTTGGGTGCGATAAAATGCGATTTGCGATATAAAAATTCGCCCGTGATATTTGGAGCTCGCCAATTTTTTTTTGCTGTTTATTTATTAGAAGCGACGTTGTAATGGTGTGTTGTGCCCCTGTTTGAAACCCTTCGGCAGTTCCTAGTTATCTAACTATCCAAATTGCTGCTGTATTTTATTTAACCCTGAAATTTAGCCCTGGCGATGCGATATTTTATCGCATCGCACGATATATCGCACTCTACAGCACGATATGCGATTTTGGGTTTTTTTTTATATATCGCGGTGATGCGATATTGCATCGCCGCGATACAATGTGCGATAAGTCAAAATGCGATGCGATATCGCATCGCATCGCATTTTGACCATGTCTAGTCGAGTCTAAAGAAAGGAGAGACAGCCACCTGCTTTCAGCAGGAAGAGATGCGTGCCCCTCTGCTTTCCACCCCTATCTAAGGGATGGTTTATCTCTCATCCATTCTAGGTGGGTTTCGTATAAATGTAGGGAAGCTGTGCGACAGAATAGAGGACGGCACAGGGGGGACGTACAGAAAGGAGATCCTGGTGAGGCGGCTGATTGAGTCTGGAATGGGTCCTGCCAATCCTGATTCCTCCATTGACCTGCATGGTTATTCATCAATGGAGGTGGGGCAACACATCAGGTCACCTAACGGTGGAGTGTGCTTGGCATCGTGGCCACCATCTCCAAAACAGGTGCGAGGCATCAAATGTGACCAAGAGTGTTCACTAGCGGTCGCTGCACACCCTGAGTGTAGTGAGGGAGGATGCTGTTAGGAAATAGAGACAGCATTCCAACGAAGCCATTCAACTCTGTGGGTTGGGTTCGAAGGAGCGTGAAAGTTTTACTAGCGGACAGAGTTGTGCATGACGCGAGCTTTCAGTCAATCGTGAAGCGATAACGAGAGGGCCGCGACTCACAGGGAGCGAAGCAAGGCAAGGAAGCAAAGCATTGGAGCAAGGCCGCCTTGGAGCATTGCGGCAATGAGGCAAGGGGCCTTCTTGGCGCCAGAATATGTCGTGTCCGTTCAATTCAAGATTGAAAAGCATGCACTCACATCTCGAGAATCATGCCCGACTGGTCACAGAAGAGACCTTCAGCAGCGCTACAGTTGGCGCCCTGGGACCACCCTGAGATCGCCGAGGTCCCCCATGCCTTCTGGCAGTCGCTGAGAAACACGGCTGACAGTTGGAGACACGACAGGAGAGGGACGATGTACTGAGAGGTAGTGGTCCTCTTGATGTAAGGAAACCTGCACCTACCATGAATAACCGAGGCATGTTTATGTGATGATGTGTCCGGACCAACTATTGCGCAAATCCAGCAGGTGGTTGGCAGCGAATGAAGTCAATCATGAGGGCCAAGCAAATAGCACGCAGGTCGAGGGACACTTCGCCCCGTCATTACTAAAAAGGTAGTTGTCGTTTCGAGAGCGTCGAGGTTTGGGATCGATTTTGGTTTTGGGCCCCTACTGGCAGTACTAGTATCGCTACTACTACTACTGAGCACAGCACGCCAGTGCCTCCTGTGAAACTGCGATACGAGCTGAACGAGGTACCTTGAGATTCGTGGAACAGTTGTGCGTGGCACGAGGAGACGAAGGCGGCAAGCCAAAGCACCGCGGAGAGCGCGAGCCATGCTCGCGACATCGGCGGGATTTGTACTCGAGCAACACCGACACTATGTGCTGCTACGGTAGTAGACGCCTAGTAGGAATCCGAATTCTGCTAGTAGGGGGAGTGGTGGAGCCGCTTCGGGATACTGTATTACTAGTAGATGAGCTGGGAGAAGACACCAAGTATTAGTCGCACATTTGGTTACGCCGATCACCCGTCACTACGCAGATAAAACAATCGCTGCCGCCCGAAACGAAACTGGCGATTTAAACGAATACTTGGTGTACTAGCAGACTCCGAAAAAGGCCTTAGCTGCGACAGAATGGTAGCCGCAGACAAGCGATGCCTGAACAGCAAGGCAGTCTCTGAAGGCTCAGCGGAGGAGGAAGGGAAGGGAGGCTCTCCCGCACGTCGGAGGTCTGAGGGAAGCACCGCCGCTCCTCCCACGAATCGACTGTTCTCGTGATTTGGTTAGAATCTCGTCTGGTTCAGCCTGGTGCGCGGTGTTCCAAAACGGTGAACTGCGAGGACTGTTCCCGACCATGCTGAACCGCGGTAACGGAACTGCCAGCTATGCAAGGTCATAACTGCCAGTTACACCTTGAGCCTGACAGAGGAACACAACTTTTCAGGGTGCCGGTAGACAAAAACGCGCACGGGTTTCGCACGGCATCGTCACAGGCATGTGGGCCTTTCGCACGGGCACGAAAGTTACCATTTTGATGTTTAGCGGGGTAGGTTTGAGTGGCATATTTTGGCGAGCCATTGTTCACTTAGTTACCCTATGTTAAGCTTCGGCGCTTTCAAGCGAGAGTGAGTTTCTCTTGTGTAGCACCAGAGTGGTGGTTGGCGGGTGAGATGTTGAGTGATTTTTTCTGGTTTGGTTTGCTCCCTTTTATACTCAGAGTGATGGGGTGAGGTGTTGGAGTCGCATTTCAGCTCCAAATATTACGGGTGTGTTCTAAATATTTCTTACATTACGAACTGAAGGTTCGTGTCGCAACAATAACTACTGCGTGGATTGTGGGAATTTGTTTTCGAGTCTGTTCCTGGGTTGGCTGTCGGATGTTGAGAACGACCCCTGGAATCGGGACATCGTGACCCCATTTCGCTGCCAAGTCAGCGTTTGGTTTCATGCGGCGACGCTCAAACCACAAACAAACCCAGCGAGGCGTGTGTAATTTTTCGAGCTCAACGAAAGGCTCGCTGACCTTCGCCGGAGCGCTATTCCGAGCGCGGCTGGAAGTTTGTGGCGAAAACGGTTGCGGCGCACATCTTTCGTCTTGTGCCGCATGTTTGTCACCGCTGTCATGATGACGCTGCACTGCTGGCTCTGTTCACGGCCCACGTTGAGTGGGCCGTTGCCCGTGTGACAACGCTAATGGGCGATGGTTCCTGATTGGGCCACGTATTGAGCTAGGCCTCCGGCGGGCACCATGTGTATCTATGGCTCCGTTGCGGAACTGCGGAGCCCGAGCTCGCAGTGCCGCTACTGTGGAGACACGGGGCTCCGTCACCGCGGTTCAGCATACACACGCATACAACTACACATTGTTTTTCTGGGCTGGTACTCCAGAATCGAGCGCAAAACTTTCACGGGCGAAATGGGCCAATATAGCGTAGTCTGGTTACCCAATTTGGCATTTTTCAGTCTAAATCGGGTGACCATTGTTGTTTCTTTTGCGTTCCTCGGGCAACAGTGTGAGGCCTCAGAACATCCCGTCTGCATGTTTGGAGGTCTCAGTATCAGATCTGGTAACTGTTGGAGATCAGTGGGCCTCTGTAGGTTGGGCCGTTCACCGTGTGTTCGAACCGATGGGCCTGTAGATGGACGCGTGACGTCTATTGAATGAGCGGTTCACTGGAATAAAGGTGTAACGGCTGAGCTCTCCGGTACTTATCAATGGGCTCTGGTTTCAAGGGTAATTTCCTGGAATAAAAAACCATTAAAGCGAGGATCCCGAAACCCCCCGAACTCAAAACCAGAGGTCTTGGCCCCCAGCCAAAAATGCCCAAGGGATGAAAACCTTAAGTTTTTTACTACGGGGGCTTTGGGATCCGCGCTTTAATAATAACTTTGGGCTGGATTCCGGAATTTAAACGTGCAATGTCTCCCTGGAATCCAGAATTTATACAAGTGGGCCTCTCCGAATAAATCAGAATTCCCTTGGGAGGTATTCCGGATGACCCCGCCACAGAGACCCTACCCCCCCTCCCCTCCTTGAATTCTATGTATTCCCCCTCGAGCGCAATAATCTTCCTCAAGAGACAAAGACATTCCTCCCACTCCCACCCCAACCAGGAAATTTTCGCAGTCCCTAACAGCCAGAGACATCACTCCCACACCCCGCGTAACCTCGAAATTTGGCTAAGTCCCCTCACAGCCCTAGGCTTTTGACCCACACCCGAACGCACCCAGAAAATTATACTAAGTCCCCCACAGCCAGAGACAACTCTCCCTCATCCCTCTCACTCCTCCCCTATATATTGCCATTCTCCACACCAAAACAGCACTTGTGAGAACAGGGTCGAGAAAATTTCCACTGTAACAGAGTTTGCAGAGAAGGGTACCCTGCCAAACCTCTACATTGTTTCGACCTTAAGGTGAGTATGACAATACGAAGCCTACAGGGTGATTCGTAGGAAGTGTCTGGCTATGTGACACAAAGTAATTGACGGCTCAGATATATAAACGTCAGCGCACATACTGACGCGTGTTCAGTGCAGTCGGATCTCTGACCCAGAGTAGGGTGACACTTGCGAGGAAACCTTAAAAAGTCATTCGTGTACAACAGGCATCCTAGGAGTCCCAGAAAATTGACCGAGCCCACCCCCCAACATGTGCCCATCTGCCACCAATTACGGGCAACGGCCCATTCACGTAATTGCCCATTCACCCGAGTGTTGTGGCACCTCCGACACGGCGGCAGGGAGAGTGTCCATGCAAAGGAGCAGGTGAAAGCACAAGTGTCCACCATGCAGAGTTTTCTGCCATAACAGGAGCTTCTATGGAAGTGCCTAGCGCAGATAGAGCTGTCTAGCTCAGTGGTTCTCTAAGGAGAGAGTTGCCTTCACAATTGTGTGTTTCACTGAGTAGTTTGAGAAAGTTTGGGCACATAAATTTACTAGAACCAAGATTACAAAGTATGGTACACAAGTCAAACACTAGTACTACCTCATTGAACCTCATTGAACACGGAGAGAACGTTCGCAAGAGAACGTTCACATAACTACTCTAAGCTACGCTTAGCCAAGTCAGCCATGGCATGTGAAAATTACAGCACGTGCTTAGTTTGTAATTTTACCCACTCAAAAGTAGTTGTTTTAACAGTTTCAGATATGAAACAGTCAGATGTTACGCACATTTCCGCAGTTACGAAATGCGCGTCACGTGTTCAATTTCTCAATGTCGCAGGTAGATGTTGCTGATTTCGGTCCAGATCGGTTCAGTGGTTAACTGACGAAGTCGCAAATTTATCGCGATTTCGTAACGGGCCTTCAGCAGGAAAACTAAGTCCCCGATTTTCTGTCGAAGGGGTCGCTCGCAGAAGCGAAGTCCGAGATGACTCTCTGCCGCGCTTCTGCCGAATTTCGTCTCTGCCGACGGGGTCAACAACAGAAGAGATAGCCGAATTGCATTTCTGCCGTACTGCGGCAGAACGCAATCCTGCGCGAACAGGTCCTTGCGGTACCCTGCCCGGGGTCTTGTTGGAATGCATTTCCGAGAGTCGATTCTGCCGAAAGGATCGCCTGCTGAAATGTCTTCTGCGCGATACTTCGGCAGACGACAATCGTTCTGCGAACGGCCCCTGGTGCCAATTCGGCAGAGGGTCCTGTACACTCTCCATTCTACCGAGACCGCTTCTACAAAAGAACATGTTGATGTAGAAGCCATATGCAGAAAAAGCATTCATGTTCTGCCACTGCGACAGAACCGCTTTTCTGCCATCAACGAAAACTGCTCCTCTGCCACTTCCCGCAGAGCCTCACCTTGTCGACAAATCTGCTCTTCATCGACAAGCCTTTCTGCAGGGCTCGTGTCTGCAGACTACGTTGATATGCCGCTTCAGCAGACTTTTGCAACATTCGCAGGATCAGGGCTATTCTCAACACACTTAATGGCCCATTCCCCCGTGGTGAAGGCTGGCGAAAAAAGTGTGCGCATTACGCCTGCGCGGTTCATCAAAATCGGGGCCATTGGGTGCGCATCCAGTGTAGAATCGATTTGTAACTTGGCCCAAAGTAACTTCTTACCCAAACCTGATGAACAGAAATCAAGAGCCCCTGAATCCGTATGAAACAGACCACGAGATGGGGGGGGGGGGGGGGGGGGGGGGGGGGGGAAGAGGGGGGGGGAGGAGGGGGTCCGGGAGAAACAGGGTACTGGAAAAGCTAAGGGAGAGCCCTGTTCGTCATGATATGGTTCAGTACATAAACGCATCCTCCCACGGGGAGAGCAAATACGTCGAATGCACCGCATGGAGAAGACCCCCCCCACCAGGAGAGACTGGGCCAGCCTTCTGACAAAGAGGCTTCGGCACGTGCGAACAATGATGCTGCGGGTCCTTAGGAACCACGGTCCGAAAGACCTCGAAATGTACCTAGGTAAACCTTTTCTACCTCTGATTCTTAATTCCCTCTTGTGCGTATTACTTCCCCCCACCATCTCTCCAGATAACAGCATCATCAGAGAACCAAGCACCACGCTGCATCATATTGCGTGCCTCATTGTACCTTAGTGTGTCACTCCTGGACAGCACCGCCAGATTATAAAATATGCCGTTTCACCAAGGTAAGACCTTTTTTTACCCTTTTTTTTTTCCCCTCTTGTGTATCAAAGTCCCGTCCACCATCCCTCTAAAGCACAGCATCAACAAAAAAGCAATCTGTACACAGCAGCATTTTGTGTGCCTCCGTATGTCATTCCAGGACCGCACTACCAGATTATAAAATACGTCGTTTCACCAAGGTAAGACCTTTTCTAGCCCTTTTTTTTTCCCCCTCTTGTGTATTACAGTCCCCCCCACCATCCCTCCAGAGCACAGCATCATCAAACAAGCAAGCCTTACACAGCAGCATTTTGCGTGTCTCAATGTGTCATTCCAGGACCGCACTACGAGATTATAAAATATGCCGTTTCACCAAGTTAAGAACCTTTTTTACCCTGTTTTTTTTTTCCCCTCTTGTGTATCAAAGTCCCGTCCACCATCCCTCCAAAGCACAGCATCAACAAAAAAGCAATCTGTACACAGCAGCATTTTGCGTGCCTCAGTGTGTCATTCCAGGACCGCACCACCAGATTATAAAATATGCCGTTTCACCAAGGTAATCTTAGAACTGAGTAATGATTGAGTAGTGAGAGAGTACAAGTGAATATACCTAAGTGTTGTACCCTCTAAGGGGTGACCCTATACAGTCTATGCAAACATAACAGATACACATGTTTGACACACCCCCTAGACTGCATAGGGGCAGGTCCTGAACAAGCAGCTCAGGGCGGCACTACTAGTCCAGCCACTGAGACAAGGGTCTAAAAGACCAGTCAGAAGGAGTACATGCAAGGCAAGAACAAGACCAGGGCAGCACTACTAGTCTAGCCACTGGGAGAGGACACAAGTCCAGTCTGAGTACATATAGATACAGCGACGGAATTAATTGGGCTAGAAAAGGTACACTAGTCAAAAGATTTTGTATTTTCAGCATGTATCGTGTACATTTATCCCCAATTACCCATTGTACCATGTGAACTAGGAGTGAAGCATCCTTATGCTGTATGGTACTGTACGTTTTATCGAACTGCTTATAGTGAGTCCACCACTTTGCTAGCGAGACTCGATGCGGACAATTAGCTCCCGATTCTAGTCTAGGTCTATTTTCTCTCGGCATTTCACGAGCTCGCAAACCTAGCCTCCTAGTCTTTATCGACGGCATACCGTGAACCCCGCCAGGCTCATAGCAATGATGCGGCCTCTTGCTTCACGCCAGAAAGATAGGATCGCGACCTTGCTTCGACGCGGTCATAGCTTCCGTCGGATCGCTAGAATGCTAGGGAGAGGGAAGAGCACAGTTCAGAAATACGCTCAAGAGGCCTCTCAGTGCACCAGCAGCCTAGCGGTTAGGCCAACAGTCCCGAGGTCTGGCCGGCCGCGCCTACTCTCACTACGTGACAGGCGCATCCTTGTTCGCGCTGTGACTTCAGGCGAGGTGAAGACTAGCGTAGAAGCCGCAAAGCTACTGGAAACAGACCACGGCATTAAGATCTGCCCCAGAGCAGTCCGCAACGCCCTCAAACTGTCTGGCCTAGTCGCCGTCCAGCAACCGAAGAAGCCACGTCTCTCCGCTCGTAACATCAGAGACAGACTGGATTTCGCCAAGGCCCACGTTGACTGGACCGTGGACGACTGGAAGCGGGTGGTCTGGTCTGATGAGACCAAGATCAACCGTTTTTGTAGTGACGGCCAGTCGTATGAATGGATTCGCGACGGGGCGGCTCTTCAAGGGCAACACATAAAACAAACAGTAAAGCATGGGGGTGGGTCAGTCATGATATGGGGGTGTATGACGTATGATGGCCCTGGATACATGTGTAAAATTGACGGTCGTATGGACGGGCAGCTGTATCGAAGCATCTTGCAGGATGAGCTTGCACAAACCATTGACTTTTATGACCTTAATACCTCTGATGTCATTTTCCAGCATGACAATGACCCCAAGCACAAGTCCCGCCTTGTGCAAGAGTGGTTGTTCGAGCAGGAATATTCAGTCCTGCTGTGGCCCTCTTCATCCCCACATCTCAACCCCATCGAGCACTTGTGGGCCCATCTCAAACGCGAGCTGTCCAAGTATGAGCACCCCCCCTCAGGAATGCTCCAGACTTGGGAGCGGATTCAAGAGATCTGGGAGGGGATAGATGCTGATGTGTGCAGGGGGCTCATTGATAGTATGCCTAGGAGGGTGAAGGCGGTGGTCAGGGCTAAGGGAAAATGGACTAGGTACTGATTTCAAGTGTGTCTTTTGCATAGTTTGAACATGGCACAAACTGTCTGAGTGTACTTGTGTGTGTATGGATTTTGCCCAGGCACGCTATACTGTATTTTCAGGGCTAGTTCCCACGTGACAGTCTTGTATAGGCATATGTCTAACTCTTCCTTAAAACCAGGCAATTAATAAGCTGCATCTCTAAACACTACACACGATTATTCGCCTACACAGGCTGAGATATGGAAAATTTCTTCTGTCGCTGTATATAGGACAGTACAAAGTCAAGGCCCTAGCAAGTGAGAGGCTACAGGAACTAGACCGAGCTGTACACAGTGCCGCTGATGATCTTTAGGCGCAAGCGCCTTCGTAAAGATATCAGCTGTGTTGGCACCGGAGGCCAAGTGTACTATGCGTGCCTGGCGGCGCTGCTGTAGCTCACGCAGGAGGAAGTACCGCAGCTGGATATGCTTCGCTCTGCCCTCGAGTCAAGGCTCCTGACACAGGTTTAGTGTATCAAGCCCCCCCCCCCCCCCCCTCCCCCCCCCCCCCTCCTCCCCCCACTATCCCTCCAAAGCACAACAATGTCCTCACCTAGGTAAGAAACCATTGCATATGCATTTTATGGAATGTGGAGCGTGATGGAAAACAAAAAGGCACAGGGTTCTGGTATTGTGCATTGGAGGTCTTGAGGTAGATCCCAGAGCGTCTTTATAACTTTTCCAAAAAACTATTCAGAATCAACCAACATGTCACATGAGCGCCCAATTGTTTAAATTTTGAATAATGACTCATTTTAAGGCTTTATTTTGTGCCATCTGTTGCACCTTGTTACACGACTGCATGGATTGGCGTGTACCCCGGCAAAGGAGGACTACACCCAGACATTGTTTGTCATTTTTTCCCGGTACAGTAAACGACATCTTGAAGCAGTCGGCGCGCATGCCTCTCCGAAACGCCCTAACATTTTTCATGTTGTCGTATGTTGTTGGGTGACAGCCAGGCAGCAATGCAGTACATTACTCGTCCTTCATCCCCACCTTAGAATAGGTGGTGGCTGTGGTTTCGGAGGAATTGGGTAAATAATAAAACATAGACTTTTTGTGGGACTTGGTCTATAAGATTGCACTTCGAAGGCGGATTTTGCCAACGTGCTATGGTTTGTGTTCTCGACAGAAACTAATCTTGGGTTTCGTGGATAGCCTTCCGGAAAAGTTTCGCGAAATTTTGTTATGTACTAGTTTTGGTTTAAACCGAGAACCAAAACTGTAAGCACCAAGCGGACTTTATTTTGGCTCGGCCAATTTCGATCCGTTGTCATTTCCTTTCAAGTTTCTGGTGCACATGTAACTAAATCCGATCCAGATAACAGCCTGACAGCTTGCAGTGGAATAGCGTTTACTAATCTGACCTCCAACGCGAGTGTCCAGCATAACGACAGATTGCAGGGTCTATGGCCCTATGTTTGTTTCGATGTTTCGAATCTCTCGCTAGAGCTGACCCTTTTTTGCCACGCATCAATATCCTACCGGAATACTGTGTGTACGCGAATCGATAATTCGGCACTTCGCGTCAGAAAAATGACTGCCAACCAAGCTCCTCTCGGGCAATTCTTCTTGGACTTCTGGTGTGAACGGTCACAGTGATATGAAAACAGCCTGCGTTTATTCGTCATATTGTAGAGATCGAGGAATACTACCCACAAGCAAAAAAAACAATCTTGTCAAAACCAACTCATTGATAGCAAAAATTACACAGTTTGTTGTTCGTGTGACACAGCCACATTGTAGAACATCAGCCAATTTACCACGCTGTTTCAAGGTCACCTCTTTGTCGTTGCCTTAGGGTAGCTTCCTCGACGTTTAGTTAATGGGTGCGCTTGGTTCTCTCGTGGCGGAAACCATTCACAGCTTTCGTTTTAACATCCCATACCCCCCTCGTACATTTGCTGCCTAGAGTCGTGGACCCACTTAAATAGATTTCCCGATGCGGTCACATAAGAGGAGGGGGATAGTTCAGAGACATTCTCTAGATTTCAAGGGTGCTAATGGTGAGCCCGAAATGTTTGGTTGCGCGTTACTGTTGGGATTGCAAGTGGGGATTCAGCTCGCTTCAAGCTTCTACCCTCCCTTGTGTTCTAGAGGTTGCATTGCACGGTCTAGATCTTGACTGCTCATAGATCCAACGGCCCACGGAACACCTGCTTGATTCCGTCTTTCAAACTCTCAAACTCTGAATTGCCGCAACCCTAGTTGTCACACAAACATCCGCACGAAGCGAAGGTGTCGACAATGTTGTTCCCCCAACTCCACGTCCCAACCAGCTCAGGCCCTTGGAGATTTCGCCCAACCAGCGTAGCCTCCCTAAACATGCGGGGCGCCAATAGTTGGTGGTTCCGCTTCCAGCGTCACCCCCATGACCTCCCGCGCAGTGCCCAGTGCCGCGAGTGTAGTCCATTTGTGCCCTCTCGACTTGAACCTTACATCCGTGCTCGTGGCAGAGGGTTCTTTTTTGCTACTGGCTGAATTTCCGCGCAGTAAAGAGGCCTCCCGCCTTTTACTGTCTGCATGCTGAACGGTTGTTCACAGTATTTAAACGAGCTTATTGCCTCAGTGGATTATTCATTTTGTGGCCCTTCGTGATTGATCAACCACCCTCCCAAACCTTCTAAGTTGGGCATATGTCGTCCTTGCCCTCTTCCGAGCATGAGCAGGTTGGGAAGCGTCGTCGAACACCCTCGTTCAAGGCGGCCCAAGGTGCAGGCCTTGGCACTCGACCTGCCAAGCGTGGGAGTCGTAACAGCACAAATTTAAGCCAAGTGGAAGAGGCGTGTGATCTCATTGCTGAAGCCCCACACGTTCCCAAGTCCCCATCTCCAGCCTCGGCGGACGCGGCGTCTGGACGACTCGAACGGCCGTCGGAAACGGACGCGAATGAGCCCGTTGTACACTCCCTTGATGCGCCCGATGAGGACCACGAGGGTGACGCTGGCGCAGACGGTGAAGTTGCGCTCAATGGTACTGGTCCCATCGGTGAGCACACTTGGAATCGTCTCTATTGCCGCCTTCTGTTTCCATTTCCCTGCTCTATTGTCCGCAAGTTGTTTCGTGTGTGCCCTTGTATGCGATGCCTCTATCTCCTGATGTTACAGCTTCAACCTCTCCATAGCTGCAGCCAATCAGTTGCGCTATTATTGTCCCCCCCCCCCCCCCCCCCCCCCCCCCCCTTTCCCTCCTCCCTCCCCTTCTCCATCATCCTCTTGCACCATTGCTAAAACTAAACCCTTCTTTCCCCATTGCCCTCAATCCTTGTCTCTCCACTCCCCTCCCCTCATCTCATCCCTCACTCCTTTGTCTCCTCCCCTTCCCACTCCCCTACGTCTCGCCTTGTACACTCACCCAATCCGTCCCTTATGCAGGTGAGACGGGCAGACATGCCAGCCTCCATGACATCCAGACCCGTGCTGATGTCCGACCCGGCGTCCCTCCTCCGCAGGCGTCACCTCTTGCTGGAGTGCCAGGGGTTGACGTCAACGAGGCCGGTCCATCCATCGATACTGGTCTAGGTAGCGAGAATGTGAGGATCGCGGAGCTGCAGCGAACAGTACACGAGCAGAGCCTGCAGATTGCGTCTCTCCTAAAGGCGTGGCCCTCCCAGAAGCAATCCATGGCGCCGCTCTTTGGCGACGTTCCTTCTGCTGGCTCCCCCCACAGCTCCCCAACGGGCATTGGCTCTCCCAACTTGTCTCTTGGTGGAAGGGCGGCAGCCCCCCGCCTGGATGCTGCCAGCGTGTCGGCGATGCATGTGGAGCGTGGGGCGCGAGCACGATCCAAACAACTCCCAGCAAAGCGTAAATTCCCGGCGTTTGAGGACCCGGCGGGTGGCATGGACCTGGTGCGCTCTGTCTGCATGAGTGGTATTCCGAGGCGGGCGGTGGAAATGATGGCCTTGCTGCCTCCGAAAGGCAAACCATGGAATGTAAGTTTATGGTTTTTGGTCTAAGGGGCATGGAGGGCCGAGGGTGGGGTGGGTGGAATGCATGGGATGTTGGTTCACTAGATCGAATTGTTATACATAGTGTGCAACATGTATCTTTTAAAAGATTCTAAACCAAGTTTGTTTTCCCTCCTTTCTGTCTCACCCGTTGCAGGAAATGATGGAGATAGCGACGCAGATAAGCCTGTTCCACCAACCCGACGACGAGACCACCATGTACCCGGCGGATGACCTGATGTCCAAGTCCTTGGTCATGGTTTGGGGAGAGGATATGGAGGAGGCTCTCAGCAACGTGCTGCTGTATGACTCGGCGCGAAGGGACACTTTCAAGGATAAGCCCAACGACTGGCGTAGGCGCATCAGCATGCACGCACGGAAGGTGGTGGCGGATGGGTTTGGCTTGCCATGCGAATGCAATCCGAGGCTCACGTACGACTACTCGGCGCTCGTAGCGTCCGCCGCGCTAACGTACACCCAGGTGTACAATCTGGACGGTGTAAAGCCCCTCGGTGAGCCTCTTCCCTTGCAACCTCTTACTCTTTGTTAAGTTGGGATTGTTGCGAATAATGCAATGGATGTATTCCATATCTTCTCTTCCCTTCATTGTTTTCCCGAGTGCATCCCTTTCGTATATGTTTTTTGCCCATTCCCAATCAATAGAAAGAGGAGGCATGCTCCAATGGCATGTGGATGACGAAAATGAACGCCCCTTCGCCACCGCATTGTTTGATTTGACTTTGCGGAATGCGCTGCAGAAGGGTGCCGGGGGGATGAAGACGGTGGTAAAGGCATATCACATTGCCTACATCTTGTTCCTGGTGAGTGGCTGTTCGTTTCTATGCAGTGCATATGCCTTTCCCCACCCCCCTTCTTCTGTGTACCCCTTCCCTTTCCTTGGCTCTTTCATGGTGTGATGTGTGACAATTAGCATGTTCAACCACCATCGGTGTTTGCACAATGATCCCCTCCCTCCTACCCCTACTATTCCCTTCTTGCTCCTACCCCTACCACCACCAGCATCACCCTTCTAAGCACTGCCTCATTCCATGCAACAGTCCTTGTTGCATGGCGCGTCTTTTTCCAACCCCCTCAGTCTCTGCCCTCTAGTCGTTTCCCTCTCCCTCCTCTTCCCCATCACCCGTCCTACATCCCAAGCACTCGGTGCGTTTCCACATTTTACATGGGAACCAGCCATGGTATGTGACACCCTCAGTGCCGTTCTATTGTCAACCCCCTTCAATCTCGGCTGCCCAATTCCCCTCCCCTTGCCTGCCCCTTTCCCATCCCCTTGCCAGGTGGAGTACGCCATCGTCCACCACAAGAAGAACGGGAAGTGGATCTCAACGGACCCAAGCCACAATGCTGACGACATCGCCGACTACCACACCAAGGTCAAGGCGTGGATCATCAAGATCCTGGAGGACACACCTGCCGACCAGCTGCCTCCTTGGTCAGACCAGTACCAGGGCTGGGTGTTTGGCGCCACAAAGACGGTGGTCATCTCTGGCAGTGGCTTCAAGGATCACATCCCAGAGGGTGCTGATCCGGACGCATGGGACAAGGAGGAGGTGCGGCGCAAACTGCGGTATGCCAAAATGCGGCAGCAGAAGCACGGCAAGGTTGTGGCAGGGGGTGTGGGCCAGAAGGAGGCTGTGGAGGAAGGCTATGAGGAATGGGAGGAGCTGTAGTGCAGGTGAGGGATGGCTGTTTGCATCATGCTATGAACGTATATGTTGCTTATAATTATGAATGAGCAATACACTGTCAAACACGTTACTAGCCTGTGCCCGATGCATTTGGTGCTTGCCATTATGCATGCTAAATGTAATAATATTTATGGCGCTTTTATGGATATCGAGTATCTACTAATTGTGAAATACTTCATAAGTTTGTTCCACGAAATTATATACTCTGGGAAAATACTTGACTGCAAGTATATGCCTACTAGTTGGGAATCAAAAATATGTTAGAAGGTATGATTCAGTCTTTCAAACGGTATGCAAATGTGGGGCTGCAGTTTGGTATACTTCTAGAGCATACAAAAAACATACGGCGCATTCTACCAAACAGTAGCCCAAAAAAAACCGGGAAAACCATACTAACCAGTATGCTCTCGGTATCCTCGCGGTATGCAAAACGACCTGGCATTTTTGAGATGGTGCCGGTGGTGTGTCGTAGAGGGTGAGTGCAAGTGGCATGAGAGGAGCGAGCGGGCTCTAGTGCAAGGCTAAGAGGAAGCATTGGCGATGAACACTATTGAACGACGTGCGTAGGGAACGCTTGCAGCAATACGCGCATGACATGGATCACCGACTCGGCTCCCACCCATACCGCCACCCTGAATTGGTGGGGGAGGAAGAACGAGCGCACTGCCGTTGCAAGTTCCAGTAGCGCCGACTTTGCCACTACACGCAGGAGTTGCTTTCCGGTGGCTATTGGCCACACCCCGCCTCCTTGCTTGCGTAGGGCTATGAGTTTGCTAGGCAGCAAAAGCTTACGTATTGCTGACGACACTTTGCCGCCAATAAATCAAATTGACGGCATGGAGCAGGAGGTTCAGGAGTTGGACAGTGCTGGGTCCCACAGGTGCTCGAAGCACATGCTTGAGGGTCTGCCCTCAATGCCACGTTGCCATTTTGCCAACAGCTTGCGAACGGCCGCGTGGCCAATTTCTAACGTGCAGCTCGTCACCACTCGCAGCTGCGGTGGAATTTTGCCAGCAGCGGGTGGGTGTTTTCGTGTGGGCTCGCGAGCGTTGCAGCGGTTGGTGGCAAAGTCAGCATGAGCTGTAACGCCAAGAGTTCCTTGCGTAGATTCATCTTCTGGACCAGCCCCTCGGCACGTGCACGGAGACTGGCTGCGTCCTGCTGGTGGCGGGCAGATGGGGTGTCAGCAGTGGCATCCCTGCTGGCGTGTACAGATCTTGCCACTTCCCTTCGCGAAACAGCAGAAGCTGACGCTGAATTGATTCCCGCTGTTTCTCCGAACGTGGCCCAGGCCTAAGTGTCAGGCGGGGTAGGAATATTAGCACTATCCACCCCCCGGGCAATCGGGGTGTGATTTGATGTGCTGGAGGGGAACCAGCAAGCAGTCGGCGAAAACCTCAAGAATTTTGGGGGGCAGGTATCTTGCGAGGTAGGGTTGCCATGAGTCCCAAAGAGGTCCCACGTCCCAGCCAAATCACACACCATGACCGTTGGAACGCCGCCCTCCCTGCCTTCCCGCCTCTTCTCCTCCCTGACCTCACACACGAATTCCTCAAAGACCAAACCAGCCTCCATCAGGACCTCCTTTTCAGATTTTACACCCGCTCACTCCCCTCTGGTGCCCGTTTCAACTTTGCCGCAGACAGAGGCATATGTACACGCTGCTCCGCTGGCGTCACGGAGACCCTCACACACATTTTCTTTGAGTGCGGTGCTGCGAGACCAATCACCGCAGCTCTCCAGCGTGTCGCTTCCCGCCACCTCGGTGTCCGCATCTCCCCTGTACAATCCCTTTTTCCCCTCCACACCAGGGCCGGGCAATCAGCCCCATGGAGCCTGCTAGTGGGAGCTGCCGCCAAGACCATATGGAACGCCCGCTGCAACCACAAGATTAACGAGATCACGACTCACATGCTCGAAAGTCTCCATGCTGTCCTCGCAGCCTTCCTTCTCTCCTGCAAAATTTTCATCTGGCGGTCTACAACACAGGCCAGGAAAAAACAGCTCCGAGCTGCCAACCGAATAAAGCGCGCTAAACAACTTCGCTTCCTCCTCCTACCAAGCGAGTTCTCCCCTTCCATCCACCCTGAGCTCCGTATATCCTGGCTCCTCAACGAAGCCTTCCGCCCACCCTAGGTCCCCTCCTCTGCACCTGCCCCATACGCATGTCAATGCAGAACGGATGGCATTCTCCCGCCTCCGCTATACCTTAGTTTAGAAGGATAACGTGTGTCCACGTGCTCCCTATAGGGTGCTGGCTTCCCGCCATTTCCTTTTCTGCGTTGTCTTTGTAACAGTTACGACTGAAATATAACCTTAACCTTAACCCACGTCCCAGCCAATGGTTGCTTGCCACAAGGTTTCGTCGTCAGCCATGTTTTCTGGTGAACGAAATTCCTGCTGCTGCTCTCTCGGGCAGCTTTTGGCTGGAGGGGCAATCCCATCTTGCACATTCGCATCTCGGCAATTTCTTCTCCTCCTCCCCCCCCCGAATTTGCGTTCTCCTCTGATGCTTCGTCGGAGATCCCCTCCGCACCTAGTTCCTCAGATTCGCCAGGTACATATGTTTCCCTTAAAGCCCGTGTCTCATATTTCTTACCGACCAAAGGTATTAACTTTGAAGGGAGGGTCTGATTGGGGGGCGAGGGGCGAAATTTTGAAAGAGAGTTGGCGAGGGTTGCGACAATTTTGGAAATCGTGGAAGGTCCAACTTTGATGAGGCTTCGAGTCTCGTATTTCTGCGGACCCGTATTACCTTCGGTTTGAGCTCACGAAACGTTGAGGGCGTGGATGGTGGGGGCTGGATTCTCAAAGTTTCGCAAGCAGTTGCAATTCCAGTGTTGATTTTGGGCCGAAAATTTGGTCCTTATTCCGTGTACCCAGCCCAGGTTCCAAAACCTAGCTTACTGCGAGCGCGTTCTCGGGCTCGCTTTGCTGAGGTTGGATATCTACTCTCGCACTCACTTGTGAGCCCTCGCACAAAGAGCAGCTACGTTACCTAGTACCAAGCGTATTACCTTAGGAAATATGAGACGCGGGCTTTAACTCCCATTTCGACTCATCCTCCATTTCCTGCTCCTTGTTTTGCTCGGGTCTGCCGTGCCTGGCTCTCCAGTCCCCCATGCATAGTATCTGCCTTCTCTGCTAGGCCTTCATCCGAAAATTGACCCCTGCAAATTGTTTCCCCCAAGAGCCCCACAGGATACCTCGGGGATTCACACATGGGGGTACCCGCGGGGCTCCGGGCAGGTCACCTGTTGGTCACCTACCGTCAAAACACCTTTCGAGGATACCCACATGATGCCCTTGTGAGGTCACCCTCGCGAATCCCGCAGGTAACCTTCGGGGTTCGGGAGGGTATCGGTGGGTAAACTTTTTGATGGGTACATCCTCGGCGCGCGACAGATTCGCTAATCTATAATGCGGTACACTAGCGCGCGGCCCAGCTAGTTTCGTATACCAGCAAGAAAGGCATGGCACATATACTCGACAGTAGCTCCTCGTTAACATCACAACCCTTCAATTGCCTCCGCCGATAAATAGACCGCTGTAACAAATGGGCACAAAGGCACAAAACCTAACAGCCTGACAGTATCACATTAACGAACCATTAACGTGGAAGTGTGAAAGCTATGCTAGAGTGTACCTCAGCCGCAGATGGATCAGCGTTGTTGTACGTATAAAAAACTGGTGTAGCAGTACCAAGTCCGTCAATAAAAGAGGATTTACTGTACAACGCCGCAGAGCATATGTTATAACGGGTTACTCCGTTTCATGTTACCAGGCAGTTTGCAACACCATGCAGCTTTGTATCTCGCACTACGGGTACCCTACGTCAGCATTGACACCATATACGCTGCAACGGAAAAAGTGCCTGTTTGGGTGTGGAGCTTCAGCAAGCTGTGTGGAATGCCCATTATTGGGGGTGCTCTGGTCACGTCTCAGGGTGATGAATACCTGGAACATAGCATAAAACAGTATGACCACCACATCTGCTATCCACCTAAAACATTCAGCTAGCTTGGCCAGTACATTGCACCAGCAGGAACTGCCAGAGACAGCCGGAAAAGCACCACCACTAGCTACACCCAGCGCACTGGGCCCATGGTCAAAATGCGAGAATCCGGAAGACACAGGGCGATGTCAGGATCCCCGCTCCAGAGGACTGCGGCAAGGTATGCCGAAGCCTTGACCAATGGGCGGAAGGCTCGCCCGCGTGCTAGAAACTGCGCATGGGTTTCCTGCCAAACAAGGAGCCGAATGCCCAGTCAGTGTCCGGTCGGACCAACCGTCGTACTCGACGGAAACAGCGAGCGACTACTGCCGCACTCACAAGCTGAGTCGGGCATGTCCACTCAGGAAGGCGCATACCCCTTCCGCCCGTACAAATTGCGGCTCGGTGGAGAGTGTCGACGACGCGCTCGGCCACGGTGTGAGCGCCTCCGCGCCAAAGAGTTCAACGCATGCGGTGAAGGAACGGTCGGAATCCAAAAAAGATAGTCCTTCAACGCGAAATAGACGGCACGCGGGATGCGCGACTAATCGCCGGCGTCTATTGTTACGCACGCCAATCAGCTCACCAGTCATGCGACATTAAATACCATCCATAACAAAACACGGCGCGTACCATCGGCCGTGGCGACCCGACCCATGCCTGTCGAGCAGCCTCTTGACAACAGCAGATGGGCAAAGCGCCTGCAACTACAGAGCGACGCGCAGACTGGAAACAAGTCCGGCAAAAACCGGTTGTCGATGAGACGGGCATACAATTTCAAAAGAGCCGACATCACCAGGCAGCTGAAACATGCGATTCCTCGACACGTCATGACTACGGCCACACACGAGCGCTGCCAGCAGGCGCCGACTGCCCGGACCAACCAGCCAAAATGTGTGCAATAAACTGCCCGAAAGTCCTAAAATGAATATAAGGCACTTACCAGCGCCGTGGCAGATCAGATATTCTCCAGCAACGCGACATCATACCTGGCAAGGGACCGTGGAAAAGGTCGCGCCCGACGACGAACACCGAAGCTGCGACGACGGTGCACGCAAACAGCACGACCCCACAGCACCATGGCGGAAGAGGCAGGTAGCCGAGTGCACCTGACGCGCAGATACTACAAGCAGCTGTGTGATTGGCAAAGATGGGTGCTGTGCTTTGGAGAGGTAGAACAGGACTGCTCGCCACCATCTACAGAAATACCCACTGCAGGCCAACGGGGTTTCGTGAAACCGTGAGCAAACAAGCATGGTTTGGACACCTCGCCCTGGCAGCGGGGTGTGCCACCTGGCCAGCTCGCCCCTGCATTCCATTGGATGCCCGCGGATCGCAACAGCCTATGTGGCGCATCCTAATGGTTTGCCCAATGACCTCTGTACAGCGCGCTTGTGCACCTCTTTAAAGATGCCACAACGAGTTACACACGTCTGTAAACGCTGCGAGCTCTATGTAAACTGGGCTTCAGTCAGGCCTTTGGATATCAGGGTAAAATACCCTTACGGCCCTTACTATAGGGCTGGGGTTGGCGTTGGACCCTTATTCTTAAAAGTTATTTTGTTTTGGACCCTTACGAAAAAAACCAAGTTTGTACCGGACCCTGATTTTCAAAAGTGGTGTAGCGTTAGCAACCTGATGCGAAAAAGTGCCTTTACAAAGGAGGGGTGTAATGTCACACTGTCTAACAAACAACCCTTTTTGATGGATGTATGATGAGGTCGCACTGGACTATGTTGTGTACGCCAGAACCCATGCACAATCCATGAGGCCTTAAAAACATGGGGTGTGTCGGCATTACATTTTACGCCGCAATCAAGTGTGGGTTATGTATTTACATCCGTGCATATAGGTTATAGTATAAGCAGGTCATCAAATCCATGCATGCGCATATGCATTTCTTAGCGTCTGACACTGTCGGAGATGTCAGGTCAAAGCCGAAGCGGCTGCTCAGGTTTGGCTTGCCCCCGGGTCCGGGCCGAAGCTTTGAGATTTCATGTGGGTCACCTCGAACTCTGCTGACTTCCCATTGGTTGCGCGCGTATCTCGCGAGAGTTCGCGGGGTACCAGCGATTTTTCTAACCTTCGCCTACACCCTCATGTGACCTCGGGTGTACATGTGGGGAACTTGGGTGTGACGAAGGTTGGGTCACCCCTGGGTTACCCTCGCCCCTGGCGCTCGAAGTTGGGCTGGGAATTTTGGGATGTTCTTGCCCCGGCATTTCCCCCTGTTTGGTGCCGTCATGTGCGCCTGCCCGCTCATCCTCCACGCCCGACAGTAGTGTGCCCCTCACCAACCGTCAAGAACTCCTCTGTGCCTGCTGCTGCATATGCCGACGCGTTACCCCCTCATCCCAAAAATTAGGGTGGCAAAATGATACCCCCAAGACTGCCGCAGCTAACCTGAGGGTTTCGCGCTGGGGGGTAACCCTGGGGCTTCCGACTGAGTGACCTCGGGAAACCGACGGTCAAAATGCCTTTCGATGTGACCCGTGGGAAACCCACGAAGTCACACCTTTCCGAAACCTTCGGGTTACCCTCAGGTGTCATCAGGGCTAGGTGGGGGGAACGTGAGGGCATCCCTTTTCCGAGGCGCGTCCTTGATACAAGCCAGTCGATACGCGTACAGTAACTTATAGTACACCTGAAAAGTAATTAAATGCTCTCATACAAAAATTATATTGGTACATTCCATTCGTGTTCTTCTCCAATGCTCATTTGCCAATAGCAGAATCGACAGATTTTACAGGTTTACAGCCAAAAAATATTGCTAATACATACAGATTTTAGTCAACAGGTTTACAACATTTCAGTATTCAAAATTCCGACCTGTTATTGATAATACATACACCACAAATATTTCGGACTGGAACGAATGGTTCGTAACTCCGTGGAGGTGACAATCACCAAACTTAGTACACATAATCTGCACAGTAAGGATGGAAAGAGAAAGCAATAAGCAAAACTGCTCAGAAAGAAAAAAGACAGGGAAAGGAAAAATAAACAAAACCAGTTTGCGCTTCTTACAGTTAGGCAGTCAGAGCCCGGACCAGAGAAATGCTTCACAAAAAGAGTGTTGGCGGGACACAACCCGAACCTCTCTCTGTACAGCTCCGGCAGGATAACAGACATCGCAAGTTGGCACGGCTGCTGTGATGAAACAAGACGAAAAAACAGGCATACACAGGAATGCAATGGCAAACCGCGAAGATGTGCCTTACCCTTCATCGTAAATGGCAGTGAGCCACTGTCGAAAACGCGACTAGTATCAGCCAAATTAATCACGTGCCATCACCTGAACGACAGAGGTCCAAATTTATGAAAGAACCTTTGCCTTCGTCCTGGAAAAACGAAAGCGGGAATAAGACACGGTTTGAAGTGACAAAACGCCATAACACGAATGCCAACGTCCGACCAAAGACCATGCAAGAATGGGAGTTGTGACCGGGACAAAACCACAAACGGAGAATCAAACATATGAACCAGACTCGGGTACGGGTCGACGCGCAGAGTTGTACCTAGGGTATACGCACAGGTACGACATCGATAAGCTGACCGTCCGAGGGCCGCGGGCTTGGGTATCTGAGAGAAACAAAGAAGATAGTATAGCGTTAATTCACGAATTGTGACAGGAGGGGAGCGGCTAACTGGAGCATGAAAAGCAGGAATGCTAACACAAAGTGACGCGTTCACCCTAACCTGGTCGCCGTGCCTGATGTGAACGGTGCACCGCTAAGGAAGAAAGGTGGAAACTGGCGTGAGAAACAATGAATGGAAGGACTGAGGATTGAGTTCAGTTTAAGTCCAGTGAGAGCAGCCAGATTAGCCCAACGGAGAACTTGGGTTTGGAGTCGTGTTCCGAGATTCGAGTCTGTGTGTTCGTTGCGTAGCGCTGTACGTTGAACACCATATGTCGCGTGCATATTGAGCCGATATTTTGTAACAAGGCCTTAGATTTCGACTTTCAGACTGAACATTGTCGTCTGAAATCGCCTAGCAGAACGCACCCCACCTTCGTTCTGTCCTTACCAGACTTGTGATTTCGCATGTGTTGGCAGCCGAAGAATAGGAGAAAACGATGGTGTGCTCTCATTGGTCAGCTGTTGGAAGACCGTACCCATCAACATCGTACGCGTAAAAGCGGCCCTGTCTAGAGTCATACAAGTTTGATAATTTATGTCTAACTAGTTTTCCACTTCGCTGTACAAGCGTGTATGCAATTGGCGGCACAACTCCAGGCCTGGGCTTCGCACCTTGCTATTGGCCAGCACGAACTGATGGTTTGAGTCCAAAATCAGCTTGGTAAGCAGATCCTGATTGGCTGTCAAGTTTCGTTGCGAGGGGTAGCGAATTATTTTGCCTAGGTAACAGCTTCGCCTTGCTCACAGGTTTCTCCTGGCACTCTTGGGGGGAACAATGGGGCATCCTGGCGTAGGACACCTGTGGGTATCCCTCGCCCCCAAGGCCACTTTGCCTTCGCAGAATTTTGGGATGCTCTGGTGTGATCCTCCAAGGCTGTCCGTGCTGGCAGCTGCGGGGCGGCGGCGTCGTGGGCCCTAGGCGAGTAAGTTTCTACATCGACACTTCTGTCGGGGCCTGCCCTAACCCTCCTCACCGCTCCCGCACGGTGCCATTCTTTACGATGGAGCTGCTCATGTTCGCCCAGCGGGAGGATGAGTACTGAGGCTCTGGTGCGGCTGGCGGCACCTATATGGATGGGTTGCTGGCACGCAGCGAGGTGGCGATGCTTCCCTTACAGTCGTTTGCTCCCCCATATCGCTGCCAGCACCCTGGCGAGTCCTGTCCTCCCTTTGCACCTCCCCGTCCACGCGGGGTCTTTGTGTGCGGCGGAGTGCACCGGTGGAGGTCTAGCGTCTGCAGGTGCGAGGTGGCCGCGAAGAACTAATAATGAGCAATGGAATGGGAATAGCTCTCCCTCTCTCTCTCTCTCTCTCTCTCTCTCTCTCTCTCTCTCTCTCTCTCTCTCTCTCTCTCTCTCTTCTCTCTCTCTCTCTCTCTCTCTCTCTCTCCTCTCTCTCTCTCTCTCTCTCTCTCTCTCTCTCTCTCTCTCTCTCTCTCTCTCTCTCTCTCTCTCTCTTCAGTAGTTGCTGGGAATGTAAAACTAGGCCCAACTAGATCAATGACTTGGGCCCAACTCGATCCACAGCCCCATCCCGTAGCGTGCTTCGTTGGGCAACTCTTTTTGGCCGGATCCAATTAGCTTTGAGGTACAATTACAGTCTGGAAACACGCATAATTTTGGACCAGTATATGTTCTCGAGTCGCTTCTAAGGGTACATTCGTACGAACCCCTCGTCTCGTCAGTTTGCAAAATCATTAGAGGTTCTCGTATATTGCAGAGCGCGTCACTGTTGCGCACCGCGCAAATGCAAAATTTGGTTGAGCGAGATTGGTCCCCGCAAAATCCAGTCAGCCCTAAACGCCCATGGGCTGCGTTTGCGCGACTGAAATAGTTACGCACCAATTTCCGAATGTTGGGAGTGTTAGAATGATGGAATGAACTAGAATGTGAGACCACAAGAGAATATAGGCTAGTGTTGTACCCTCTAAGGCACAAACCGATACTGTGTATAACAACATACTAAGATATGTTTTGACACACCCCCTAGACTGTATAGGGGCAGTGCCTAACAAACGGACAAGCAGCTCAGGGCGGCACTACTAGTCCAGCCTCTGAGACAGGGGTCTAAAGACTAGTCAGACGAGTACAAACCAAGACAAGAGCAAGACCAGGGCGGCACTACTAGTCCAGCCAGTGGGAGAGGCCACAAGGCCAGTCAGAGCAATATATATACATATATATATATACATACATAACTATCTGTACACAATCAAGGCCCTAGCAAATGAGAGGCTACAGGAACAAGACCAAGCTGTACACAGTGCCGCTGATGATCTTTAGGCGCAAGCGCCTTCGTAAAGATATTAGCCGCGTTGGCACCAGAGGCCAAGTGTATTACGCGGGCCTGGCGGCGCTGCTGTAGCTCGCGCAGGAGGAAGTACAGCAGCTAGATGTGCTTCGCACATCCTTAGCCGGCCCCACGCGCCCTTGCCAGCCCCGCTCGCTCTAGCCGGCCCCTTGTACCCTAGCCGGCCCCTTGCGCCCTAGCCGGCCTCGTCGCCTGAGCCGCCGAGCCGCCGTGTCCCCGAGCCGCCGAGCACCCGCGCCGTCGAGCCGCCGTGCCGCCAAGCCGCCGTGCCGCCGAGCCGCCGTGCTGCCGTGTCCCCGAGCCGCCGAGCCGCCGAGTCGCTGTGCCGCTGAGCCGCTGTGCCGCTGTCACACTGTGCGATGGCGGACGACGTTGTTCGCTTGGACACTGAGGGGCACGCGATCGACTTCACCGCCTGGCTCGTCGACCTCTGCCGGCACCTGACAGGTCAGCGCTAGGATGGGCACTCCCTGGCTATGCATGTTGATGGTTTGCTTCCCCGCCCCCCTGCGCCTGATCCCCTCTGCAGAGTTTTCTGCTATAACGGGAGCTTCTGTGGAAGTGCCTGACGCAGATAGAGCTCTCTAGCTCTGTGGTTCTTTAAGGAGAGAGCTGCCTTCAGAATTGTGTGTTTCACAGAGTCGCTTGAGAAAGCTTGGGCACTCAAATTCACTAGAATCAAGATTACAATGTATGGTACAAAGGCAAACACTAGTACTACCTCATTGAACCTCATTGAACACGGAGAGAACGTTCGCACGAGAACGTTTACATAACCACTCTAAGCTACGCTTAACCAAGTCAGCAATGCATGTGAAAATTACAGCACATGCTTAGTTTGTAATTTTACCCACTCAAAAGTAGTTGTTTTAACAGTTTCAGATATGAAACTGTTAGATGTTACGCACATTTCCGCAGTTAGGAAATGCGCGTCACGTGTTCAATTTCAATTTTGCAGCTAGATTTTGCCGCTTTCGGTGCAGATCGAATCTGCGGTGAACTTACGAAATCACAAATTTCTCGCGATTTCGGAACGTTACCTTCATCAGAAAAACTAAGTCCTCAATTTTCTGTCGAAGGGGTCGCTCGAAGAAGCGAAGTCCGAGATGACTCTCTGCCGCGGTTCTGCCAAATTTTGTCTCTGCCGAGGGGGTCGACAACATAAGAGATAGCCGAATTGCCTTTCTGCCTAACTTCGGTCCTTGCGCGAACAGGTACTTGCGCCACTCTACCCGAGGTCCTGTTGGAACGCATTTCTGAGAGTCGATTCTGCTGAGAGGGTCGCCTGCAGAAATGTCTTCTGCGCAATACTTCGGCAGAGGATAACCCTTCTGCGAATGGCCCATGGTGCCAATTCGGCAAAGGGTCTTGTACACTCTCCATTCTGCCGAGACCGCTTCTACAAAAGCACATGTCGATGTAGAAGCCATATGCAGAAAAAGTGCTCTTGTTCTGCCACTCCAACAAAACCGCTTTTCTGCCACCAACGAAAACTGCTCTTCTGCCATTTCCCACAGAGCCTCGCCTTGTCGACAAATCTGCTCTTCGTCCCACCTTTCTGCTCTACCATGTACCTCATTGCCATGCGCCTGCCTGACCGCTTAGCCACTGCCCACGACCACTTCCTTAGTGAGCACCCTGCCGACCTCACCCTGACCGCCTTTGTCACTACTATGTCTGAGATAGAGACGCGCCAGTGCACTATGGCTCAGTCGAGTGGTGTTGCGGCAGTCCCTATCTTTCAGGGTTGTGCCCCCTCCCAGTGCATGTACGCTGACGTCTCCGTCGCAGTTGCCACGACTGCGCCTGCACCTGAGACAGCAGCTGCGGCTTACCCGCAGCAGCGCCAGCGCCGGGGCCGTCGTGGCCCCAAGGGAGAACATGGAGGTGGCGCTAGTGGTGGTGGTGGCGGGGACAGTGGTTTTGACGAGGGGGTTCGTGCTGGTGCCTAGGAGCAGCAGCAGTCACCGCAGTCGCAGCCGCCGCAGTTGCAGTCGCCGCAGCAGCAGCAGCCGTCACAGCAGCAGAAGCAACAGCCGCAACAGCAGCAGCAGCAGCAGCATCAGCAGCAGTGGGCTCGTCTCCCGCCCGGGTGGCCAGGAGACCCTGGCGGTGGTGGTCGTGGTGGTGGCCCTCGTAGCTCGGCGTCCACAGGTAGCTTTGGTGCTGTGAGCTGCCCGTACCAGCTTCAGACCGGTCCCCTGCGTGGCACGGTGTGCCGCTGCTCGCACCCCACCGCCCGCTGTTTCCACCGCCTCCACGACCTCTTCCGTCGTCGCTTTGGTCCCGCCCCGGACCTCCCTGACTGGCCCAGCCTGCTGCGCCACGGTGTGCCTGTGTTTGACTTAGACATGGATCAGATTAGTTATGCCTTGCATTCTCTGTATCAGATTAGTTAGCCAGACTCCCCGCAGCAAAATGGGGTCGCTAAGCAACGCATCGGTTTGGTCATGGAGGTGGCTCATACCTCCATGATCCATGCCGATGCACCCTAATTTCTGTGGCCGTTCGCCGTTCGCTACGCCGCTCACCAGCTTAACCTCTGACCTCGCTCTCAGTGGCCACAGGTTTTGCTGACCCTCCTTTGGACCGGGTTCCTTGGTGACGCGTCTGTGTTCCACGTCTGGGGATGCCTTGCTCATGTTCATGCCTCCGGCGTGGACAAGCTCAGTGCCCGCACCGTCCCCTGTGTCTTCCTCGCTTTCACCCTTGACTCGTCTGACTGGCACTTCTACCACCCGTCGTCTCACCGCTTCCTTCACTCCCGTGACGTCCCTTTCGACGAGTCTGTCTCCTTTTTCCACCGCTTTCCTCACCGAGGTCTCCCGGTTTCCCCCACCCTGTTTCTGGTTCCCACTCCCCCTGTCGCCCCTGCTCCCTTCCCTCCCTGTCGTGCTCCGTTCGGTGTGTCTCACGTCACTCCCCTCCCGTTGGTTGTCCCGGTCGAGGAGTCGGCTGACTCCGGTGGACCCGCGGTGCAGTCTGCGCTGCCTGTCCCTCCTCCGTTGTCTCCTCCTCCCTCGTCGCAGTCGCCGCCGCAGCCGCCGCCGTCACCGCCGCCACAGCCGCAGCCGTTGTCGCAGCCGCAGCCGTTCGTGGACTCTGGGGGTGCTGGAGTTGGAGAGGGTGCTAGTCCTGGGGCTCCTGTCGTGGCTTGTCCCGGCGGGCTCGGGGGTGGCACCGGTGCTGAAGACGTTTCTCGTTCTGGGGGTGCTGGCGTGGAGTGTGCCGGCGGTAGCAGTGGTGCAGCTGGTGGTCCAGGTGTCGGCGTTGAGCAGCAGCAACAGCAGTCGACGCCAGTGTCCGCCCTTTGCCTGCTCGACCTTCCCTCCCCTGACCGCTCGCGTGCGCCTCCCTCGTCGTCTCCCCCTCTTCCTGTTCACGGTCCTGTGTTTCCTCCGCCGGACTCATCTCTGGCTCGTTTCCCCTCTCGTTCCCCTCCTGTAACTCCTCCTGTCTCCTGACCCGACGCCTCCGTCTCACGTCTGGTCTCGCCGTCCCTCTCGTGCTCGTCCTGTCTCTCCTGCTTAGCCTTCTCACCCTATTATGCTTCGTTCCCACGCGTCTCGTCCTCCCTGTTTGCCTTCGCCTCCTCCGTAGTCGCTCATTGTTGCTCCTCCCCCTTTTCCTGACTACCTTCGTGCTGCTCGTCCTCTTGTTCCTCGGGTCCTTGCCTCCCTCGTTACTGACCCATTTGTTCCTGTCTCCAGTCTGGACGCTCTTGTAGCTGCTGTCGCTGACTTTGCCGCTACTCGCCGCCTTGACTTTGCTACCCATCTGGTCTCTGACCCTGACTGTCCTCCATCCGTCGAGGGTGCTCCTGCCCTCGGTAGTGACGTCTTGGCGAACTAGCAGTACGAGCTTGCTTTCCTGTCAGAGGCTGCTCCCCATCTCTGTTCCATACTGCTAGTCCCGGAGGGTGACCCCGACGCCTTTGACATCCCGACCCCTCGCACCTACGCTGAGGCCACCTCGGGGCCCTGGGCCTCTCAGTGGATAGCTGTCATGGAGCAAGAGATGGCATCTTGGAGGGCTACTGACACCTACGTCGACGCAGTTCCCCCACCTGGGGTGAACGTAGTTGATGGCCGGTGGCCCTTCATGGTGAAGCGCCCCCCTGGAGAACCGTCTGTGTTCAAGGCACGCTACGTGGCTAGAGGCTTCTGTCAGCAAGAAGGGGTGGACTTCTTTCAGACCTTCGCCCCGACCCCGAAGATGACTACTCTTCGGGCGCTGCTACACGTATCAGCACAGCTTGACTACGAGCTTCACTCCCTCGACTTCTCCACTGCTTTCCTTCAGGGCAGCCAACACAAGCAGGTCTACCTGCGCTGCCCTCAGGGATTCACCGGTACTTTCCCTTTTGGGACCCAGTGGCTCCTCCGGCATCCCGTCTACGGCTTGCGACAAGTGCCCCGTGAGTGGCACGACACGCTGCGTGCCACACTAGCTGACTTGTAGTTGTTTCCGTCCTCAGCTGACCCTTCGCTCTTCGTTCGTGCTGGCCAGACTCCGTTCTACATTCTGGTCTACGTAGATGACCTGGTCTTTGCTACAGCAGACAAAGACACGCTGGCCTCCGTGAAGGCTGAACTGCTGAGGCGACACACCTGCACTGACCTAGGAGAGCTGCGCTGCTACCTTGGTATGCAGATCTCTAGGTACAGAGCAGCGCGCACCATCACTTTTACACAGTCACACTTGGTGCGCCAGGTCCTTCAGAGATTCGGTCTTCAGTTCTCCTCCGCACAGCCCACACCTCTGCAGGTAGGCCACATGCTTTCAGCTCCAGTTCCCAAGGAGTTAGCAGAGCCCAGTGGTCCTTACGCAGAGCTGATGGGTTGCCTCATGTACCTGATGACTTGCACTCGTCCAGATCTCGCATACCCTCTCAGCATCTTGGCCCGCTTTGTGGCCACAAGCAAACACCGACCACAGCAAACGTCGGCCGCTAAGAGGGTTTTGCGTTCTCTTGCAAGTACATCGGACATGGGGCTAGTGCTGGGAGGACACAGGCCAGTGGTCCTTACTGGGCACACAGACGCTTCTTGGGCAGATGACGCTGAGACCCTCCGGTCCTCCTAGGGCTGCTGCTTCAGCCTTGGTTCTGGTTCCATCTCGTTTAGGTCCACTCGCTCCTCGTCTGTTGATCAGTCTAGCTGCGAGGCTGAGATCTACGCCGGTGCCATGGCGGCACAGGAGCTCCGCAGGCTAACCTTCTTGCTTGCCGACTTGGGTGAGCGGCCTAGCTCTGCCCCGGTTCTGTACGTTGACAACAGGGCCATGATCCTCCAGTGTCAGGAGCCTCGACTTGAGGGCAGGGCGAAGCACATCCAGCTGCGGTACTTCCTCCTGCGTGAGCTTCAGTAGCGTCGCCAGGCCCGCGTAGTACACTTGGCCTTTGGTGCCAACACAGCTGATATCTTTACTAAGGCGCTTCCGCCTAGAGATCATCAGCAGCATTGCTTGCAGTTAGGTCTAGTCCCTATTGACTCTCACTTGCTAGGCCCTTGATTGTGTACTCCTTTCTATTTATGCCTTCCAGACTGGCCTTCTGGCTTTTCCTCCAGTGGTTGGACTAGTAGTGCCGCCCTGGTTTGCTCTTTCTTGCTTGTACTCTTGCTGAATGGTCTTCGAGCCCCTGCCTCAGAGGTTGGACTAGTAGTGCCACCCTGAGCTGCATGTTTCTTGCTCAGCACTACCCCTTATATAGCCTAGGGGGTATGTCAACTTATACATATATTGTTATGTAGATGTTATAGGCTAGATAGGGTACGATATGTTCTTTGTGGGTACAACCCAAACGCTATATCTCCCCTGTTCTGCCTCCTTCTAATAATTCTTTGTAGTCTTAACATTCCTAACCAGCAAGAATACACGAAACCGAAACTCGGGCTGCCCGGGACTTGTGATTCTGTAAGTTCGACAAATGTGGTTCGCTGGTAGTGTTTTGGTCAGCCTGTTTCGATGTTTCAAATTTTGTGCAAAAGGCATGTTCAATTAATGGAATGTGCATACACACAGCGGTCCATTCCGATTGTGCCATCTGGATGTGGCGGAGGGTCGCAAGGAGTCACACATGTAATATGCAATCTGCCAAGAGGTTGGGGCAAACTGCTGCTCGGCTCGGGAAAAACGTGCAAATAGGCGAAAGGCCAAACTGCCGTAGGTCGTAGGAATGTACCCCGAGCCACTCAGAGGGTGCCCTCTTTAAAGCTGGTTCAACCTTCACTCTTTTACTCTCTCACTTTATACAATCAAGACTCTATCTCAACTAATAAGAGCATGTTGCTACAACCCTCATATCAGACTCGCCCTTATCAGACTCGCAACATTCGCCTGAGTGACGAGAATTCCAGGCGTTTAACTGTTCTCCACCACATTGAACCACTTCGCATCAAGCTCGCACTGCACAGTGATGCGAAAGTCTGATGAGAGGCACTCTGATAAGAGGCTCGTAGGAACACGCTACTGTTTACAACACCCCTGTCACAGCATGGCTTGCCACATCTGGCTTTACACACTCAAGTGCATGCGATCCACACAGACATGCTGCTGACAAATGTGAGTCCTTGAACATTTAGGGTTGCGTATATCCAATATCCCAGATGCTGCAAAATGGAGCGATTATCCACTATGAACTCTACAACCAGACGCCCAGACAAACGACAATCACACAAACGCCCAGCCAATCAGTCAGGAATATGCGAGAACAAACAGCTAACCAGACTTGGCTTGAACCGGACTAAAGCGTGCAAGCGTCTCAACTGACTGGAGGCAAGCCTGAGTGGCAGCTGAGGAACACACCCCTAGGCTGGGTTTTCGGTGGCTAAACCCTTGTTAATCATCTCGAGTTGTGCGTCAAGACTTCCCGCGACTGCGAATGCATCCTTCATCTCCTGCACCTGCACATCCACCTTAACGGCAGCGCTCAGCTTGTCCCTCCCCCCCACATCCTCCCGGATTGCCTGCAGCACTTTGGCAACGTGAGCCATGCTTGGGCGGCTTGCAGTGCGCTCCACAGTGCAGCCGACTGCCAGCTGAGCCACGTGCAGCACGGCATCCCCAGGGGCGTCCATCTTGGGGTCCCTGAGGCTCCCCATGTCAGCCGAGGACACACACTCGGATGCCTGAGAGAGTGGAAGAGGATGGAAGGAAAAGGAAGAGGGGTATTGAGGCAAACACAACATAGGAAGTATTTCACCACACCCTTTCACATCGATTGCAGAAACACACTTATGAAAATATGCAACGAGCTAGTCATAATGCTTACCCACTGAGTGATGTGTATGGCTTCTCCAGTCGGCTCAGTGAGTGCAGGACGCCCCGTGAGAACCACAAGCATGAGCACACCAAAACTGCAACCAGCAGAAGAGGGTGAGGGCAACGATGGTGAGGCGCAGAAAAAAACAAGAATCTAGACGGTCGCAGGATCTTGATGGGAGTCTTATCTCACCTGTAGACATCGCTGGCGGGAGTTGCCTTGGACGTCCTGGAGTAAACTGGATCCACATAGCCCGGTGTTCCCATGATTCGAGTAGTGCCCACTGTGGTGCCCTCCCCCACCCTCACAAGCCCAAAGTCTGCAATCTTGGGCTGATGAGTGGTTTCGGGTGTGTAAGTGAAAATGATGAAGTTCACACAATGCATGTGGGTCTGACAATATGATTACAGAGACAAAGATTTCATACGTGATGGTCAAGTAAGTGCCAGTAGGATGTTTAAAAAATCCAGATCTAAGTGGTGTACCAACACCTTATGTCGCCTTCCACAGCACCATGTGAGTTTGACACATTACTGGTGTAGGCCCCGTTATTTGATTCAATCCATTATCCACTGTCTTGGATACGGACTTGCCTAGACTCCTGGAATCGACAAAACAAAGGTGCACCAGCATGTAGTTTATAGTCTCCTCATGAAAAAGAGCTTGCCTGCATGTCAGCAGTGATGAGGACGTTTGCAGGTTTGATGTCGCGATGCACAAGGCCAAAGCTGTGGAGATACTCAAAGCCACGTGCAATGCCGATGAGAATGTCCAGCCGCTGCTTCAGAGTCAAAGGAGAAGCAGCTTCTGCAAGGAGCCACAGCATGAGTGACATATTATGAGCGCCACAGCATGACCGCCTAGTATAAGCGCCATAGATTGAGTGACGTAGTATGAGCGCCACAGATTGAGTGGCACAACACAAATCCATCGGAGGAGTGGAGCACACACCTGGACCAATCCATCTGTGCAGGTCACCGTTGGGCACATATTCGTAGATCAGGACTTGCTCCGGCTGTGTCCTCAAGTCGCCTCCGATCGCAAATCCGAGAAGCCTCACAATGTTGGGATGGTTCTTGTCGGCCATCTGCTGGACCTGACCATTAGAAGAAGAGAACGAGTCAGGAATAGGAAAGAAGGAAGAGTGTGAGAAACTATAAATAAGGAAAGATGGAGATGAAGACACAATGAAGAAAATGAGTGAGAAGCAGGCCCAGAAGGAAGATTGTGAAAGGCAGCAAAGGATACAGAAGCAGAGAAAATATGAGGTCATTAAGGAGGCTAGTAGGGATCAGATTTGGACACGGAAGGTGAAACCATTCTTGGAAAGTTCTATTCAAGAAGATATCCATAGTAATCAGATCTTGGCGAAAGAAGAAGAACCCTTTCAATTAAAGCGCCTATATTAAGTTGTTGAGGGAAAGCAAAAAGTACCATGAGAGTAGAATCTGCATTCCTGCCATCTCCTGACATGCTTGGCTCACCTCGCTCTGGAAGTCCACGTCGATCAGCTTGGCTCGCTTCACAGCCCACACTGTTGTGCCATCGCGAGGAGAAACGCCCTTGTAGACATCACCAAAGGCACCCGAGCCAAGCTGGTTGTCCTCCGACCAATCATTGGTGGCCTTGAGGACCTCAACCAGAGAGAACTCGGTGCAGTGGGAGGCTGCTTGGCTGGCAACCACACCTGCTCGTCAGGGGGGGAATGGAGATACACTTTCTGAAACTTTTTCCTCGCATCTGTTGTTTGGCTGGCAGGAACCACACAGGACTGCGAAATTGGAGTCTAAATGTGCAGAGTGTAAACGTTGAGCAACTGCTGCATCTTCCTACCTTTTGGCTTCCACTGCATCTTGTGCTCGAAGTAGAGCAGTGCAGCAACCAGAAGCAGGAGAACGACCACAGCAGCAACTGCAATGCCAATGATGACTCCCACTGATACACCCCCTCCTCCCCCGGATGCTGCTGTTGAAGAAAACTCGCTGCTGGTGCTGCTGCTGTTGCTGCTACTGCTGCTGTTTGTGGCTGATTTTGCACAAGCATAATGGCCATCACAGCAATTTGCATTTCAAGGCGGTGCAGTGGAGCAGATTGTCATATGAGACACGAATCATATAACCAGATGAGAGGTAAAACTGGCACAAAATGAAAATCACATGGGCTGTGCAATACTCCTGACAAAATGACATGAATACCCAGATTCGACTTGGTTCTTAATGTTGCCAGTCCATGGTGGAAAAAAAACACGCACCATGGAACAGCACACCCAATTGGATATTTGAGGCAAGTGCTACAATGAGACGTCCCTACAGCATGACTCATGTGGTTCCTTGCTCAACGAAGATTCTCGACCAACAATCGTTAGGTACCTGGTGCTGGTTTGCCACAGGTGTTGCAGAAGGAAGGGCACGTCTGGCAGAAGGCTGTCTTGTTCGACTGTATTGGGCCACAGGCGGTATAGTCAGGTGGGCACGTGAGGTTTGTGCCGCTGATGTTGCTGTTGTGGCAAGGAGAGGAGAGAAAGTGGAAGACATGGCATAGCCGCATAGGGGGATAACGTTGAACTTAGTGTCGCAAAGGCTCCAAGCCTTAGACAAAGATATCTCGAGCCCCCCCCCTGTGCATTTGAGCATACTGTTCATTTTCCCGGGTGAAAAGAATCTCTACACCCACCATGCATAGCTCAATGCCATGCGTGGACCATCACATATGAGTTCAAGCACTGGGTGACTGGCTGGTTTGTCACGTACAGTGAATCGAGGGTACTGAGCCCTCCAAAAAAAGTTGGAAGCGCTCCATTGAGCCTTGTGTCATTGATTCTCCTGCCAAAATCAAAGTCAGATGCGAGGGTCTTCAGAATGTGTTCAGATCTCAGGGTAGGGCCACAGTTTCAACCGCAAAGGGAATGGGTGCATGCTCAACTCCACACGCGCAAGGGAAGGGCCGAGCTGCGCCAAGCCCCCGATTTGATGTGCCGCGAACCGTGAGCCGCATGTACACCATTGCTTTCAGCCACTTAGCAGATCAAACAATGATAGCAGATGGTACCACAGTCCACATGTGCACTGTGCTGGTAGCACCGGACTGACCCAAGCCAAAAAAGAGCACATACAAAGGGTTTACAAAAACACCTTGGAATCCATATTGTATAGCTCAGACTTCATGGTGTTCAAGCATAAGGGGGTGTTTAAAGAAGCGTCGGACGTCAAAATTAGCTAACTTGACGTCTGACACCCCAAAACACCCCGAGTTTGGTACGACGTCATTTTGGTTCGAAAAATGCACTTTTACGTAGCAATGACAATACTCACCAAAATGCGAAATTCCGAATCGAGCTCGCACAGTATTCACTGCCAAATCTTGATGAGTGGGTTACTCGCTTTTGAAAAAATTATGGGGCCGCCCGTCTCCTACGGAATCTACCGAATCTAGCTCCCGAAGTCCCGTTTGGGAGCCCCCACTTTTAACAATGACATTGGAGGTACAGTACGTCGTACATTCAGGTTACCCTCCTTCACCAGCCCTGATATGTCAAAACCTTAGAAACCGACCTACTTTGGTACACCCCGTTACATCGCCACATTGGTACACCACTCAATCTAAGGCATATTTCTCGAAACAGTTAGTGAAAAAAGGTAAGCAGGGACTGTGGAAACGCTGTCAAAAGCAAGTCAGTGGTTTGGGCTAGAGTGATGGACACAGCTCAGGCAGCTTTTACAGAGTTCTGAGCTGAGCGAGCCTGCTGATGCTGTTGGGGATGGAGCCTGTCAAATTGTTGGAGGAGAGATCCCTGTGTGGCGTGGGTTTTAAATTTTTGATCCAGGGTGGTGAGAGGAGGACGGTGGGAAGCATTGGTTGGCGAATAGAGGAAAACGTTGTGTAGCGGACGTGGAGCAAAAAGAAGCAGCATCGTGAACTATGAATTGAGTGGGGACAGCTTTGGAGAGGAGATGCTGGGGAGGGTTGGACGAAGTAAAATTAGAATCGGTGAGAATGTCAGCAGGGACAGCGCCACACACAAGCCACACAAAAAAGCGAGGAGACACAATGGTGAGATACATTGCTTGCCGGACAGATATAGGAGTGAATAACGACAATTTATCTATGTGTAATGAGCTCAGGGACTCAATGGTGGACAAAACATTGATAACTGGCTCGTTGGAGGGGGGGACAATGAACAGGGCCAGGCTTTTTGTGAACTCGTGCAACAAGCGAAAGAACTCAGGGGTGAAAAAGAATAATGCACATTGGAGAGCGTGAAAGGTGCTAGAGTGCAGAATGACATGGCTTCTACAAGGCTAGATGCCAATCGGCAGCTAAGGGATCATCCAAGCGTGCTTTGGAAATGCGACAGCTAGATGCACAACGACCATGAACTGGAAAATCGTGTCAAAAGCAAGTTGATGCTATGGGCAGATGTGACAAAATCGGCGCATGACTCTAGGGGGTTTCGTACAGAGAGGAGAGCAGAGTGAGCAAGGAGATGCTGCTGGCAATTCATCTAGGCGCATGATTTAGTGAGATTTGAACAGAGAGGTGAGTCCAGTGAGCGAGGTGATGCTTTTGGGAATGGAGCCAGTCAAATCATTGTGTGAGAGATCCCTGTGTGGCATGGGTCCGGAGAATTGAGATGAGAATAGAGGGCATGGCAGGAGAAATCGCAAGCACACATCAGCAAGCCAAGAAGGTGGTGAGAGGAGCATGGTGGGAAGCATTGCTTGGTGCACGGAGGAGAACGCTCTGTGGCGGACTTGGGGCAAATGGAGGGGAGAAAGGTGGGGCAAAGTGGGGCACAAGGAGGGCAAGAGGGAGCGAAGGGACGGGATGGTGGCTGGGAGGACGATGGGGTGGACAAGGGAAAGGTGGAAAGGGGCACGTGGATGGGTGCACACGGGGAAGTCCAACGGGAGGTGGGAGATGAATAAAAGCGTCGCCTGGCTCGGGACAGCAATGCCAAGTCTATGGTCAGCACCCCCCCAAAACAAAAGCAGCTCCCTCCTGATGGTAAAACAGCGCACCGTTCTAATGAAATGTGGATCTGATCATCAGCTGCTGCCTACTTACAGTTGCACCAAATTAGTGAGGCCTCCAATTCCAAATGGGATGAGCCCGGTAAGCCGATTACCTCCCAGATTTCTGTTCACAAGTTGGTGAAATGAAACGTGGGCATGGATCGTGGGAAGCATTGCATGGCACACAGAGGTGAACGTTCTGCCCCCAGCCTGTGGACCGAGCGGCCGGAGAACAGGCCGTGTAGATTTAAAGTTTGCCATTCCAGCAGGTGATATGCTCGAATATGGCATTTCCCCTGCCAAACCCTCGGATACGTCAGTTTGGTGAGCGAAATGAGCGGACCTAACCTGAGACGCCCCTCCCCATTCGGGAGGGGCGGGGGAGGGCCAGTCGAATGCTCATTCCTACCCCCAGATTATTGGTAAGGGAGGTGCAAAATGTGGGTGTGGATACTTTTTGTTAATGCTGTACAGAAGGACTTGGTTGTTTGTAATGAACAGTCAGTCAAGGGAGGACCTTGGTTAGTCTATCAACCTAGGTCGACCAGAATTGTCGTTTTGAGAAAGGATAGAAACTTGCTGAGTGGTTGTCACAAGGTCTATCTGTTACTTCAGTTCTCAGAGGTTGTCCGAGCATGTTTTGGAGCTGGGGAGAGGAGAGCACAAGACACCAAAACCTAGGTTGTGTTTTGGTTATCCAGTTGTTTCCATATGGAAATGATGCTGGATGCGAGTTGATGCTATGGGCATGCAACCTTGGTGAATGAATTGAGTGCGCTCGTACAAAGTTGTGAGGAACCCGAACGAGGTGATGCTCCTGGGAATGGAGCCTGTCAAAGAGTTGTATGCAAAATCCCTGTGTGGCGTGGTTTGGAAGAGGTGAGATGAGAATAGCAAGGATGGCAGAAGGAACGCCAAGAACACACAAGCGAGTCAAGGGGAGGGTTAAACGAGCATGGTGGGATCCATTTCTTGCGGCAAGGAGGGTTAGGTCCCGGAATGTCTGTTCTTGGACAGTTTTTGGACAACTCATTTTGGTGTTGAAAACTGTGCTCATGCCTTACAGGCGATATACACATTTCGCCGTCACATCTCCACAGATTGGGGCGTTTCGCCTGCCCATCCGCGCGGATCTGGCATTTTACCACAAGATGCACACGCATCTAAGCGTTTCCCCTGGCGATCCACGCCGATCTGACGCTTCCCTATTAGCGGATCTGAAAGTGCGCTTCTTCACTCCCCTCTCGCTAACCTTGGTGATGGGGGATATTATAGTATTATGTGGGCTCCGAAAGCAACGTGAAATCATGGTATTATGTGGGCGCATCGCCTCATGTTAACCCCTTACAGAGTTCCTAGTGCAGTGAGAGAGGAGATGCTGTCAGGAATAGAGCCAGCAACGTCCCAGGAACGCAATTGACTGTGTGGGTGGGATGGAAGAAGAGTGGGGGCTAAAGTAGTGGTCAGAGTTGTGAGTGACGCGAGCTTTCAGGCGATTATCATGAAACGAACAACCACAAGATGCAGTGTTTAACGCCATAGGGAGCAACCGTCGGCGAGGACTCAGAGCATAAGGTGCAGTTTCAGCAGGCAGCAGGCAATGACGCAAGGGGACGAGCACGCACTCACATAGACTCAATCATGCCGTTAGGCGGCATGTCCGGGTCATTATTGTAATCGTTGTAGTCAACACAACTGACACCTTCAGCAGATAAACAGTTCTCTTGCTGGAACCACCCTGGGATCGTCTTTCCCCATACCTTCTGGCAGTCCAGGAGAAACAAGACTGACAGTTGGGGCAGGAGAGGAGAGGGACGTGACGCCGGTTGAGTGGATGGAGCCCCACTGATGTACACAAACTTGCACTAGTACCACGCCAATGCATGTTCATGATGCGTCTGGAGAAGGCTTATTGGCAGCATTCTGGTTGCAGCGCTTTGCAATCCAGCGTGAGCGCCAAAGCAATACGCACGCAGCTCACTAGTACTAGGGACATCAGAGAAAATGTTTGTTGTCAATTTCGACTTGGGGTTAGGGACCATGAGGGCACCTCATGCGATGCGAGTTGAAGAGGAAGGTACCTTGAGATTCTACGAAGTATGCGTGGCACGAGGAGACGAAGGCGGCAAGCCAAAGCGCCGCAGAGAGCGTGAGACATGCGCGCTGCATCGCGGCTGACTCGTGCGACAACCGCCGGAAGTTCTGACCAGGAGTGCTGTGCTGCTAAAACGTCTCAGTAGGAACGCGACCAGACCAGAGCAGCGGCTCAGCGGAGGGAAAGCGAGCTTTTGCGCGTGGAGGTTGGAAGCACTGGCACTCCTCTCACGAGCTCTGGCTGATTCTGCTCATTGTTGGCTAACCACTCATCCAGCCTGGTGCGTGGTGTTCCAGATCCCAAAAATTAGGGTGGAAAACAGGGCTCTCGGTTCAAGGGTAAATATCCGGAATGTACATTCCGGGTCTTTCCCGCAGAAATCCTGATTTTGAGGTTTTCAGACTCACAAACCTCCTTACTCATTCCGTGTGTTTCCAAGGAACTCCCTGAGCAATCCGGATTGCGTGAAAATTTATCCTGCGAGGAAACTTACCCGTATTGGAATTGCAACCCTACACCCCCCCCCCAATTCCTTCGCAACCTTGACCAATTTTCCACGCAATCTGAAGGTGCGCCACGTGGAACTTTCACAACTACAGAAGTGCAGGGTTGTCAGACTTATCACAACCCCTTAATATCACCTTTGTCAGGTTGCGCACTGTCCCTCTAAGTTGGACGCATTTCTGTCCTGATTAAGGAAAGAGTCGAACTTGGTGTGGTGGTGAGGGACAGCTGCAGCAGCAAGCGTGTGTTCTGTATTCTTCTCCATCGTTTCTTCCATCGATGTCCTTCCTGTTTGTACTCGAAGTGCCCACAGGTTCCGCTGATATGTAGGGAGTCCCAAAAAACACTTTGAATTTCAGATTGAAATGTCAAAGTTATCCTGAAATAAAGAGAGATTTCCCAAGGAATGTTGTATTTTCACTAGTACTTTGACATGGTTTCAAAGCAGGTCCTTCTGCTCGGGCCTGCTCATCACGCTTCCAACCATTTTATTTTTAGTACTTACCAGTAAACGTGTATCAATAAAGAGGCAAAAGCATAAAACCCATTTGGGACCGAATTCCGTTCGAGATGGCATCAACCGTAAACACGCAGCTCTTTTGCAATTTTAAGGTTGATGCCACCCCGAGTCGCATTTGAGGGCCCTAAGGGCTTTAGTTTTTCTTTTAATGCCCAAAAATATAGTTTGTATAAATGTCCCACCTCACAGGGTCACAATACGACGTGCCCCACAAACCTGAGCTGTATCGCGAACCAAAAATATTTACGTGTTGACGAAGGCGATGTATGACAGGTTTGAAAACAAGGTCTTGGGGCAGAAAGTTGCCGGACCTTTTTTGCTCACGCCTCTGGCGGGGCGAGGACCCTTTTTATCATTTCCCATTTAAATTTATGGTAATTTGCTGCCAGATGGGAAACATTGGGCGACTGATCTATACGGACAATATTTGTTCTCAAAACTAGAATGCGTCATCGTTATGTTCAGCGTCATTACGAACAGTTCTGAATCATTAAAATGTGCATGGTTTTCCGTTCTGACCGACGGAAAGATGTATCGACAATTCAAGACGCGACACATAGGCACAGAACTGTTTCAACTCCTACAACGCAATCGAGCCCCTCGGTTTTCGTTAACAATTTTTGCTAGTAGCCCTTCTTCGTTATCCACGCCACAACTGACCCAGTACTACGACTAATATAAATATATAACATATTAATTGAACTTACACCTTGAGCCTTGTATCATTGGATTTATCTCGATATATTTTATTATTTATGAGTCCAACCAAAACAGCTGAGGCTTCTTTAGATGACATCCACAATGCAAAAAAAAACAAAAAAACAAAAAAACACATATGTGGCCCAAAATGAGTTCGTGATACGATGCTTTTAGGTTTTCCGATGAAGACTCTGATTTTTTTCACACATATAATATTTTTCGTGACCACAAACTTGCTTCTAGTTCATTCATTATTTTACTAAATGTTATTGTCTCTATTTTGCCAAACATGATTTTAGAAATATTATATGACTATTATGGAGAATAAACATCAGCATGAAATTCATGTTAACACGGCCCACTTAGTTATATTTTTCCGAGTTCTGGGTGATTTATGGCGCAAATAACAAAGAAGGGCCACTAGCAAAAATACTGACGAAAACCGAGTGGCTCGGTTGCGTTTGGGGGATTGAAACAGGTTTATGCATATGTGTTACGTCTTGAGTTGTCGATACATCTTTCCGTTGATCAGAACGGAAAACCACGCAAATTTTGATGATTCAGAACTGTTCGTAATGGCGCTGATCAGAAAGATAACGTATTCTAGTTCTGAGAACAAATCTTGTCCGTACACATCAGTCACCCGATGTTGCCCATGTGGCAGCAAATTATCTTTAAATTTACGTAAAACTAGTTTTCCACTTCGTTGTACACACGTGTTTGCAATTGGATGCAAAGCTAGTATAAAACCAGGCCTGGGCTTCGAATCTTGCTATTGGCCCACATGAACTGATGGCTTGGGCCAAACCATCGAGCCCAAAACCAACTTGGTCAGCAGCTCCTGATTGGTTATCATTTTTCGTGGCGAGAGGCAACCAATTGTTTTGCCAGGGTAACAGCTTCGCCTTGTGCACAGGTTTTTCCTGGCACTCTTGGGGGTAACAATGGGGCATCTTGGCGTAGGACACCTGTGGGTAACCCTCGCCCCCAAGGCCATTTTGCCTTGGCTGAATTTTGGGATGCAAACGGTGAACTGCGAAAACGTAATCCCTACCATGCTGAACCGAGCTCGCGTTCCGGTAGTGGTAGATACCTGGGCGTGCGTGACCCCCGGTACGGCTACAACCAGGCTTCAGGACATGCCCGGCGACATCCGTCGACATTCCGATGCACTGAGCTGAAACTTTCTGGACCCTTCAAACGACTTACGAAATCACGCCGAACCTACATCGATGGGATGTCTGAAGTATGTCGATGAAATCCGTCGACATCCCATTTTGGTTTGGTTGGAAACAGGCCTCTCGATGTTCGGGTAATTACCGTGCTTACTCAAGGAAAGCATTGTGATTTTGGTGTGCTACCCTGATTTCTACACATCCAGATTTGAAGTACGCGTCCACTAGCAGACTAGACAACAACATTCCACGTCCGATTTCCGAGTAGTGGAATGTATCGCCCTGTAATATCCGACTGTAAGGCCTGGTTACCCGGCTAGAAACCCCTCTTCTCCGTTGAGGGAGGGATTTGGGCAAAACCGCACCCAAAATCCCAAGTGGCCCGTTTGGGTTTTCGGCAAACGCGCCACACCTTGATTGGATGTTGCAGCTTCCCCAACCAAGCCTCTCTAACTCAAACTCGTTTCCCCCAACCAAGCCTCTCCGAACCAAACTCATTTCCCCCAACCAAGCCTCTCTGAACCAAACTCATTTCCCCCAACCGAGCCTCTTTCAGCCAAACTCGTTCCCCCCAATCAAGCCTCTCTCAGCCGAAATCGTCCCCCCCAACCAAGCCTATCTCAGCCAAGCTCGTTTCCCCAAAGAGGTTTGGTTGGGAAAAAACGTGTTTTCTTGGACCACGTCTCTGTGCTTCATTTAGGTGGGGCATTTGCTCCTGTGGGTAGGGCGTAGTTTTTGTAATCAGCAATAAATTGGTGAAGTGGTGGTTGCACTTGTAGTCAATCGTTTGGGTTTTCCTTTTTAGCACAATTCGGCTTAGAATAACATCCAAGCACTTGTAGATGAAATTGGTGAAAGGAAAAGTTCAGTGCACTTAAAAAAATGTGAACTGGACCCTGAAACCTTGCACATGCCAAGAAACCCCCAAAACTGCCCTGCAAAAAGTCAACATTTTTGGGGCTACCCAGCTTGGACGAGTTGGTTGCGCGACTAACTCGGATTCCGCAGGGGGCCCTTCGGGGACATCGAGAGAGAGGCCTGGTTGGAAACCCCCCAGCACAAGCAGCCGTGCTGCCAGCCCTCACATGCGGAAATTCGTTGACTCGGCAACTGCCCCACAGCACTTCTGGCAGTTACGTGCATACAGAATTATAGAAGGCACTGCGATAATGATTGCATGTCGGGTGCGACAGCAGATCTGGCGGTTACCGTCTGCCGACTGGGCGGATGGGCCTTGGCTGCCTCTACAGCGCGTCCCTTGGGGAGTGACGGAGCCACGTGTCCTGCCACAATCGAGGGTTTCGTTGTACCCAGGCCCAACAAATCATCCGCGATATGTTAGTACCAAAGGGGGAGCATCGATGCTGCTACACCTGACGTCAGCTTGCTTATTTGGGCCAAAAGGCGAGTTACCTGAAAATATCTTTTAATGTTGCGTGTTTCGTGTATGTTGGAAGGGAGTCCGGCGTTGCAAATTTGGCACCTTACAACATGGATAGGAACTTTTGGGTCGACTGAAAGGTTCATGCATAGGCGTGTTCGTTTCACTCCTCGGCTCTTTTTGTCAACATTTCTGTAACGTACTCCCCCCGGATATACGCCCCTCCGTATGTTAAGGCCTGTGGGCTTTATCCCGTTCACTGGGCCTTATAAACAGTATTTCATTAAACACCCCCCCCTTCGTTTTATGGAAACCTGTACCATATACGCCCCCCCCTGTTTTTCAAGGCCTATTGCGGGATGCTTATTTCATTACCATTATCGCATTACATTTACACGTGATTATAATGTTATATCAAGATAACCTAAGCTTTAGCAGAAATAGCTAGCTCTACGCCCTGCCTAGCATACATTTGCATACATAAAGCCTATCTAGATGCTCCATCAACTATCCAGATGCTGCACAGATTACAGGAGGCTACTCCTCTTTCTCCTCCTCCTCCTCCTCCTCCTCCTCCTCCTCCTCCTCCTCCTCCTCCTCCTCCTCCTCCTCCTCCCTCCTCCCTCCTCCTCCTCCCTCCTCCCTCCTCCTCCTCCCTCCTCCCTCCTCCTCCTCCTCCACCTCCTCCTCATTGTCCCCCCCCTCCTCAGCAGCAGCCACATCCTCTGGTGCCGCAGCAGCAGAGTTGTTCCTGGCGAATCCATCTGCGCCCACTTCATCGTCGACGTCCACTTCAGCCTATTTTTTGTTGCGCATATGCTGCAGAGTCAGGTAGTCTTCACTGCCGTCGAGAGAATTGCTGATGCCGCAGGTATTGAATGCCCTTTGAATGAGGGATGCCATGATTTCCCTCCACGCCTTGGAGATCCACTTAATGATCTCCTCTGGCAGGGGCTTGTTGATGTTGCCTGCGCGTATAAGAAATAGCCACTGAGTCAGGGAGCACTCAGAACAGGCAAGAAAACAGCAAGCTTGTTAAAAAGAAACTTACCCTTGGTGGTCTTGGTGTACATCCCGACCGAATCGAACCACTCTTGGTAGAAGTGGCAGACACGAGCCTTGAACGCGCGATTCACGCACATGTCTAGCGGCTGGACGACGGACGTGCAGCCGGCGGGGATGACTCTAGGCACCAGGCCGAACGTGGCATACGCCTCATTGACTTCCGCAGTCAGGTTTCCTTAGTAGGAGTCGAGGATGAGCAGGGCCGACCGACCGTGTAGACCGAAGCGCGGCTTTGTGAACGGCTTGTCTGCCTTGAGCAGCCACTCCTTCACTCCCTCAGCGTCCATCCACCCGTTTGGCTATGCTGCGATGACGACGTCTGCGAAGACAAGCACAGGAGTCAACAGCATCAGAAAAAAGAAGCAAAACAAGCCCGACAAATGAGATTGTACAAATGATTTATGCTAGTTTACCTTTCGGGAAATCCCCCTTTGGCACCGTCTTCCTCTTGAAGTAGACCCATGGCTTACGCTTCGCCGGCGGCGGTGCAGGCAAGCATCACGATGATTCGTTCCTTCTGGTAACCCGTCGTTCGGATAGGGACGCTGTTCGTGACGATTTCCTCAACGGTGCGCTCGGTTGGCATCTTGAGCCAAAGGGGTGTCTGATCAGCGTTGATGATCCAGCACTCCTCGATTTCGTACAATCGACGGACCTCACGACAGAAGTGCCTGAAATTCTCGACTTTGACTTGGCATGCTGAGGGAGGGGGGATGGCGGGGATGGAAAACACATGGGAAAGCCAACGGTCAATAGGCGCTGTTAGAGATTCAACCAGCATGGGCGCCAGTGAGCAGCGTAGAGGTTCGAAAGGCAAAGCAGAGAAATAAACGAGAAAACACAACCTACCGGTGGTCAATTTCTGACCGACTTTGGTCTTCGCGTGAATGGAGAGGTTCCAACGAGCTCTGAACTGCTCAGTCCAACAGTGGGAACCTTGCCACTTCACCTCCGGATGCAGGTGCTTCATCAGCTCCCGCAACCACATATGGAGCTTTGACACAGGGACAGGGGAACCCACAGCGCGCGCAGGAAGGAAGCGGGCGTATTCTTGCGTTTCCATGTCGGAGTACCACGACAAACGCCCATGGCCGTGAAGTCGCTTACGACACCCAACGGTACCCTCCAACTCGTGCTCAGCCTTAATCCAGTCGTTGATGCGATGGCGCGAGACACCTGCCTCTCAAGCCACCTCTTTCTTTATCTTGACCTCCTTAAGATGCCCAAGCCAGAAGAGCTTTTCCTTGGCGGTGTAGGAATTCCGCTTGAGCTTAGTAGCGCGGTTCCTGGGACACGAGGGGGGGAGGGGGGGGGGGGGGGGGAGCATCACGGTTTTCAGTAGAGGGGTGGGGACGCTTTCTGCCCTCAGGGAAGGACGGGACATGCAATTTCTTGGGAAGTCCATCTTGCGATCAGTACTCAGCCTCGCCGCCACCGTCTTCTGCATCCTCCGGCCAATCGCCGCCGTCCGGGATTTCCTTGTCTCGCGGGGGGTCTTCGGGCTGGCCATCATGGTTGCCTTTGTCACGACCGGCAGGTTCATAATCACGGGGGGCTTCCTCCTCAGGAAGAAGCAGTGTCAAGGTGGGGATGCCGTTCTTAAATGCACGGGCAGGCGGTGCAGGCGGCGCGGGAGGTGCAGGAGGGGCAGGAGGTGCGGGAGGAGCGGGCAGAGCAGGAGTGGGAGGGCAACACTAGGTAGAGGGAGGCACGGCGGCTCTAAGTCGTGTGGGATCGCTAGGACGGCCGAAAAGAACGGAGAGGCCTGAGCCTGAGAAGCTAGCCATAACTCCCGCTAGGGGAGCTGGTGCGGGTTCTTGCTCATTCCATCGAGGAACAAAATAATGAAAGCAAGGTGACGGTACCCCCTCTCAAGAATGCGGCCAGTCTTCCTCGTCGATGATTTTTATCGATGAGGAAGATTCCATTTTTTTACAACACATGGCAAGATTCCTTGCCATGTGTGCAGGTTCGAATATGTGCTGGCAATCCTTTCGTTTGAAGGTTCGACAGCATCTACATTCAGCCTTCTGTGTGCCACATACCCCATCCAACACGGAAGTACCAGTCACATGGCCCATGACACCCTACGCGGGGTGTGCAGGCACAGCACAGCACCGCTCAGGCATCTCATTGGACCGCAAGGCATCTTTCCTGCCTCGCGTAGATTCCAGAGGCTTCTGCGTGAGATCTGTTAACGTGTTTGCTATGGGAGCACGCCCACCATCACACAATTGTCATGAGCTACATTTTGGTATACTACAAAAAATATTATGTAAAAATCATTTTGAACGCCCATGGGCGTATAAATTAAATTCAAAGAAACGCTCCCCCCTCATTTTCAAACCAGACCCCTAAACGCCCCTAGGGACGTATATCAGAAGGAATATGGTATAGGCATCTCTAGTTAGTTTAGATATGTTTGTTATAGGCTAGCTAGGTCAGTTCTTAAAGGGGCAAAAACTGTATTTGTATCACCCCTCCCCTCTTCCTAGACACAACTTTTCCCCCTACTCTAACATGGTATTGAGCTTTTTCCGCTGTTGCTCATGCTTCCGCCATAATTGTAGACTCATTTTTTTCGCGCTTGTCTCTCTTCTCCCTCTCTCTCTCTCTCTCGCTCTCTCTCTCTGTCTCTCTCTCTCTCTCTCTCTCTCTCTCTCTCTCTCTCTCTCTCTCTCTCTCTCTCTCTCTCTCTCTCTCTCTCTCTCTCTCTCTCTCTCAATTTCGCGCACCTCCCCCTTGTCAACAAACATATAATTCTGTCTACACATATTTAGTTTGTTATAGCCTAGCTATGTCAGTTCTTAGAGAGGACAATATTCTTGTACTTGTATCTACCTCCCCCCTCCTCCTAGTCACACTTTGACATGGTATTTAGCTAGGTTAGTTTTTTTCTGCCGTGAGTCACGCTTCCGCCGCTACATTTTTTTTTTCTGCACGTGTGCAACTCTCTCAATTTCGCGCATCTCCTGCCCTCCAATTTCGTGCTCTGTAGCCTCGATGCCCTCCCCCTAGCATTCGCGTTGTTTCGTACGGCAGCGAGCAGGCCGGCGAGCCAGCCAGCATGCTAACCAACACGCTCGCCAGCACACCAGCTAGCACGCTAGCCGATACGCCAGCCAACGCGCCAGCCAGCACGCTAGCCAGCACGCCGCCAGCGCGCTAACCAGCCCGTCAGCCAACGCGCCAGCCAGCTAGCCAGCACGCTAGCCAGCTAGCTCGCCAGCCGCGTTTGCCAGCGCGCCACCAGCAGTGCTCGCCAGCTCACCGCCAGCAGCACCAGCCAGCTAGCCGCCAGCAGCGTCCGCCAGCTCGCCGCCAGCACCTGCTGCTAGCTACTCGCTAGCAGTGCCAGCCAGCTCCTCACTAGCCAGCTCTCTGCTGCGCCAGCCACTGCTCCCAGCTAGTCGCCAGACAGCCGCCACTGCCACTGCAACCACTGCTGCTGCCTCTGCCACTGCCGCTGCCGCCACTACTGCTGCAACTGTGCCGCCACTACTGTTGTCACTACCGCTGCAGCCCTTGCCATTACCACAACTGCTGCAGCCATTGCCGCTGCCGCAGCCACCCGCTGCCACTACAGCCACTGCATCTGCCGCCACTGCAGCTGCAGCAACCTGTGCTGCCGCCGCTGCCGCTGCCGCTGCCGCCACTGCCGCTGCAGCTGCTGCCCTTGCAGCCACCGCTGCCGCCGCTGCCCTTGCAGTTGCCGCTGCCGCCGTTGCCCTTGCAGCCGCCGGTGCTGCTGCTGCCATTGCAGCTGCCACTGCCACTGCAACAGCCCACGCTGCCGCCGTTGCCACTGCTGCAGTTTCTGCCGCCACTGCCGCCACTGCCCTTGCAGCCGTCACTCCCGCCGCTGCCCTTGCAGCAGCAGCTGCCGCCTCTGCCCTTGCAGCTGCCACTGCTGCCACTGCCGCCGCTGCCACTGCTGCAGCTGCTGCCGCCACTGCCGCTGCTGTTGTCACTGCTGCTGCCGCCGCTTGCGCTGCCGCCGCTGCCCACTGCCGCAGCTGCTGCCGCCACTACCGCTGCTACAGCCGTCGCTACCGCATCTTGTGCTCCCGCCGATGCCACTGCCGCAGCTGCTGCAGCCCCTGCCGCTGCCGCTGCAACCGCCAACTGCAGCCACCACTGCCGCCGCTGCCCAGAGAAGCCTTGAGGGCGCTAGAGGTAGATCTACTCGTGCGGACTACCCTGCAGGAACGCTGTGGAGAAGTCGAATGAATGAAGCTCATAGTCACACTGCGTGGCTATGTGGAGAACGACCAAAAGAGTAGTCATCTTCGGGGTCGGGGAGAAGGTCTGGAAGAAGTCCACACCCTCACGCTGACTGAAGCCTCTAGCCACGTAATGCGCCTTGAAACTTCGGCGACTATCCATGCGCGTGCTTCACCCTGTAGATCCGCATGCTATCGACTACGTTCGTCCCAGGCGGGGGAACTACGTCGATGAAACTGCTTGTGGATCTGTAGAACGCCATCTCAGCCTCCATGGCTTGTATCCACAGGGCTGCCTAGGGCCCCGACACCACCTCAGCGTAAGAGCATGGAACAGAGATGTTGAAAGCGTCTGGGTCTCTCTGGGGATACAAGCATGGAGCAGACATGGGGAATAGCGCAGCAACGTAGGCCAACTCGTATTGCCTGTCCTCTAGCACGTCACTGCCAAGGGCAGGTGCACCCCCGTCGGACGGAGGACAGGCAGTACCAGCGACCAGAGCGGCAGCATAGTCAAGGCGGTGGCTAGCTGCAAAGTCAGCGACAGCAGCGACAACTGCAGTGACAGCCTAAGGAGGAGCAATAGGGCCAGTGACAAGCGATGGAAGCAAGCGCGACAGGGTAGAACGAGCAGCGCGAGCAGTGTAAGAGAGAGGAGGCAGGGACTGCGGGAGCGAAGACGGATGAGGTAACGGAAGCACGGGGACTAGAGAAGCACTAGAGTGGAGGACCATAAGGTGGACACTAGGACGGAGAGAGACAAGACGAGCACTAGAGGGGCGATGGACCCAGTGGGGAAGAACTGGGGACTGGGGACGGGGAGCGCGAGGGAAACGAGCCGGGAAAGAGTCCAGAGGAGAGAACAACGGGTCGTAAACAGGGTCACGTAGCGGAGGGGGAACGGGCAGGCGGACAAGGGAACCTGGAGTAAGATCAAGGAGACGAAGGGCAGACTCAGGCTGCTCTTGCTGCGGTGGCTGCGCCTGCTGCTGCGGCGGCTGCGCTTGCTGCTGCGGCTGCTGCTGCACCTGCTGCTGCGGGTGCTGCTGCTTCTTCGGCTGCTGCTACCAAGACCTCCAGCAGCACCGCAGCTACCATCGGCACTCCCCGAAACAGCACCCCAAGATTAGCACCCTCGGACGCACCACCCACAGAACTAGAACCTCTGGAGTCAGCACCCCCAAAACTTGCACCTCCAGAATCAACACCCTCCGAGTCAGCACCCCCAGAACCAACACCCCCAATGCCAACATCTCCAACACCAGCACCCCAAGAGCCCACTGCTCCCTTCGGCTGCGGCTGCTGCTGCAGCGGCAGTTGAGTCTGATGTGGAGGCTACTGCTGCTGCTAACGCATGGGGGGAAGCGGCTGAGGTGCCTAGGGTACCGAGGCTGGGGGAAGCCCCACAGGGACAGCAGGCACGCCCCCAGCAGCTGGGCCCCCAGAGTCAGCCGACTCCCCCACACGCGCAACTGAAGGGAACTAAGTGGCGTGGAAGACACCAGAATGGGCCATGCGGGGCAGGAGGAGTGCGGGAGCGGAGCAGGGACAAGGCACAGGGGTGCTGCAGTGCAGGAAGCGCCTGAAGCAGGGGAGCGGTCTCATCGAAGGTAACGTTACGAGACGGGTAAAAGCGGTGGTGTGACGGGTGGTAGAACAGCACGGGTCGGGTGGGCTATGGAGCGACAGGAGCAGGAAGCGGCAATTGCGACAGACGCAGCAGTTGGCGGGGACTCAGTGTGGAGTATAAAGAGACCTGACCCTGGGTCACGCTCAAACATGGCTAAGTGCCAACAGGTGGCTGTGTCTGCACAAGCGGCGTGGTCTCTCGCGGCCAGGGAACATAGTGGTGACGCCTCGGTCCTAAAGGGGACCGACAGCCACTAGGTTCCTGGCAAACGAGGGATGTGCAGACAGTGAGAGAGCCGAAGGGGACAGCTGGAAAAGAGAGAATGGTGGTGCTACATGCGGCAGCTGTGGCGGGGAGTCCACTAGTGTGACGCGGACAGGCGCAGAAAGCGGGGTGAGAGCAGTACTGTCTCTAAAGAAGCAACGAGACATGCCCGAGTCAAGGATAAAGGAGAGGGCCGCCATAGGAGGGGCAAGGGAGGAGCCGAGGGACACGTAGTAGAGGCTCCTAGACTAGACACAGTGGTAGGACCTAGACCCCTAGGCCCCAAGGCCTCCGGTCCTCCAGAGAAACCACAGTGGCCCCAGGGCAGTGACCGCCCCAAGGCCGCACATCCAGAGCCTCCACCGCGCCCAGCACCCCCAAGACCCCACTGCGCTTGCTGCCGCTGCTGCTGCTGTGGCTGCGCCACTGGTCAGAGAGCCTGGAAGCAGACGTCGAGGTCGTGGAGCCGGAATCCAAGGAGGTAACAAATGGGATCCTCTAGGAGTGTGCAGTCTAGGTGCAGGCTCACCAGCTGTAGATGGTGAGAGAGAAACCGAAGAGCGGAGGGAAATGCCCGACGGACTGGCCGAGGGACTGACCCTAACGAGGCCATCATTCCGAGAGGAGAGGCGTCGAGGAACTCTAGAAACGAGGAGGAGACTAGTAGGAGGCACTAGGTGCTACAGGAGCACTAGCGGAGGTAGTAGCAGCGGTGGTCTGTGGTCGGAGTCGTGACAGCGAGCAGGAGGCAAGTAGTAGCAGCGGCTAGCGGTAGGCTGATGATAGAAGGAGCGAGTGACAGTAAGACGGTAGTGGCGCTAGCTGGCGGGGGGCTGGTAGCAAGAGGTGGCAAGCTGGGATCGGTGGACAGCGGCTTGTGAGTGGCTTGTTGGAGGCTAGGAGCTGCAAAGTGGAGTAGGGAGCAAACAAGGAAGAAGTATGCGCGAGAAGAGCTACTAGGAGCAGCACGCTGAGGAGCTAGCTAGGAGTCACTAGGACTGGCGGCACAGGGTGAATGATAGTCCATAAGGCACAGGGGACTCACGAGGCTGGCGGCGGATTGGCGACTAGCGGCTGGAGGCCGACTCACGGATGGCGGCCGACGGCTACTGGCGGCTGGTGGTCAATGGCTGGCCGCGAGTGGTGGCAGTTGGCGGGTGACGGCAGGGCGTCGGTGGCTGGTTGCCGCTCCTTTTCAGCTATTTTTGTTTTTTTTCAGACTCTTTACAATTTCTTATCCCTTTGCTATAAAAGATTAGTGTATGTGGTGTATGTAGACAAACTTATCTTTGCTACTCCTGACAGAGTCGCACTGGCCTCAGTGAAGGCCGAGTTGCGTAGGAGACACAACTGTACAAACTTGCGGGAGCTGAGGCGTTATCTGGGCTTGGAGATCTCTCGTGACCGTGTCGCTCGCATGATCACACTCTCCCAGTCCCAAAAGGTGCAGCAGATCCTTCAGAGGTTCAGTCTCCTGTTCTCCTCAGCACAGCCCACCCAGCCTGTGGACCACAAGCTCTCTGCTCCTGTTCCGGCTGAGCCAGTCGAGGCTAGTGGTCCATACGCAGAGCTGGTAGGGTGCCTCATGTACCTGATGACCTGCACTCGACCAGATCTAGCGTACCCTCTCACTCTCCTGGCTCGCTTTATTGCGACAAGCAAAGCACCGGCCCAATCCACTGGACGGCTGCCAAAAGGGTACTGCGGTATCTGGCGAGTACATCAGGACTTGGGCTTGTGCTAGGAGGGCGGGAGCCAGTGGTGCTCACTGGACACACAGACGCGTCGTGGGCTAGCGAAGTGGAGACGCTCAGGTCGTCTTTAGGGCTAGTGTTTTAGTATTGGTGCTGGTGCAGTCTCGTGTAGGTCCACCAGGTTGTCGGTTGTAGCTCATTCGAGTTGTGAGGTAGAGATCTTCGCTGGGGCCATGGCCACTCAGGAGTTCCATTGGCTGACGTTCTTGCTCACGGACTTAGGTATGCACCCTAGGTCTACCCCGGTCCTGTTTGCTGATAATAGGGCCATGATCCTCCTGTGTCAGGAGGCTCGACTTGAGGTCAGAGCGAAGAAAACCAGCTGCAGTACTTCCTGCTGCATGAGTTGCAGCAGCGCGGCCAGACTCGAGGTAGTACACGTGGCCACAGAGGCCAACACCGCTGATACCTTCACCAAGGCACTTGCGCCATGTGACCATCAGCGGTTCTGTACTCAGCTTGGTCTAGTCTCAGTAGCAGCGCCACTCCTTGTACCCTGATGTATACTATACTAGCTTGTACTTGCTATTTCTATACCTGCATGTCTTGCTACACGTGCTGACTGGCCTTGTGGCCCCTTGTCTCAGTGGTCAGACTAGTAGTGCTGCCCTGAGCTGTCTTGGTACCTTCACCCGAGGCCAGACTAGTAGTGCTGCCCTGGCTTGTTCAACTATGCCTCTACCTAGGCTAGGGGTGTGTCAACAAACATATAAAGCTATCTACACATATTTAGTTAGGTCAGTTGTTAGAGAGGACAATATTCTTGTACTTGTATCTCCTTCCCCCTCTTCCTAGTCACACTTTTCCCGCTACTCTAACACCCCTCTCCAATTCCGCGCCCCGTAGTCTCGAAACCTCCTCCCCCCCCCCCCTAGCATCCCCCTCGTTTCGTACTGTAGCCAGCCAGAAAGTGAACCAAGTGGCAAACTCGCTCGCCAACGAGCTCGCCAATCAGCTAGCTTCCTAGCATGCCCGCGCCACCTGCGCCAGCAAGCCGTCCAGCCCTTAGCCTGCCGTTTCGCGCCTGCTGGCCGCCGCCGGCCTCTGCTCGCCCCTCTTTTGTCTCGCCAGCCAGCTAGCCGGCCACCGCTGGCCTCTGCTAGCCCTCGCTAGCTAGCCAGCATGTTAGCCAGCTAGCTAGCCAACCACGTTAGCCACTGCAGCCACTGCTGCTGCCGCTACCGCCGCTGCCGTTGCTGCCTGTGCCACTGCCGCTGCCGCCGCTACTGCTGCAGCTGCCGCTGCAGCCACTGCCACTGCCGCAACCACTGCAGCCACTGCCGCTGCCACTGCAGCCACTGCCTCTGCCGCCACTGCTGCTGCAGCAACCTGTGCTGCCGCCGCTGCCGCTGCCGCTGTCGCTGCCGCTGTTGCTGCCACTGCCGCTGCCGCTGCAGCTGCTGCCCTTGCAGCCACCGCTGCCGCCACTGCCCTTGCACCTGCCGCTGCCGCCGTTGCCCTTGCAGCCACCACTGCTGCTGCTACCCTTGCAGCACCACTTCCGCTGCTGCCCTTGCAGCTGCCGCTGCCGCCGCTGCCCTTGTAGCCGCTGCTGCTGCCGCTGCCCTTGCAGCACCGCTTCCGCCGCTGCCCTTGCAGCTGCCGCAGCAGCTGCTGCCCTTGCAGCGCCACTTCCGCCGGTGCCCTTGCAGCCGCCGCAGCAGCTGCTGCCCTTGCAGCGCCACTTCCGCCGCTGCCCTCGCAGCCGCCGCTGCTGCTGCTGCCCTTGCAGCTGCCAATGCCGCCGCTGCCCTTGCAGCTGCCACTGCCACCACTGCCCTTACAGAAGCTGCTCCCGCCGCTGCCCTTGCAGCTGCTGCTGCCGCCACTGCCCTTGCAGCCACTGCTGCCGCCGCTGCCCTTTGCAGCTGCCACTGCTGCCGCTGCACTTGCAGCCACCACTGCCGCCGCTGCCCTTGCAGCTCCTGCTGCTACCGCTGCCCTTGCAGCTGCTGCTGCCACCGCTGCCCTTACAGCCGCCTCTGCCGCCGCTGCTGCTTCCGCCGCTGCCCTTGCAGCTGCTGCTGCCGCCACTGCTCTTGCAGCTGCTGCTACCGCCGCTGCCCTTACAGCCGCCTCTGTCGCCGCTGCCCTTGCAGCTGCCACTACCACTGCAGCCGCTGTTGCCGCCGTCTCTCTCCCGCTGCAGCTGCCACTGCAGCTGCTCTTGCTGCCAGCAGCCATTGCCACTGCAACCACTGCTTCCCCTGCAGCTGCGCAGCCACCTCCGCTAGCCTGCTCGCAGAGCCACAGCTGCTAGCCAGCTCCCCGTTGGCCCGCCGCCGTCGCCGCCCCACTGCTAGCTAGCAGCCGCCGCTGCCACCGGCTCCCAATGCAGCCCCTGTCCCTGCTGCTCCTGTAGCCGCTGCCCCCGCTGTCCGTGCTTCTGCTGCCTCTGTCTTCACGGCCGCAACTGCCACCACCACCACCAGCATAGTGTCGCCCTGTATCTTCGTTCTGCGCCTGGGTGGGGAGGGCGGGCAGTCGGTTTCGCTGCCTTCTCCTGCAGCTCACGAGTCTGCGCATCAACGACGAGTCCCTAGACAGCCAAGTCGATGTGAGCTCCCTGCTGTCCCCCACCCGGGGGCTCTTGCTGCTGACGCAACGTCTGCGCAGCAGGCTGTATACGCTGCTGCTCATACTGCCTACTCTGTCTGGGCATCCCGCGACGCCACTGCTCGTGTTGCCATCCTCAGGTGCCTGCCGGTTGACAAGCACTCCCACATTGTGAGTGTTGTGTCATCCCACGCCCTCTGGCTAGCTATCCGCACTAGGTACTCCACCCTGTCGTCTGCAACTCTTGGTCGTCTCCTCCTCCCTTTCTTCCACCCCGACCTGACGTCCTTCACCACTGTAGAAGACTTAGTCGAGCACCTGCGGTCCCTCGAGGCCCGCTGGCGTGCGGCCTGTACTGAGACCCAGCTAGGGCTCGCCCCGCCCCCCCTGTTTGCCACTATCCACTTCCTTGTCACTCGCCATGCCCCTGCCCACGACGCTCACCTCGCTCGTCACACCTCTGAGCTCACCCTTGACCTCTTCTCCACCTCCCTAACTGAGGTAGAGGACCGCCTCCTCGCCATCGCTGGTTCCACTGGCACGCCGGCAGTCCCTATCTTTTAGCGCAGCGCTCCCTCCCAGGTGACTGTCCCTCATGCCTCCACCTCCGTAGCCGAGACTGCAGTGGCTGCCTCTGCCACCGGCCGCTCCTCTGGCGGCAAGGGCAAGGGCAATGGGGGCAGGGGTCATGGGGGTTTGGGCGCAACGGGTGGAGGGGGTGCGGGTGCAGATGAAGAGGGTGGTCAGTCAGAGTCGGGGACTGCGCAGCACCAGCAGCAGCAACAGGAGTAGCTGCCATGGGGGCTGGCGGGCCCTGAGGGTGGTGGTCGTTGTGGAGGCCATGGGGTTGGGGCCCAGAGCAGTCAGTGCCCTGGGGATCGCGTGGCTCTTTTGTGAGCCAGGGTGGTGGTGGTTCTAGAGGCGCAATGACCCGCACGTACCAGCTGCTGACCGGCCCGCAGGCGGGCCAGGTGTGCGGGCGCGCAGGGTACACCACCGCTTGCTGCATCAGTTGCCTGGACGACCTCTATCGCCGTCACTTCGGCCTGCTGGTGCAAGTACCCCTCTGGCATCTCTTACTTTGTCGTGGAGATCCTATCTTTGACATGGATATGATTCAGATCGATCAGGCCTTGTATTCTCTATATTCTGATGCTTCCAGCATTGCTGGTTCATATTATCCTGCTGTTTGTAGCCAAGGAGCCACTGCTGTGTGAAGTCTAGAATCCCCTGTTGTGTCAGGCTTAGACTTCCTTGCTGCATCAGGCATAGGATTGGTTATAGACTCTTCATTGGGCCCTGCCACATCGGCCCTCTCCTTTGCCCTAGACTCTGGCGCGTCTCGTTGCTTTTTAGAGACAGTACTGCTCTCACCTCGCTTCAGCACTGTCTGCGTCGCACTAGCAAACACTTCCGCCACAGCTGTCGTGCGTAGCACCACCACTCTCCCCTGTTTAGCTATCCGCTTTGTCTTGGTCACCGATCTTCACATCCCCTCGTTTGCCAAGAACCTAGCGGGTGTCAGTCACCTCCAGGACCGAGGTGTCACCGCTACGTTCCGTGGCCGCGAGAGACACGTCGCTTGCACAGACACCGCAACCGATTGCCACTTAGCCACTTTTGAGTGTGACCCATGGTCAGGTCTCTTTACACTGCACACCGAGTCCCCGCCGACTGCTGCATCTGCCGAGGTCACCGCGTCCTGCACTCGTCGCTCACTAGCCCACCCGACCCTTCTGTGGCACCACCGCTTAGGTCACCCTGCACTCCCGTGTCTTAGGCACATGTCCCAGCACAATCTAGTCACTGGTCTTCCTGCACCGCTCGTCGGCCTGCCTACTTCTGTAGTGCCACTGTGCACCTCCTACGTCGAGGGCCGGCAGCGCGCCGCCCCTCACTCCTCCTACCGCAGCGCTGCTACAGATACTGCACATGGACGTCTGGGGCCCTGCCCCGGTCCATAGTCTTGGTCAGGAGCGCTACTTCCTCGTTGTCATTCACAACTTCTCGTGCTTCACCACAGTGTTCCCATTGGACCGGAAGGCCGCCGTGCCTACCATTCTCCTCCCATGGCTTCTTGCTGTTTGCACCCACCACTGTTTGCCTGTAGGTTGCTTACACTCTGAACGTGGTGGCAAGTTTACCTCTGGCACTCTAGGACAGTCCTGTAGTGCGGAGGGCATCCGCTAGACGTACACACTTCCAGGCTCCCCACAGCAGAATGGGGTCGTTGGGTGACGCATCGGCCTGATCATGGAGGTAGCTCGCACCTCCATGGTCCACGACGGTGCACCCCATTTTCTGTGGCCGTTCGTCGTGCACTACGCTGCTCACCAGCTTAACCTGTGGCCCCGCTTCCAGCGGCCACAGGTTTCGCCCACAGGTCTGTTGGTGACACGTTTGCGTTCCACGTCTGGGGCAGCCTTGCTTACGTCCGCGACACTCGGGCGGACAAGCTCTCAGCCCACACCCTTCCTTGTGTCTTCCTAGGGTTTCCGCTTGATGCACCTGACTGACTGTTCTACCACCCGTCACACCACCGCTTCTACCACTCTCATGACGCAACCTTAGGCAAGACACTCCCCTACTATCGGCGCTTCCTGCACCGCAGCGCTCCTGTGCCTCCTCCACCTCTCTTCCTCATCCCTGCCCCCCCTGCCGCACCCCTCCCATCCCGCCCGGCCCAGTCTGGTGTCTCCCATGCCACTAAGTTCCCCTCGGTTGGGCCCGTGGGGGAGTCGGCTGACTCTGAGGACCCAACTGCTGGGGGAGCGCCTGCTGTTTCTGTGGCGCTCCCCCTAGCCTCGGTACCCGAGGCACCTCAGCCGCCTCCCCATTGCCTCAGCAGCAGCAGCAGCCGTCGCCGCAGCAGACTCAGCGGCCGAAGCAGCAACAGCAGAGAGCAGTGGGCTCTGGGGGTGCTGGTTCTGGGGGTGTTGGAGTTGGAGGTGATGGTGTTGGGGGTGCTAGTGTTGGAGGAGTTGGTGTTGGGAGTGCTGATTCTGAGGGTGCTGACTCGGGGTGCTGGTTCTGTGGGTGGTACGTCCGAGGGTGCTAGTCCTTGGGGTGCTGTTTCGGGGAGTGCCAGTGGTAGCCGAGGTGTAGTTGGAGGTCCTGGAGAGGACGGGGAGCAGAAGCAAGAACAGCCGCAATCTGCCCTCCGTCTCCTTGGTCTTCCTTCGCGTTCGCCTGACCCGGTGTACGGCCCATTGTTCCCTCCCCCGGGCTCCTCTCTGGCTCGTTTTCCCCCGTGCTCTCCTCCGTCCCCTGACTTTGTCCCCCTATCCCCCTCGTCCCCAGTCCCCAGTTCCTCCCCACTGGGTCCATCATCCCTTTGGTGCACGTCCTGTCTCTCCTCGTGCTAGTGTCCACCCTATGGTCATTCGTTCGCGTGTTCCTCCAATATCTGTCCTTCAATTGCCTCCCCAAACGTTGCTCCCGTTACCTCCTGCTGCTCCCTCTGACGCAACTCGCACCGCTCGTCCACTCCTCTCACGCTTGCTTGCGTCGCTTGTCACTGACCCTACTGCTCCTCCTTAGTCTGTCTCTGTGCTTGTTGTTGATGTCATTGACTTCTTTGCTAGCCACCGCCTTGATTACGCTGCCGCTCTGGTCTTTGGTACTGCCAGTCCTCCGTCCGTCGGAGGTGCACCTGCCCTTGGCAGTGGCGTGCAAGAGGATAGGCAGAGCGACTTAGCCTATATTGTTGCTGCTATACCCCATCTCTGCTCTATGCTTGTATCTCTAGAGGGCAACCCAGATGCTCTCGACATCCCTGTTCCACGCTCTTACGCTGAGGTGGTGTCGCGGCCTAGGGTAGCCCAGTGGATACTGGCCATAGAGGCTGAGATGCTACAGATCCACACGCACTTACGTCGACGCAGTTCCCCCACCTGGGGCGAACTTAGTCGATGGCATGTGGATCTACAGGGTGAAGCACGCATATGGAGAGCAGCTGAAGTTCAAGGCGCATTACGTGGCTAGAGGCTTCAGTCAGCGTGATGGTGCCGACTTCTTCTAGACCTTCTCCCCGACCCCGAAAATGACTACTTTTCGGGTGCTCCTTCATCTAGCCGCGCAGCGTGTCTACGAGCTTCACTCACTCGACTTCTCCACATCTTTCCTGCAGGGTAGTTTGCACGAGCAGATCTACCTCTATCACCCTCTAGGCTTCTCTGGGTCCTTCCCATATAGGACCAAGTGGAGCCTGCGTCGCCCTGTCTACAGCCTTCGATAGGCACCCCGTGAGTGGCACGACACGCTTCGCACCACTCTTGCTGAGCTGCAGTTTTTTCCGTCCTTAGCTGACCCCTCTCTCTTTGTTCGCACGGGTTAGACACCGTTCTACATCTTAGTGTACATAGACGAACTTATCTTGGCTACTCCTAACAGAGTCGCACTGGCCTTAGTGAACGCCGAGTTGCTTAGGAGGCACACATGTATAGACCTGGGGGAACTGAGGTGCAATCTGGGCTTGGAGATCTCTCATGACAGTGCTGCTCGCACGATCACACTCTCTCAGTCCCACATGATGCAGCAGATCCTCCAGAGTTTCAGTCTCCAGTTCTCCTCAGCACAGCCCACCCCTCTGCATGTGGATCACAAGCTCTCTGCTGCTGTTCCGGCTGAGCCGGTCAAGGCTAGTGGTCCATACGCAAAGCTGGTGGGGTGCGTCATGTACCTGATGACCTGCACTTGACCTGATCTAGCGTACCCTCTCAGTCTCCTGGCTTGCTTTGTTGCGACAGGCAGACACCGACCAGTCCACTGGTCGGCTGCCAAGAGGGTACTGTGGCATATGGCGAGTAAATCAGGAGTGGGGCTTGTATTAGGAGGAAGGGTGCCAATGGTGCTCACAGGGCACATAGACGCATCGTGGGCTGATCGTGCATGTGTGAGGGGGAGGGAATGGTGGGCTGTATATGGGGGCAAGCGGGAGGGGAGGCGTTGTGGGAGGGATGGCGGCGGTCAAGGGCACCCCCAGCCACAGGGCCCCCTAGAGTCAGCAGGCTCCCCCATAGGCCCAACCGAGAGGAGGCGAGTGGCGTGGGAGACACCAGACGGGGCCGGGCGGGCTGGGACGGGAACGGCAGGTGGAGGAGGGGCGAAGAAGAGGGGGGAAGCTGAAAACGAGTATTACAGTGAGGGAAGCGAGCGTAGAAGGAGATAGACTCGTCAAATGTAATGTTACGGAGAGAGAAAGAAGCGGTGCTGCACCTCCTAGACTACACACAGTAGGATAGTATGATTCAGCAATACCATAATCATCAGAAAACAAAGAGAAGCTGACACAGCTTATCTGAGCCATCTCTAAATCAAACACCGGGATGGTGCAGTGGATCAGGGTAGGCCACTCCGATGGGCCGCCAGGAGCCCGAGGGGATCAGGGGGGCGGGCAGCTCATTAGTCATGTGGGCCGCTAGCGACTCGCCGTCCACACGCTGGCTTATCAGCTGTCAGCAGTGAGTAAGAAGCCATGCCTAGAAGCCGCCTGCATGGCCTTCGGCGTCCAACCGAAGGACAAACACCAACACCGACAGGTCCACCATGACAGCAGGCGAAACAGGTGTCAGGCGTACCCGAACAGGGGCAGGGGTGGCGGACGGTGGCAGACCTGACAGCAGCAGCAACGGTAGAGCCGGCGGCAGGTCCAGCGACAGGGTCGACGACAGGCCGGCGGCTGGTGACGACTGGCAAGCGAGACGCCGGAGACAGAGGCGCTAGTGGGTGCGGGTGGCTGCGGGTGCAGCGGCGGCTGCGGCTGCGACAGCAGCGGTGGCTGGAGACACAGTGGCAGCTGCAGCTGCAGTAATGCTGGCGGCTGCAGCCGGCGGCTGCAGCGGGCAGGGCATAGTGGGCAGCGTGCAGCAGGCAGCGCGCAGTGGGGAGCGCACAGTAGGAGCGCGCAGCGGGCTGCCAGCGATAGCAGGCGGCCAACGGGCGGCCAGAGCGGCAGCGGCCAGCTGGCGGCCAGAGCAGCAGTGGCCAGCTGGCGGCTAGTGGGCAACGAGCAGTGCGAGCGGCAGTGGCAGTCGCAAGCGGCCAGTGGGCAGCATGAGCGGCAGGCGGGCGGCCAGCGGGCGGTGAGCGGACAAGCAACGGGCAGCACGAGCAGCAGCGGCCAGCAGCAACAGGCGGCCAGTAGGCAGTGCGAGGGCGAGCAGCAGCGGGCAGCCAGCAGGCAGCTGACAGTGCGTGGGCTTGAGCACAGCGGGCAGCGCGCAGCACGCGGTGCGAGCAGGGGGGCAGTGCGGAGCATGAGCAGCGGGCGGCAGTGTGGGCAGTGGCAGCAGGCAGCGGGCAACGCGAGGAGCTAGGACTAGGGCTAGGGCGCAGGCTAGGGCAGAAGCTAGGGCAAGAGAGGAGCGGTTGGTACCTAGGGCAGAAGCATGGAGGCTAGGACCTAACCTAACGATTTTACCATGTCAAAAGTGAGAGAATAGATTGAGGAGGGCGTGCAGGACAGGGTTCCTATATTTGGTTTCTACCCTCTATAGTCGACACCTAGGTAGCCTACATTACATGCAAATATGTACGCTAACAAGTGTGTCCAAAAAACACTAGCCTTCTGACCGTTCAATTCATCAGATCTTCCTACCGTATACACTCAAGATATAGCTGCATATGTGCTTAAATGGAACCCCATACAAAATCACATGGGCTTTTAATCGAATTATTTTTATAAGCACATAGGTAATAAAAGTATCATCAGGAAAAAAGTTTTGAAGGCACCAAACAGTAGCTCTTCGAATTTCCCCCGGATATACGCACGGACGGCTAAAATTCACCATGGTGCGTATATCCGAAGGGGTGCCATATCGGACGTGCCATCTATACGCACCTCCCCTTTGCCCATGATCTAATCCCTACATGCACCCCCCGATTTTCCTGCACAAGAATCTTGCGCTGGCTGGGTTGACTACAAATTCGAGTTGAGATTTGCCTATGCTCTTGTTTCATCACACGGAATCCATCCTCTCGTCACCTCCTCACTGGAGACCTGGTCAGCGTTGCTTTGCAGCCGTGCGATACGAGACTAACGGATGGCGAGGATCGACCCTTCTTGCCTGCTCGCTGGCAAATTGCAGCAAAACTGCCTGGTTGGCGAGTCGATCTAGTGTCGGACGATTCTCGAAAGATTGTTGGGGGTATTCGCGTTTGGGAGGACATCCACCCGAAATGAAATTGTTTGAGCTACATTTTCAAGCCCTTTATATTTTTCCTAAATAACCTTTTTTAAACGCACCCCCCATTTTGAGATTATAATCCCTAAACGCAACTAGGCGCGTATATCCGGGGGAATACGATATGGGGGTCATGTTGATGGATTTTGTAGAATCGACTCGAGAATGTCCCGCCAGCAAATCCTTGCTGGAATCTAACCAATCAGAGCCGAAATTGAGTGGATTGACTAAGTGCAAGTTCCGCGCCTGCTGGGCTGAGAATAGCCCTAGGATCTTTTCAAAAGGCTAAGTCTTTGTAACACAGTGCTTGATAGCACAGCAAAAGTCTTGAGTTGAACACGGGAATGGTTGGCGAGGAAGATCTGCTTCTGGGTAGATAAAGCAGGTACGTCGAAGTTGTCAAAGTTCTCGTCCATCGAGTAGGAGAAGTGCATCTTTGTCCAGGACGTTCGCTCGAATCGTGTCGAATAGTCTTGAGTTTCCTAGAAGCCCTAACCATTGATGCCAAATCTCCTCGCTTACCTTGTGTCCCACAGAATGGCGATACAGGTCTGAGTTGGTGTAGAAGGCGGAGACGGTCACGGCACTTCGATGCTGCTCACGAGGATGTGCCTTCAGCTACTCGGCGTCGGTCGGTGGTGGCTCCTCGACGGGTTCCGTTGCAGGCAGAGCTTCTTCGACAGGTGGCGCTGACGAGGTCCCAGTGATGGGACGTTGAGGAAGTGGTCTTGTCGGCGCTTGCGGTTCTACTTCGTGCTGTATTTCTGCTTCGTGTTCCTCTGCTTCCCTCATCACTGCTAAGGCTCGTGTGCTTTCTGCTTCAAGGATGGTGTTGGAGTACCAGACGCCGTCGCGGTCGAATCCAGGGTCAAGATCCGGCGGGTGTGTTCAGGGCGGGAAGGAGACAACTCCATCACTGTCGGTGGTCGTGCAATCTGGAACGAAGTCCAAGACAAAGTCCCCGTGCTTTTGGATGGCTCTGCCGATGAAGAGTTCGCCCTTCCCGTCATAGAGACGGAACTGTTGATCGAAGCTGTCGCACTCCAGGTAAATACCCTTTGACATTAGTTGGTTGACACTTAGTAGATTGTAGCCGAGCAACCAGCAGCAGCAGACAAGGACACGTGCGCATTCAATACAGAGCAACGGAGGAAATATGGGGTTAGCACCGATGAGTCTCGACAACTCATCATTCGGGCGGCACAACCAAGCGCCTACCTTTGCGCCTTATCACTCTTCACCAGGGACATTCGAGTTCATGCTGCCCCGTGCTCAACCGACAGCAGCTGCATCACAACAAACACCAAACGAGATATTAAGTCTCCAGGCGCAGTTTGCACATGAGATCAAACTGCACACATTTTCACCGTTCAATGGGCATGACTCTTCACCTGGAGCTTTGAGTTTGAGCTGCTGATGGAGGCCGCGCACCTCTTGGGATACTTCAACAGGTCCTTGCCATTTCCAAGCAATGGCACTGCAAAGGAGCAGGAAATCTTCACTTATCAGTCGCTGCTGCGCTGTACACAGTTCTCCTGCAAAACCTGTCACCACAAGAGCAACAGAGCATCAGAACACATCTGAGCTACGGAAACTCTGCGGAGCTCGCCTGGCATCATCTGAAATGTCTCTATCAGCAAAACGACAGCGTGACACAAAGCAGACTCATGCAGCAGTTGACAACAATACAAATGAAACTGGAGAAAAGGGGATGCAAGTATATGAGTCGCTGCCAGACACTCCGCAACCGCCTGCTTCGGTGCGGAGGCATAATCACTGAAGAAAGCTTCGTGACACTTGTTCTCGCCGGGCTCGGACCAAATGGAGAACCACCCGCTCGCTTCTTCGCGCTCACTGACGAATTTTCGAGATGCACCTCTGCGCCGAGCTTCATGCTGAACAACACGAAGCTGGACCTGTTTGAAGAAAGACAACCACGAAACAAGCAGCAACTGTTAGTCTTCTACACTAAAGAAGAAACGATAACAACTACAACCGACGCGACAAGCAGAACCGTCACGACACCAGAGGTCTCACCATCGTACCGCCGTTCTGCCACAACTGTCAGACATCCAGGCACTCCAAGGTCAACTGGCACACATCCTCGAGTTTATCGCCCAGCAGATCCGCAAGTCGTCTCCACTCAAGCGAATCCGCCAAGTCGTTCCTTCACATCTGCACAAGACGCACCGAATAGTATTAACTGCATGGTACGCATCGACAACTGCACACCCGGGTCACCACCCACTTATGCTCCAGACAAAGAAGAGCTACCGGCCGCCGCGCTCACAAGGTCTTCAGGTCAACCCCACGTATGTTGCAGTCGCCAACGCCGAACCCACCGGGCGAAACACTTGGTTCTTGGACAGTTGCTGTGGCCAACACATGTGTTCCTCGGGGCGCTTCGTGCAGCGGGAGCAACGCCTCAACCGCGACGTCGTCATCACCGTCGCCAACAACGAGAACTTAAAAACAAACAGACAAGGAGTCGTTCAGCTTCAGTCAATGGAACAAACGTCATACTACAACTCAACAAAGTTCTCATCGTCGACAATTTGGGATACAATTTACTAAGCGTCAGCCAGTTAATGGCGAAGGGAATTCACCTGGAATGCGACTCGGACGCCAACGAGTTTCGTTTTTACCACAGGAAGGGCGGCCTCTTCATCGGTCGTGCTCTCCTGAAGTCGGGCGTCTTCGTGCTGGACCACGGTACTGCCGACAGCGATGGCATCGTGTCATTCGCCGCCGGGACGCACCCGCCTGATCTTGACTCCGACTATATCCAGGCGGATTTGGTACTCCAACACCATCCCTGCAGCAGAGAGGACACGAGCATTAGCAGTCATTCGACAAGAACGACAAGTACCAGCAAGTACACCTTCCCCGACATCACCTGTAGTAACAGCAGCAGGACCCAGCCGCGCGCCATCACCAGCTATCCGAGGACTGCCAACCGAAGCAGATCAGCTCATGCCCATCACCCGAGGAGTCTGCCGTAGTCCAGCTACGGTCGTCGCGTTCTTCTCCAACGCCGACCTGTACCAGCGCTCACCCGGCCATCGCGCTCCGACGACATCTGGCATCAATGCCTCGGACACCCTGCAAACAGCACACAGTTCTTCAAACCATATAAGCCGGAGTATTTAGAAAAGGACGCTCTCCTCACAACGAGCGGCCAGGAGCTTCGACGACCCGCGCACGATGCTTCAGTGCCCCGAAGCTGATCTTCCCCATCAACCTTTCTCGTCGCACCACAATCCAAGCGCACCTGCATACGCACCGATGGAAAAAGTTTACAGCGACATTTTAAATATGCCTCGAGACGACAGTGAAGCAGAGTACAACTATGTCATCACGTCCATCGATGCAGCAACACGATTCGTTTGTCACTACAACCTCAAGACACGTGACCAAGCGTTCGAAGCCTTCACGACGTGGCTCCCATCGCTGAACGAGAATCAGGCTCCCAGCTCAAGAGTTTCCAGTCAGACGGGGCACTGGAGTATCAGTCACAAAGGTTCAGGAGCTACTTGGCAGAAAGAGGCATCAACGCCTAGTGTCTCTGCCTTATGCTCATCAGCAACAGGGAGTCGCAGAGAGAATGTACCGCACCTTGCAGACGACGATGCGGAAGCTACTCCTGGAGATGAGACTGCCCATCACACTTTGGCCTGACGCGATAACGCATGCAGTCCACCTCCACAATTACTGTCCTCGTCATCACTTCCCACAGCGCATCACCGCACCTGCTGTGGACAAGAAAACTGGGGAGCACAAAATTACTTCGAGTTTTCGGCTGCATGGTACAGTACACACCCCACACAGCTCGAGCAGGACGATTTTCCCAACGAGCCGGTGGGGACTACACCTCGTAATCGTAAAACATTTTCACGCGTGGAAGCTTGTCGACATTCAGGACAAAAACACCGTAGCCTCACGTGATGTGATTTTCTACGAGCGACTGACACTGCAGCATTACCTGGATAACGTCGCCAACACAGCAGACCCCAGCGACGGCTTCGAGGGCCATCGATCCTTCGCCGACCGTGCTGCCGAAGCTGACGCAGCAGAAGAAGACGTACCTGAAGCCTCGGAAGCTGCCGGACCACTCCCTTACTGCTCCGTGCCCGTTCCACTCGACGACGACAACCCTCTCGATAGTAACAACCTCGACACCTACTACCACTTCGCTGACCAGGGCTACACTACACCTCAACCGGTCGACACAAATATCTCTGAACGCATTGGACCAAATTTCTTACATGACCCCGAAGATAGTGACGAAGCAGCTTATCCCGGGAATGAAAATTCCCCTCGACACACATCCACGGGCCTGCAGATACTTGGACTATGGGTCGCCGTCCAGAGCCCGCCGCCGCCGTCGTCGCGAGAGCCAACGACTCTGTCGCAGGATTGGGGGGGGGAACACAAGGCGAAATGGAAGGAAGCAATGGAAAAAGAACTGAAGGCCCTGCAAGACCGAATCACGTGGAAACTGGTGCCTGCAACAAAACCAACGGGAAGAATGTGCTCTCGGGGAAATGGGTGTATTGCAACAAGACTAATGCGGATGGCTCCATCGACCGCTTCAAGGCTCGCTGGGTCGTACGAGGATTCGATCAGCGATACGGAACTGACTACACGGAGACATTCGCCCCAGTCTCCCGACATACCTCCCTTAGCATTCTGCTCGCCGTCGCGGCCACGAAAAAGCTACCACTGCGCCAAATCGACGTCACCAACGCCTTCCTCTACGCACCTGTGGACGCTGAGATCTTCGTCGAGCAGCCCCACGGATTCATCGACGATCCTACAAAAGTGTGCCAGCTGATAAAATCCCTCTACGGAATCAAACAAGCCCCGCGGCTTTGGCAGCAGCACCTTCACGGCCGCCTCGTCAGGATCGGCTTCCTGCAGCTGCCGCACGACCAAGGGATGTACCGACTATAGAAGGGGGGGATTTCGTCCTACTCATCATCTACGTCGATGACCTGCTCTACGTCGGCTCCACTACCGACGTCGTCACCAAGTTCGAAGGGGAGCAGAGGAGTGACTTAACACTCACGGTGTCAGACACCGCGACCAGTACCTAGGTCTGACGTCGTCGAAGACGATTCGGCGGTCTACCTAGACGCCGGAAAGTACGCAGGCGTTGTCGCGAAGAAATTTGGACTAACGCCGGTCGCAATCGCGACTCCCTATCGCTACGGGAACGACAACAGCGATACCTCCGCAAAGCTCCCCGCGAAGCAAATCCAGGAATATTAACAGAAGCTCGGCTGTCTACTGTTCGCAGTAGTAACCTGCCGACCGGATCTGTCCTACAGCGCTAGCCAACTGGCAACACACCTAAAGCAGCCGGAGCAAGACGATCTCGAGGTGCTAAATCGGGCACTGCTCTACTTCGTCTCTACGCCGACGACCGGACTTACCTACAGCAAAGTAACACCATCGTCCGTACAACTACTTGGCTATGTCGACGCCGACCACGCAGGAGATAAGGAGAATCAGCGCTCCAGAACGGGCTACATCTACCGACTAGAGCCTATCGGGACTATCTCCTGGCAATCAAGCAAGCAGGAATTAATCGTGCTATCCTCGGCTGAAGCAGAATAAATCGCTCTCTGCAGTGCGACCAAAGAAGGACTTTACCTGCGGGAGCTGCTCGAGGAAGCGAAAATTGCGACCATGCCCGCCTTCTCGTTACTCTGCGACAATCAATCCGCGATCAAAATCGCGAACAAAGACGAGTTCGCCAATCGAACCAAGCACATCGCCCTGCGGTATTTCTTCATCAAGGATGAGATCGCGAAGGGGAGACTTCAACTCAGTTACTGCCCTACGACAGAAATGGCTGCAGATTACCTGACGAAGAAACTGCCGAAGGCAAAGTTCGATTACTGCATGCTGCTGACCGGGCAGATAAACGTCACCGAGTCCGAACACGTCAGCACTCCAGAAACGAAGGGGAGTGTTGGAAATACCTCGAGGACTTAAGCGTTTCTGAAGTGTAACACTACACTCGAGGAAAGTCGTATTGAGTACGCAAGTCAACGGAGGTTACACGAGGAGGTTGGACGAAAGAATACGAAAGGACGAAGGGACTCGAAGGGTCGCAACCGGAGGTTGCGAATGACCGTTGCGACTACAAGGGTGGTAACCGAACCGACAATCGAGTCGCTGTGCGACTCGATAACCGTTCCTTCAACTGTATTCTACAACTGCTTTATTTCTCATTTTCTATATATTGTTGTTTGTTTTCTTTTAATCAATCACTTGCTCTCACATACTAGTGCAAGGGTTCAACTGCTCAACACTTCCGCTCAGGGCCTCAGATTTCAGACAAATTCCCCTGATTCACGGTTTTTTCAGAGGTTTTTTTGGTACTGACCCTGATGCGCTAGGAATTTTTTTAAACACAACTCTGAAATTTCAGGGCTTTTTTTTTAGTGAACTCTGTTTGTACAGCATTGCTTTTGTAGAGGTCCCTGTAGCATCTGCCTAACGGGCAGCTACCCCGAAACCTGTAACTGCGTGATTTGGGGCCCTTCCATAATGACCGTATGTTTCCCCTGCTCGATGTGTGCTGGGGGTTGTGTGAGGGCACTTGGCCTTAGCCAATTTTAGGGCTAGCGTGTGCTGGGGGATTTGTGAGGGGACTTTTTAACCCTTCGCTACATGGTCCCTATATCTTGGGAAGAAGACTAGAGTAGAGTTTACAGAGAGGATCAAAGTGTACCATCGGGGTCAAGTTTCCGAGCGCAACAACTCACATCCGAAATCCATCGTTGCGATTGGCCTCCTACTGGCGCCGCGATCACCAGAGTCACGGCAATTCTAGGGCTAGCCAGCGACGTCTGTGTGGGACGAGGTGAGAGGCGGGGTTGGTGCCAAGCCAACTCACGGATGACCTGTTTGTCGTCGAATGCGACAACTGACGCATTCCAGTCTTCTTTTCGTTACTGCGCGCAACCTCAACAACCCCCCTTCCCCGTCTTCCCTCACTCCACCATGACCAGGGCTCACGCTAAGGTTTTTTGAAACTCTGTTTCTCCCGGATTCCCCACCCCCTGCACCCTGATTTGTCCAGATTTCAGGGTAGTTGATTTCTGTTTCATCCGGATTCGGGTACAAAGTTACTTTTAGCCGAGTTACAGCAAACATTGACTCGGACATGTCGCGATGTTCAAGGTCGAACCAGGGTAACATTTGCAGAGTGCCAGAAAAAAAGAGGTCTTTTGGACTTTCTATGTTAAGAGTGTGAATCTCCTCCGCTAGTTTCCTGACAAACCGCTAAAGTAGGGTAGAATATGTGTGAGCAATCTTCGTAACTTTCCGGGTTGCGGGAAGGGGGAGGAGGGGACGTGGCTAAACGTTTTAGCCAAAGTTTCCTTGCTCCGTGGGCGTACGGGGCCTTAGGAGGAAATTTCCAGTCTGTGAGGGATGCCAAATATTCTAGGTTTAGGGTGGTCTGGGTGGGGGAGTCTTTCTGTGTAAATTCTATAGGTTCAAGGGAGACTTAGCCAAATACTCTATGTTTTAGGGTAATTGCAGGAATATTCCTGCAATGAGGACTAGCCGAAAATATATGTTTCGTGGGTGGATAAAAACTATATCTGTTTGGGAGGGACTTAGCCGAATTCCTCTATGGTCGAGGAAGGAGTGCTCCTGACTGTGACGGACTTAGCCGAAAATTATGGGTTTCGGGTGATGCGGTTGGGAGGAGCACGGTATGTCTGTGTGTGGGGGACTTCGCCATATTTGCTTGGTTGCGGGGTTAAGGAAGGAATGCTGCTGGAAGTTGGGGACTTAGCCGACTTTTTTTAGTTTCGCTGGTGTGGGAGTTCTGTACGTGAGGGACTTAGCCGAATTTCCTGGGTTCGGGGACTCCGTGGGATTGTTTCTGAAAGTTGGGGACTTAGCCGAAAATGGCTCTGCCACCCTGGGTGCGAGGAGGGGGGAAGGGGAGGGGGGTGGGGGGGGGGGGGACATTTCTTGGCAGTTGCAGCTGGATTGCCCCCCCAGCGAATTCTGATCTTCCCGGAGCCCCCCGCAACACCACTTCTATAAATTCCGGAAACCCCGATAACTCTACCCGTTCAAAATCCGGAACGAGCCCAGCGCCAACTCTTAATGTTTTTTCATTCCGGGTAATTACCCTTCAAAAATGGGCCCTGACCATGACCTCGCGTCGCCAGCAGCCATCTTGAAGCACCCTCCCCGCTAGCTGAAGGTGGCGGTGGTTCCCCGGACATTACCCCGCGCGATATTGCCCCCCACCCAGCATACTCGCGGTCATCCGGGAAAATCATTTCAGAGAGTTTAGCTTGCCGCCTTCCATTCCACAGCACTCACAACTCGACTCGCTTGAAGACCCAAACAAACACCCGTTCCCTCCAGAGCCCAATGTGAGGGTGATATTTCCTCCCACCCCTGCAATTTTGCTCAGCCATCCGATTGTATCGATCGGCAAAATATGATCGGCTGAAGTTTCCTGAAAGTGTAGACGCAAAAATTGATGGGCTCAGAATCATCATGATTCCCGCGGGAATCCTCCTCCCCCCCCCCCCCCATTCCGTCCCGTCTGTGCCCTCCCCGAATGTCGTTCCACCAATCTCCCGATTTCGTAAAAACAGCGTGAAATTTTGAAGAAACCTGTCAAACATGTGTATTTGTTATGTTTGTATAGACTGTATAGGGTCACCTTCTTAGAGGGTACAACACCTAGGTATATCTTTGTGTACTCTCACTCATACCATTATTCACTATTCTATTTTGTTATGGTATCACGCGTAGGTAGGATCCCCCCCCCCCCACCTACCGCTTCCGCTCGCCCCCTAGCTGGGCCCCGTCGTGCTCCTAGCCCCGTCGCGACCCCCCTCCTAGCCCCGTCGCCCCCTTCCTTGGCCCCATCGCGCCCCTTCCTGGGCCCTGTAGCGCCCCTCCAGGGCCCCGTCGCGCCCCTCCTGGGCTCCGTAGCGCCCCTCCAGGGCCCCGTCGCGCCCCTCCTGGGCCCCGTAGCGCCCCTCCTGGGCCCGTAGCGCCCCTCCAGGGCCTCGTCGCCCCTCCTGGGCCCGTAGCGCCCCTCCTGGGCCCCGTGCGCCCTCCTGGCCCGCGCCTCCTGGCCCCGTCGCGCCCTCCAGGGCCCCGTAGCGCCCCTCCTGGGCCCCGTCGTGCCCCTCCTGGGCCCGTAGCGCCCCTCCTGGGCCTCGTCGCCCCTCCTGGGCCCGTCGCGCCCCTCCTGGGCCCGTAGCGCCCTCCTGGGCCCCGTGCGCCCCTCCTGGCCCCGTCGCGCCCCTCCTGGGCCCCGTGCGCCCCTCCTGGGCCCCGTAGCGCCCTCCTGGGCCTCGTGCGCCCCTCTGGGCCCTGTCGCGCCCCCCTGGGCCCTGTCGCCTCTCCTGGGCCCCGTCGCCCCTCCTCGGCCCCGTCGGCCCCTCCTGGGCCCCGTCCGCTCCGGCCCCGTCGCCCCTGCCCGGCCCGTCGCCCCGCCCGCCCCGCGCCCCGCCGGCCCTGCGCGCCGCCCGGCCCGTCGCTGCCCGGCCTCGTCACGCCGCCCGGCCCCGTCGCGCCGCCCGGCCCCGTCGCGCCGCCCGGCCCGTCGCGCCGCCCGGCCCGTCGTCGCAGCCGCCCGGCCCCGTCGCAGCCGCCCGGCCCCGTCGCGCCGCCGCCCCCGCCCGCCCAGTCGCAGCCGCCCGGGCCCCGCGTCGCGCCTGCCCGGCCCCGTCGCGCCTGCCCGGCCCCGTCGCGCCTGCCCGGCCCTGTCGTGCCTGCCCGGCCCCGTCGCGCCTGCCCGGCCCCATCGCGCCTGCCCGGGCCCGTCGAGCCTGCCCCGGCCCTACATACTTCCTGGTACTGTCCCCCTTTCCCCGCACCGCTTTGCACCCTCCTGCACTTCCCTGCCCCGCCTTGCACCGCATTGCACCTCACTGGACCGCACTGCACCGCACTGCATCGCACTGCACCGCACTGGACCGCACTGCACCGCCCTGCATCGCACTGCACCGCCCTGCACCGCACTGCACAGCACTACACCGCACTCCACTGTCCTACACTGCCCCTGATGGCTGCTGAGCTTCGTTTTGATGCTGAGGGTCAGCCTCTGGAGTTCGAGGCGTGGTTGGCTGACCTCCGCCGCCACCTCACTGGTCAGCGGCAGGACGGCCACCCGCTTTCTGCCCACGTAGACGGTATGCTCCCCTGCCCTGACCCCCCTGCTGTGCTGCCCGCTGATCCCACGCCCGCTGAGCGCGAGTCCACTGCCGCCGCTGCCCTTGCCCGCTCTGTCTGGCTTTCCCGCGATGCCCTTGCTCAGCTCGCCATTAGCAATGCCCTCCCCCCCCCTGAGCGCCCTCGCTTTAGAACCATTACTACCGCCCAGGCCTACCTCGCTGCTGTCATCAAGCGCTATTCTACCCCTCCTGCTGCCTCCGTGGGTCGCCTGATCCTCCCCCTGCTCTTTCCTGACCTTGCGTCTTTCCCCACTGTCTCTGACCTCGCTGCCCACCTGCGCTCGATCGATGAGACCTGGCGCGCTGCTTGCACTGATGCACAGCTTAGAGTCCACCAGCCTCCCATGACCTCTACCCTCTACCTCCTTGCCACCCGCCTCCCTGACCGCCTTGCCGCCGCCCGCGACCAGTTCCTTAGCATCCACCCCGCTGCTCTCACCCTCACCGACTTTGTTGACACCCTGACTGTCATAGAGACTCGTCACCGCTCCATAGCCCAGGCGAGCGGTACAGTACCCGTCCCTATCTTTCAGGGTTGTGCCCCCGCTCAGTGTACCTTCTCCGACGGCTCTGTCGCTGTAGCTGAGACTGCTGCTGCAGTGCAGTCCCGCTCGGGGAAGGGCCGCCGCCCCAAGGTTGGGAGCGGCGGAGGCGGCGGGGGTGCGGGTGGGGGTAGTGGTGGAGTCGGGTCGTCCGGTGCCGGTGTGGACGTGGGGACCCTGCCCGGTTCAGCTGCCCCGCTGCCTCCACAGTTGCAGCAGCAGCAGTCGCCGCAGCCGCAGCCTTCGCAGCAGCCGCAGCAGCCGCCGCAGACGAGGCAGGCGAGTGCTCTCCCGCCTGGGTGGCCTGGAGCTGGTGGTGGTCGTGCGCGTGGTGGTGCACCGGGTGGTGGTTCTGGAGGCGGGCCCTGTCAGTACCAGAGCCAGACCGGTCCTCGCCGCGGCTTCGTTTGCGGTAAGATCGGTCATTCCACTCCTCGCTGTTTTCGTCGTCTGGACGACCTGTTCCGTCAGCGCTTTGGCCCGGCGCCCGACCTCCCGGACTGGCACAGCTTGCTTAGGCGTAGCATTAGGATTTTTGACTTGGACATGGATGCCATTGTAGCAGCCTTGCATGTGATGTATGCTGATGACTCTAGTGTGCTTCCCTCTTATTACCCCGTGTTGCCTAGTGTAGCTGTGCCTAGCATAGACTCCCCTGCTGCGTCAGGCGTAGGCTCTTCTGCTTTGCTTAGCCTCGGTGCTTCCACCGCTTCCCTGCCGCCCTGCTCGACTGCTGCGCTTTCCTTCACCTTGGACTCTGGCGCCTCCCGGTGTTTCTTCCGCGACTCCACGACGCTGACGCCGCTGCCTGTTCCCGCCGCAGTTACTCTTGCTGACCCCTCCGGTGGTCCCGTCGTTGCCCGCAGTTCCACCTCCCTTCCCTGTCCGGCGGTTCCTTCATGTTCGCTCACCGGTCTGCATATCCCTCGTTCTCCAGGAACCTAGTTGGTGTCGGCTGCCTCCAGGACCTTGGCGTCACCACTACGTTCCTGGTCACGAGCGGTATGCTGTCTGTACCGAGGCCGCCACTGGTGCCCCCTTACCACTTTCCCCCGGGACCCGGTGTCCGGCCTGTTCACACTTGACACCGCGACTTCCCCGGCTGGGTCTTCCCCCAGGTAGCTGCGTCCACCCAGGTTGCTGCTGCGTGCTCCTGTCGGTCCCTCACTCACCCGACTCTCCTTTGGCACCACCGCCTTGGTCACCCTGCACTCCCGCGTCTGCGTCACATGTCCCAGCACGGTCTCGTCCTTGGTCTCCCCGGTTCGTTCCCTGAGTTTCCCTCCTCCCCCGCCCCCCGTGTACGCCTTGTGTCGAGGGCCGGCTCCGCCGTGCCCCTCACTCTCCTCTTTTCCCCTACCACCGCACCACTGCAGACTCTGCACATGGACGTCTGGGGCCCAGCCCCGGTCCATGGGCCGCGTCGCGAGCGCTTCTTCCTAGTGCTTGTCGACGACTTCACGCGCTACACCACCGTCTTTCCCCTGGAGCGGAAGGCCGACGTGCCTGACGCCCTAATCCCCTGGCTTGTCTCTGCTCGTGTCCACCGCGGTCTCCCTGCCTTGCGCCTCCACTCCGACCGGGGTGGCGAGTTTGCCTCAGGTGTCCTTGGTCGCTTCTGTCGTGCAGAGGGCATCACCCAGACGTTTACCCTGCCGGACTCCCCGCAGCAGAATGGGGTCGCTGAGCGACGCATCGGTTTGGTCATGGAGGTGGCTCGCACCTCCATGATCCACGCCGGTGCACCCCATTTTCTGTGGCCGTTCGCCGTGCGCTACGCCGCTCACCAGCTTAACCTGTGGCCGCACCCCCAGCGGCCGCAGGTTTCGCCGACCCTTCTGTGGACCGGGTCCCCTGGTGACGCGTCTGCGTTCCACGTCTGGGGCTGCCTTGCTCACGTTCGTGCCTCTGGCACGGACAAGCTCACTGCCCGCACCCTCCCCTGCGTCTTCCTCGGTTTCCCCCTTGACGCGTCCGACTGGCACTTCTACCACCCGCCGTCCCACCGCTTCTTTCACTCTCGCGACGTCACCTTTGACGAGTCCGTCTCCTTCTACCGCCGCTTCCCTCACCGTGGTCCCCGGTTACTCCCCCCCTGTTCCTGGTCCCTCCTTCCCGGTGGTCCCTGCCCCTCCCCCCCCCGCCCCCCCGTCCGGCCCCCTCTGGTGTGTCTCACGTCACCCCCTCCCGTCGGTCGTCCCGGTCGACGAGTCTTCTGACTCTGGTAGTCCTCCGGCGCAGTCCTCGCCGTCTGTCCCTCCCCCGGTGTCTCCTCCTCCACCGCCTCCGCAGCCGCCGTCGCCGCAGCTGCTGCAGCCGTCGTCTCCACCGCCGCCGCCGTCGCGGCCGTCGCTGCAGCTGCCGCCGCCGCCGCCGCCGCCGTCGTCGCTGCCGCTGTTTGTGGACTCTGGGGGTGCTGGCGTTGAGGTGGGTACTAGTCCCGGGGCTCCTGTCGTGGCTTGTCCCGGCGGGCCTGGGGGTGGTACCGGTGCTGGCGGGGTTTCGGGCTCTGGGGGTGTCCCTTCTGGGGGTGCCGGTGTGGAGGGTTCGGGCGTTCTCCGTCGCGCCGCTTGTGGCCCTGGCGTTGGTGTTGTGTCGCCGCAGCAGCAGTCCCGCCGGTGTCCGCCTCCGTCTGCTCGGCCTTCCGTCCCCTGACCCTGTGCCTGTTCCTCTCCTGCCGTCTCCTCCTCTTCCCGTCTACGGCCCCGTGTTCCCTCCGCCGGACTCGTCCCCGGCTCGTTTTCCCCTCGTTCCCCACCACTGTCCCCTCCTCTGTCTCCTGACCCGACGCCCCCCTCTCACGTCTGGTCTCGCCGCCCCTCCCGTGCTCGTCCTGTCTCCCCCGTCCCGCGCTCTCACCCTATGTTGCTCCGGTCCCACGCGTCTCGTCCTCCCCTCCTCCCGTCTCCTCCTCCGTCCTCTCTTGTCGTTGCGTCTCCTCCTCTGTCTGACTACTTTCGTACCGCTCGCCCTCTTGTTCCTCGGGTCCTTCCCTCTCTCGTTACCGACCCGTCTGTCCCAGTGTCGAGTCTTGACGCCCTTGTCGCTGCGGTCGCTGACTTCGCCTCTACCCGCCGCCTTGACTACGCCACCGCTCTTGTCTCTGACCCTGCCTGTCCTCCGTCTGTCGGGGGTGCTCCTGCCCTCGGCAGTGACGTCCTGGAGGACCGCCAGTTTGAGCTTGCTTTCCTGTCCGAGGCTGCTCCCCATCTCTGTTCCATGCTGCTAGTCCCTGAGGGTGACCCAGACGCTTTCGACATCCCGACCCCTCGTACTTACGCTGAGGCGGTTTCGGGACCCTGGGCCTCTCAGTGGATAGCTGCCATGGAACAGGAGATGGCATCTTGGAGATCCACCGGCACCTTCGTCGACGCAGTTCCCCCACCTGGGGTGAACGTGGTCGATGGCCGTTGGCTCTTCAAGGTGAAGCGCCCTCCTTTAGAGCCGCCTGTGTTCAAGGCGCGCTACGTGGCTAGAGGCTTCAGTCAGCGTGAGGGGGTGGACTTCTTTCAGACTTTCGCTCCTACGCCGAAGATGACTACTCTTCGGGTTCTGCTACACGTAGCGGCTCAGCGTGACTACGAGCTTCACTCCCTCGACTTCTCCACTGCCTTCCTTCAGGGCAGCCTTCACGAGCAGGTCTACCTGCGTCGTCCTCAGGGCTTTACTGGCACTTTTCCCCCTGGGACCCAGTGGCTTCTGCGGCGCCCAGTCTACGGCCTGCGCCAGACGCCTCGTGAGTGGCACGACACGCTGCGTGCTACCCTTGCTGACTTGCAGTTCTTTCCGTCCTCTGCAGACCCCTCGCTCTTCGTTCGGGCTGGCCCGACTCCGTTCTACATCCTTGTCTACGTAGACGACCTGGTCTTTGCCACAGCTGACAGGGACGCACTGGCCTCCGTGAAGGCAGAGCTGCTGAAGAGACACACCTGCACTGACCTTGGAGAGCTGCGCCGTTACCTTGGCTTGCAGATCTCCAGAGACAGAGCCGCGCGCACCATCACCCTGACTCAGTCACACTTGGTGCGCCAGGTCCTTCAGAGGTTCGGCCTTCAGTTCTCCTCTGCACAGCCCACCCCTCTTCCTCTGGACCACAGACTCTCCGCTCCAGTTCCTGAGGAGTCGGTAGATCCCAGTGGTCCTTACGCTGAGCTCGTGGGTTGCCTCATGTACCTGATGACTTGCACTCGCCCAGATCTCGCATACCCTCTCAGCATCCTGGCTCGTTTCGTGGCCACAGGCAGACACCGACCTCAGCACTGGTCTGCCGCTAAGAGGGTTTTGCGTTATCTTGCAAGTACATCGGGCATGGGGTTAGTGCTAGGCGGACGTAGTCCAGTGGTCCTTACTGGACACACAGACGCTTCTTGGGCAGACGACGCTGAGACGCTCAGGTCTTCCCAGGGCTACTGCTTTAGCCTTGGCTCAGGTGCTGTCTCGTGGAGAGCTACCCGCTCCTCGTCTGTTGCCCAGTCCAGCTGTGAGGCTGAGATCTACGCCGGTGCCATGGCGGCACAAGAGCTCCGCTGGCTGACCTTCTTGCTCACTGACTTAGGTGAGCGGCCTAGCTCTGCCCCGGTCTTGTACGCTGACAACAGGGCCATGATCCTCCTGTGTCAGGAGCCTCGACTCGAGGGTAGAGCGAAGCACATCCAGCTGCGGTACTTCCTCCTGCGCGAGCTACAGCAGCGTCGCCAGGCTCGCGTAGTACACTTGGCCTCCGGTGCCAACACAGCTGATATCTTTACGAAGGCGCTTGCGCCTAAAGATCATCAGCGGCACTGTGTACAGCTTGGTCTGGTTCCTGTAGTCGCTCACTTACTCGGGCCTTGACTTTGTACTGTCCTATATATATATATGTGTACACTCAGACTGGACTTGTGTCCTCTCACAGTGGTTGGACTAGTAGTGCCGCCCTGTACTTGTTCTTGTCTTGTCTGTACTCCTTCTGACTGGTCTTGTAGACCCTTGTCTCAGAGGCTGGACTAGTAGTGCCGCTCTGAGCTGCTTATCTAGGACATTCCCCTATGCAGTCCAGGGGGTGTGTCAAACATGTTTATTGATCATGTTTGTATAGACTGTATAGGGTAACCTCCTAGAGGGTACAACATTTAGGTATATGTGCATGTACTCTCTAACTCTATCTCATTATTCAATTCTAGGTTTGAGACGAATGTGACAGTCTTGACTCAAAAAAATTCGCTGAATGTTCAGCCTGTCAACTTATACATATTAGCTACCGTAAAAGCCCGGATAGAAGACCCCCTAGTAATAGAAGACCCAGGGTCTTATACGAGGCGTCTATCTTGTATTTGGGCTTCCCGTTTATAAGACACCCCCTGGGCGGTATGAGATACAGTAAGACCCCCCCGCCCCCCTCCCTGTTTCTTCTTCTTGTTTATCATATTCCCCCGGATAAGCTCCCTTATGGACGTTTAGGGGACTGGTTTGAAATTGTGTGTTGCGGGGGGGGGGGGGGGGGGGTGGGTATTCAAATAATTTATATTCTCCCATCCCATGGGCGTTTATTACGTTTTTAATGCCAATACGGTCTTTTTTCTCATACCGTAGTATAGTTTCTATGTTGTTTCATGTATTGGGAGAAATTTTGACAAAGAATTATCGCGCCGAAAGTCTAGTTGGCGATGTGCTAGGCTGGATGTTTGTGTTTCTGACGCGACTCGTGACAGGTTTTTCTGGCCCGTGACAAGTGTTTCTGACAGGTGTCCCTCAAATCTCTCCATGATATTGAAATCACAACTCGATAGACGGCTGGGATGGTCGCACTCCACACCCTCGTTCCTCCCTTGCTTCCTCACTTGTGTGTCTGCCGTCATTATTGCCGCCAAAAAAATTGCCCCTTTTGTGACGCCTTCCCTATGAAAACGCTTGCCAGAAGTCTGGTGTAACTACTCTTGGTGTTTTCATGTGCAGTTACGATGGTTCGGTTTATAAGACCCACTTCTACATATTTTTTTCCCGTTTATAAGACCCTTTTGACTATTTCCAAACGGTATGTGATAAGACCCATGAGTCTTCTATCCGGGCCAATACGGTATGTAGAATGTTGGGCTGAGAAAAAGCCCTTAGGATCTTTCAGAGACCAAGTCCCAGCTGTACAAGATACTTGAGTAGTGCAGCGGAAGTTGAGTAGTTGAACCCTTGCACTAGTATGTGAGAGCAAGTGATTGATTAAAAGAACAAGCATACAACAATATATAGAAAGTAGGGAAGTAAAGCAGTTGTAGAATACAGTGTCAGAAACTAAACTAGGCAGTAGGAAGGAACAAGGCCGCCATGAATGTGGCGGCGGGGTTTAGCTAGGAGAGTAGGAGAAATGTCAAAAGGAAAAGGGGTTTGGATTAGGAAGAGAGAGGAGTACAAGGAGGGGTTTGTACCCTCTACAGAAAGGTTCAGTAACAACCTACCAAGCCTATATTAAATTTATAACTTATATAATTTTAACACACCCCCTAGGCTTGGTAGTCTCAAGCCTACTCACACCCCCACACCCACACCCACACCCACACCCCCTAGCCCAGCACCCCCATTCCCAGCAGGAGCCGCAACGACTCCAGAAGTGGGCAGCTCCCACGGCCCGTGGGATGGCAATGGCGGCAGCAGCGACATTGACGACAGCGGCGGCGGCGGAAGCGTGCGGTGGCGCCCGGCCCGCGGCAACAGCGGCGGCAGCGGCGGCTTGAACGTCAGAGGCTGGTGCAGCGGCCCCCGCCCTCTCGGCGGCATGTCCAGTCACCTCGGCGGTGGGGAGGGCCCTCATGGGGCAGTCGTCGGCTGCAGCAAGGAAGGGGGGGAAGCAGGGGAAGGAGGGGGAGGTGGGGGGAAAGGGGGGGGGTGGGGGGGGGAGGGGCGCGGCGTAGTCCATAATCACGCCGGTGGCGGTAGAGCGGGCGGCAGGTCCAGCGGCGCCACTGACGTTGCGCGGCCGGCTGTCGCCCGACGACGCCGCCACGGCAGCCTTACGACGCCGCCACAGCGCGGCGTCGCAAGACGTCGACGCTGCGACGGTATGCACGGCGCCGTCGCAGCAGTGTGGCATCGACGCCACCCGTCACGGCGCGACGGCACGACAGGAACGGGCATGGCCGCCGCGGCGGCACGGCAGGAACGACTAACGAACGAGAACGCAGCGGGAAGCACGGAGGGGAGCAGGCCCAGAAAGGGCGTCCCGCTCTCGATACCATGTCAGAAACTAAACTAGGTAGTAGGAAGGAACAAGGCCGCCATGAATGTGGCGGCGGGGTTTAGCTAGGAGAGTAGGAGAAATGTCGAGAGGAAAAGGGGTTTGGATTAGGAAGAGAGAGGAGTACAAGGAGGGGCTTGTACCCTCTACAGAAAGGTTCAGTAACAACCTACCACCAAGCCTATATTAAATTTATAACTTATATAATTTTAACATACAGTTGAAAGAGCGGTTATCGAGTCGCACAGCGACTCGATTGTCGCTTCGGTTACCATCCTTGCAGTTGTAACGATCAGTCGCAACCTCCGGTTGCGACCCTTCGAGTCCTTTCGTGTTCTTTGTCCACCCCCCTCGTGTAACCTCCGTTGACTCGCGTACCCGTTACGATCTTCCTCAGGTGTGGTGTTACACTTCAGAAACGCTTAAGTCCTCGAGATATTTCCAACACTCCCCTTCGTTTCTGGAGTGCTGCCGTGTCCGGATCCAGTGATGTTTATCTGCCCGGTCAGTAGCATGCAGTAATCGAATTTTGCTTTTGCCAGTTTCTTTGTCAGGTAGTCTGCAGCCATTTCTGTCGTGGGGCAGTAACTGAGTTGAAGTCTCCCCTTCGTGATTTCATCTTTGACGAAGAAGTACCGCAGGGCGATGTGTTTGGTTCGGTTGGCGAAACCGTCTTTGTTCGCGATTTTGATCGCAGATTGGTTGTCGCAGAAGAATGAGAAGACGGGCAGGGTTGCAATCTTTGCTTCCTCGAGTAACTCTCGCAGGTAAAGTCCTTCCTTGGTCGCAGTGCAGAGGGCGATATATTCTGCTTCAGCCAAAGATAGTGCGATTAGTTCCTGTTTGCTCGACTGCCACGAGATAGTCCCGATAGGCTCTAGTCGGTAGATGTAGCCCGTCCTTGAGCGTCGATTTTCCCTGTCTCCCGCGTGGTTGGCGTCGACGTATCCAAGTAGTTGTACGGACGATGTCGTTGCTTTACTGTAGGTAAGTCCGGTCGTCGGCGTAGAGACGAAGTAGAGTAGTGCCCGATTTAGTTCCTCGAGATCTTCTTGTTCCGGCTGCTTCAGATGCGTCGCCAGTTGGCTCGCACTGTAAGATAGGTCCGGTCGGCAAGTTACTGCTGCGAATAGTAGGCAGCCGAGCTTCTGCTGATACTCCTGGATTTGCTTCGGGGGGAGTTTTGCGGAGGTGTCGTTGTTGTTCCCGTAGCGGTAGGGAGTCGTGACTGTAGTCGGCGTTAGTCCGAATTTCTTCGCGACAACGCCTGCGTACTTTCCAGCGTGTAGGTAGAACGCCGAGTTGTCTTCGACGACGTTCAAACCCAGGTACTGGGTCACGGTGTCAGACACCGTGAGTGTCAAGTCACTTCTCAGCTCCCCTTCGAACCAGGTGGCGATGTCGGTAGTGGAGCCGATGTAGAGCAGGTCGTCGACGTAGATGATGATTAGGATAAAACCTCCTTCCTTCTGTAGTCGGTACATGCCTTGGTCATGCGGCAGCTGTAGGAATCCGATTCTGACGAGGCGGCCATGAAGATGCTGCTGCCAAAGCCGCGGAGCTTGCTTGATCCCGTAGAGGGATTTTATCAGCTGGCATACTTTTGTGGGGTCGTCGATGAATCCGTGGGGCTGCTCGACGAAGATTTCGGCGTCCACAGGTGCGTACAGGAAGGCGTTTGCGACGTCGATCTGGCGCAGTGGTAGTTTCTTCGTGGCCGCGACGGCGAGTAGAATGCGCAAGGAGGTGTGACGGGAGACTGGGGCGAATGTTTCTGTGTAGTCGGTTCCGTATCGTTGATCGAATCCTCGTACGACCCAGCGAGCCTTGAATCGTTCGATGGAGCCATCTGCATTAGTCTTGATGCGGTACACCCACTTTCCGGAGAGTACGTTCTTCCCGTTGATGTTTGTTGCAGGTACCAGCTTCCATGTATTTCTGTCTTGCAGAGCTTTCAGTTCCTTTTCCATTGCCTCCTTCCATTTCGCCTTATGTTCCCCCCCCAGAGCCTGCGACAGAGTCGGTGGCTTGCGCGGAGACGGCGGCGGCGGGTGCTGGATGGAGACCCATAATCCGAGTATCTGCAGGCCCGTGGGTGTGGGTCGAGGGGAATTTTCATTCCCGGAATAGGCTGCTTCGTCACCATCTTCTGGCTCAGGTAAGAAGTTTGGGCCAATGCGTTATGAGACATTCGTGTCGACAGGTTGAGGTGTAACGTAACCTTGGTCAGCGAAGTGGTAATGGGTGTCGAGGTTATTACTATCGAGAGGATTGTTGTTGTTGAGTGGAACAGGCACGGAACAGTAAGGGAGTGGTCCGGCAGCTTTTGAAGCTCCAGGTATGTCTTCTTCTGCTGCGTCAGCCTCGGCAGCACGGTTGGCGAAGGACCGAAGGCCCTCGAAGCCGTTCACGGGGTCTTCTGTGTTTGCAATGTTGTCCAGGTAATGCTGCAGCGTCAGTCGTTCGTAGAAAATCACGTCACGTGAGGCCATGGTGTTTTTGTCTTGTATGTCGAGAAGTTTCCATGCTTGGAAATGTTTTGCGATGCCGAGGTGTAGTCCCCATCGTGCTCGTTGAGAGAATCGTCCTGCCCGTGTTGTGTGGGGTCTGTACTGTACCATGCAGCCAAAGACTCCAAGTAATTTTGTGCTGCCCTGTTTTCCCGTCCACAGCAGGTGCGATGATGCGTTGTTGGGAAGTGATGACGAGGACAACAAATTGTGCAGGTGAACTGCATGGTTCATCGCGTCACGCCAAAGTGTGTTGGGCAGTCTCATCCCCAGGAGCAGCTTCCGCATCGTCGTATGCAAGGTCCGGTTCATTCTTTCTGCGACCCCCTGGTGCTGGTGAGCATAGGGCAGAGACACCATGCGTCTGATTCCTCTTTCCGCCAAGTAGTTCCTGAATCGTTGTGACTGGTATTCCATTGCGCCGTCTGACTGGAAGCTCTTGAGTTGAGTTCCTGATTCTCGTTCAGCGATGGGGAGCCACGTCGTGAAGGCTTTGAATGCTTGATCGCTTGTCTTGAGGTTGTAGTGCCAGACGTATCTTGTTGCTGCGTCGATGAACGTGATGACATAGTTGAAGTCTGCTTCACTGTCATCTCGTGGCATATTTAAGATGTCGCTGTAAACCTTTTCCATCGGTGCGTATGCAGGTGCACTTGGATTGTGATGCGACGGAAAGGGTTGGTGTTGAAGATCGGCTTCAGGACAGGTGAAGCATATGGCGCGAGGTCGTCGAAGCTCTTGTCCGCTCGTTGTGAGGAGAGCGTCCTTTTCTAATACTCCAGCTTGGATTGTTTGTAGAACTGTACTGTTTACAGGGTGACCGAGGCGTTGGTGCCAGATGTCGTCGGGAGCGCGATGGCCGGGGGAGCGCTGATACAAGCTGGTGTTGGAGAAGAACGCGACGACTGTTGCGGGACTGCGGCAAACTCCTCTAGCGTTTGGCATGAGTTGGTCTGCTTTGGTTGGTGGCCCTCGAACTGCTGGTGATGGCACACGACTGGGTCCTGCTGCTGGTACCGCAGGTGATGTTGCGGGTGAGACACTTGCTGGTACGTGTCTTTCTTGTCGTATGACTGCTAACGCTCGGGTCCTTTTTGCTGCAGGTATTGTGTTGGAGTACCAGAAACCATCTGGGGTAAATTCAGTGTCAAGATCCGGCGGGTGCGTCCATGCGGCAAACGACACGATGCCATCGCTGTCGGCAGTACCGCAGTCGGGGACGAAATCCAACACGAAGACGCCCGACTTCAGGAGAGCGCGACCGATGAAAAGGCCGCCCTTCCCCTGGCAAAGGCGAAATTCGTTGGAGTCCGAGTCGCATTCCAGGTGAATCCCTTTTGCCATTAACTGGCTGACGCTGAGTAAGTTGTATCCCAAGTTGTCGACTATTAGAACATTGTTGAGTTGCAGAATGACGTTTGTCTCCATTGACTGAAGCTGAACGACGCCTTGTCTGTTTGTTTTCAGATTCTCGTTGTTGGCGACGGTTGAGGCGCCGCTCTTGCTGCACGAAGCGCCCTGAAGAACACATGTGTTGGCCGCAGCAGCTATCCAAGAACCAGGTGTTTCGCCCGGTGGGTTCGGCGTTGGCGACTGCAGCGTATGTCGGGTTGACCTGAAGACCTTGTGAGCGCGGCGGTGACAGTAGTTCTTTGTCTGGAGCGTAAGTGGGTGGTGATCCAGGTGTGCAGTTGTCGATGTGTACCATGCAATTCATGATGTTCGGTGTGCTTAGTGCAGATGTGGAGGAACGCCTCGGCGGGCTTCCTTGAGTGGAAGCGACTTGTGGGTCTACTGGACGATAAGCTCGGGAGCGTGTGCAGTTGACTTTGGAGTGTCCGGATGTTTGACAGTTGTGGCAGAACGGCGGCACAATGGTGAGTCCTCTGTTGTCGCGTTGGTCTTGCTTGCCGCGTCAGTTGTAGTTGTTGTCGTTTCTTCGTTGAGTATAGAAGACTAACTGTTGCTGTTTCCTTGGTTGTCTTTCTTCAAACAGGTCCATCTCCTGTTGTTCAGCATGAAGCTCGGCGCAGAGGTGCATCTCCGAGATTCGTCCGTGGGCGCGAAGAAGCGAGCGGGTGGTTCTCCATCCTGGCCCAAGCCCAGCGAGGACAAGCGTCACGAAGCTTTTTTCAGTGATTGTACCTCCGCACCGAAGCAGGCGGTCGCGGAGTGTCTGGCAGCAACTCATATACTGCATCGCCTTTTCCCCGGTCTTCATCTATATTGTTGTCAGCTGCTGCATGAGTCTGCTTTGTGTCATGCTGTCGTTTGCTTGATAGAGACACTTGAGATGATGCCATGCGAGTTCCGCGGAGTTTCCATAGCTTCGATACGTTCTAATGCTTTGCTGTTCTTGTGGTGACAGGTTCCGCAGGAGAACTGTGTACGCCAGCAGCGACTAATACGTAAAAATTTCTTGCTCTTTTGCAGTGCCATTGCTTGGAAATGGCAGGGACCCGTTGAAGTATCCCAAGAGGTGCGTGGCCTCCATCAGCAGCTCGAACTCAAAACTCCAGGTAAAGAATTCGTGTCCGTTGAACGGTGAGGATGTCTGCAGTTTGATCACGTGTGAAAACTGCATTTGGAGACTCAATATATCGCTTGGTGTCTGTTGTGATGCAGCTGCTGTTGGTTGGGCACGGGGCGGCATGAACTCGAACGTCCCCGGTGAAGAGTGATAAGGCGCAAAGGTAGGCGCTTGATTGTGTCGCCCGAACGATGAGTTGTCGAGGCTCATCGGCGCTAATCCCATGTTTCCTCTGTTGCTCTGTATTGAATGCGCAGGTGTCCTTGTCTGCTGCTGCTGGTCGAAGTGTGACATGAAGCTGAAGAACCTTTCCATAAGGTTCGGGTCCACGCTTGAAGAGGGTGATGGGGTCACCATCTCTGGTGCTCTTCCTGTTGTTTCTTGAGCAGCGCCGGTCTCGGTTTGCAGTCTTGAAGTGTGCAGTCCAGAGTTACCGGATTGAGTGTCTTGGGCACTGGGTGAGCCCGTAGAGGTTTTCTTGCCCTTGCTGTCCATGACTTGTAATCAATGAAGTCGTTGGTATGCTGATTGTAGATAGAGCGTAGTTGCTGGGAGTTTGGTCTCTGACCAGCTCTCATACCATGTTGGGCTGAGAAAAAGCCCTTAGGATCTTTCAGAGACTAAGTCCCAGCTGTACAAGATACTTGAGTAGTGCAGCGGAAGTTGAGTAGTTGAACCCTTGCACTAGTATGTGAGAGGAAGTGATTGATTAAAAGAACAAGCATACAGCAATATATAGAAAGTAGGGAAGTAAAGCAGTTGTAGAATACAGTTGAAAGAGCGGTTATCGAGTCGCACAGCGACTTGATTGTCGCTTCGGTTACCATCCTTGCAGTTGTAACGGTCAGTCGCAACCTCCGGTTGCGACCCTTCGAGTCCTTTCGTGTTCTTTGTCCACCCCCCTCGTGTAACCTCTGTTGACTCGCGTACCCGTTACGATCTTCCTCAGGTGTGGTGTTACACTTCAGAAATGCTTACGTCCTCGAGATATTTCCAACATAGAAGTTATAGGATATACTGGGGTATGCTACTAGTGAGTACAACCAGCTAGTATTTGTGCTATATTTCTCCTTCTAGTCAATCATTCAGTTCCTAAGTTAACATGGTATCACGCGTAGGTTAGAATCCCCCACCTACCGCTTCCGCCCGTACCCTAGCTAGGCCCGTAGCTAGGCCCGTACCCTAGCTAGGCCCGTCGCGCCCCTCCTAGCCCCGTAGCGCCCCTCCTGGGCCCCGTCGCGCCTCTTAGGCCCCGTCGCGCCCGCTACAGCCCCGTTGCGCCCTGCCGCGCCCCGTCGAGCTCACTAGGCCTCGTCGCGCCCTGCCTGGCCCCGTCACGCCCGCCTGGCCGTATCGCGACCAGCCTGGCCCCGTCGCGCCTGCTTGGCCCCTCCGCGCCTTCCTGGCCCTGCCGCGCCTACCTCCCCCCGCCGCGCCTGCCTGGCCCCGCCTCGCCTGCCTGGCCCCACCGCGCCTGTCTGGCCCCGTCGCGTCTGCCTGGCCCCACCGCGCCTGCCTGGCCCCGCTGCACCTGCCTGGCCCTGCCGCGCCTCCCTGGCCCCGCCGCGCCTGCCTGGCCCCGCCGTGCCTGCCTGGCCACGCCGCGCCTGCCTGGCCTCTCCGGGCCTGCCTGGCCCTGCCGCGTCTGCCTGGCCTCTCCCACTGCCCGCCTGGCCATTCTTCGTGCCTGCTCGACCAGCCGTGCCACCTCGGGCCCCGTCTACCCTGCTCGCCAGTGCTGGGGCGCCTCGCGGCTGCCGTGCTGGAGAGTGCTACCGCCGTGTCCCTGCATCGCTGTGTTCCTGCGGAGCTGTGGAGCTGTGTCGCTGACCCTGCACGATGGCTGACTTCGTGCTCCGACTGGACGCCGAGGGCCATGCGGTTGACTTCCCCGCCTGGTTCTCCGATCTCGGCCGCCACCTTACAGGTCAGCGCCAGGATGGCCACTCTTTGGTTGTCCATGTCGATGGCTTGCTCCCCCGCCCCCCCGCTCCTGCTCCCCTCCCTGCTGACCCCTCCTCTGATGACCGTGAGACCTTCTCTACTGTTGCGCTTGCCTGTGCAGTCTGGGACTCCCGCGATATAGTCGCTCAGGTTGCTATTAGCCACGCCCTCCCTGTGTCTGAGCGCTCGCGTTTTGCTACTGTTGAGACGGCCAAAGCTTACTTAGACGTCGTTATTGCTCGCTATTCCACACCCGCGTCTGCTTCTGCTGGCCGCTTGCTCTTCCCGATGGTGTTCCCAGACCTTGCAGCCTTCCCTACCGTCGCAAACTTTGCTACTCAACTGCGTGCCCTAGAGACCCGCTATCACACTGCCAGCACTGCTGCCCAGCTCACTGCGCTCCCCCCCCCCCCCCTTCTGCATGACGCTCTATTTTATCGCCATGCGCCTGCCAGACCGCCTCGCTAGTGCTCGCGATCACTTCCTTAGCCAGCACCCGGGTGACCTCACCCTCACCGCCTTTGTCGACACCCTCACCGAGATCGAGACTCGGCAGTGCACTATCACTCAGTCTCTATCTTTCACGGCTGTGCCCCCTCCCTGAGCACGTTCACTGACGTTTTGGCTGCGGTCGCCACGGCGACACCTCTCACCGAGACGGCTGCTGGTCCACCCGCAGCAGCTCTCGCGCGGTGGCCGTGGTCGCCAGTGAGATAGGGGTGGTGGCGCAGGTGGTGGTGGTGGTGGTCGTGACAGTAGTCCGCCTCAGGGGACTACCACCGGTGGGCAAGAGCAGCAGCCCTAGCCACAGCAGGAGCAGCCCCAGCAACAGCCACCGTCCCAGCAGCACTCGCCGCAGCCGTGGGCCCGTCTCCCGCCTAGTTGGCCCGGCACCTCCGGAGGTAGTGGCCGTGGTGGCGGCCCGCGTAGCTCGGTGTCTACCAGCGGCTCCGGTGCTGTCACTTGCCAGTACCAGCTTCAGACCGGGCCTCTTCGCGGCACTCTGTGCCGCCGCCCGCACCCGACCGCCCGCTGTTTCCGTAGCCTCGACGATCTCTTTCGTCGTCGCTTTGGCCCGGCCCCGGACCTCCCCGACTGGCACAGCCTGCTCCGCCAAGGCGTGCCGATTTTTGAGTTTGACATGGATCAGCTAGGTGCTGCTTTGCATGCCTTGTATTCTCACGCTTCTAGTGTTGCTGGATCTTATTACCTTGTGTACTCTAGTTTAGGTGTTGCACCGTTGTGTAGCTTAGCCTCCCCTGCTGCGTCAGGCGTAGGACTGCCTAGTTTGCCTAGCCTAGTCTCTGCATCGGCTCCGTTCCCGGCCTCCGCCACAGCTTCGCTGTCCTTCACTCTTGACTCCGGTGCTTCTGCCTGCTTCTTCCGCGACCGTTCCGCGCTCACTCTGCTCGCTACGCCTGCTGTTGTCTCTCTCACTGACCCCTCTGCGGGTCTTGTCGTTGCTCGCAGTTCTACGTCCCTTCCCTGTCCAGCAAATCCCTTGGGCTCCCTTTCAGGCCTCCACGTTCCCTCGTTCTTGAGGAACCTGGTTGGTGTCGGCTGTCTCCAGGACCTCGGCGTCACCACCACGTTCCCCGGGCACGAGCGGTTCGCTGTCTGTTCTGAGGCTGTCTCATGTTCCCCCCTTGCGACGTTCCCCCGGGACCCAGTGTCCGGTCTGTTTACCCTCGACATCACTTCCCCCCCGGTTGGTGCGTCCTCCCAGATCGCTGCAGCTTGCTCAAGTCGGTCCCTTAATCACCCGTACCTTCTCTGGCACCACCGCCAAGGTCACCTTGCTCTCCCACATCTGCGTCACATGTCCCAGCACGGTTTTGTCTTAGGTCTCCTCGCGTTGCTCCCAGCCCTTCCTCCCTCAACTGCGCCACCGTGCACGCCTTGCATCCAGGGCCGGCTTCGCCATGCTCCTCACTCCTCCTCGCTGCGCCCTGCCACTGCCCCCCATCGGACCCTGCACCTGGACGTTTGGGGCCCAGCCCCCGTCCCCGGACCACGAGGTGAGCGCTACTTCCTTGTGCTCGTCGACGACTATACGCGCTACACCACGGTGTTTCCCCTGGAGCGGAAGGCCGACGTGCCTGACGTTCTTCTCCCGTGGGTTGTGGCTGCGCGTCTTTACCGCGGTCTTCCCGTGTTGTGTCTCCACTCTGACCGTGGCGGCGAGTTTGCCTCTGGTCGACTTGGACACTTCTGTCGTGCGGAGGGCATCACCCAGTCGTACACCTTGCCAGACTCACCACAGCAGAATGGGGTTGCTGAGCGCCGCATCGGCTTGGTCATGGAGGTTGCGCGTACCTCCATGATTCATGCCGATGCCCCCCATTTTCTGTGGCCGTTCGCTGTTCCCTACGCTGCTCACCAGCTTAACCTGTGGCCCTGCTCCCAGCGGCCGCAGGTTTCGCCGACCCTTCTTTGGACCGGGTCCCCCGGTGACGCGTCTGCGTTCCACGTCTGGGGCTACCTTGCTCACGTTCGTGCCTCTGGCACGGACAAGCTTAGTGCCCGCACTGTCCCCTGTGTCTTCCTTGGTTTCCCCCTCGACTCGTCTAGCTGGCTCTTCTACCACCCGCCGTCCCACCGCTTCCTCCACTCTCGTGACGTCACCTTTGACGAGTCTGTCGCCTTCTACCGCCGCTTCCCTCACCGAGGTCTCCCTGTTTCCCCACCCCTGTTCCTTGCTCCCTCTCCCCCGGTCGCCCCTCCTCCTCCCCCGCCTCGTCCTGCCCCGTCTGGTGTCTCTCACGTTACTCCGCTCCCGTCAGTTGTTCCCGTTGAGGAGTTAGCTGACTCTGGTGGTAACCCCGCCCCGTCCTTGCCGAGTTCCCCTTCCCCGGTGTCTCCGCCTCCCCTGTCGCAGTCGCTGACTCGGCCGCCGTCGCCGCTGCCGCCGCCGCCGCCGCCGCCGCCACTGCCGCCGCCGTCGCCGCCGTCGCTGCCGCTGCCACTGCCGCTCTTGGCCTCTGGGGGTGCTGGCGTTGAGGAGGGTGTTCGTCCTGCGGCTCCCTGCGTGGTTTGTCCCAGCAGGCCTGGGGGTGCCACTGGTGCTGGAGAGGGTTCTCGCTCTGGGGGTGCTGCCGTTGAGAGTTCTGCCGGTCCAAGGGTCGCGGCCCAGCTGTCGCAACAGCCGTCGCCGCCAGTCTCCGCTCTCCGCCTGCTCGGCCTTCCCTTCCCTGACCGCTTGCCGGTGTCTCCCCCACTGCCTGCGGACCTTCCTGTCTACGGCCCTTTGTTCCCGCCGCCGGTCTCGTCTCCGGCCCGTCTTCCTCTTCGTTCCCCTCGTGTGTCCCCTCAGCTGTCTCCTGACCCTACACCTCCGTCCCACATTTGGTCTCGTCGTCCCTCACGTGCCCGTCCCGCCTCTCCTTTCCTGCACTCCCACCCTATGTTCCTCCGTTCCCACTTGTCTTGTCCTCCCCTCCTCCCGTCACCTCCTCCCTCGTCGCTTGCTGTTGCACCTCCTCCATTCTGTGACTACCTCCGTGCCGCTCGTCCCCTTGTCCCTCGGGTTCTTGCCTCTCTTGTTACCAACCCTTCTGTTCCTGTCTCGCGCCTTGACGCGCTTGTCGCTGCTGTCGCTGACTTCACCTCTACCCGCCGCCTTGACTACGCTACCGCTCTGGTCTCTGACCCTGCCCGTCCTCCCTCCGTCGAGGGTGCTCCTGCCCTTGGCAGTGACGTCTTAGAGGACAGGCAGTACGAGCTCGCTTTCCTTTCCGAGGCTGCTCCCCATCTCTGCTCCATGCTGTTAGTCCCTGAGGGTGACCCAGACGCCTTCGACATCCCGACCCCTCGCACCTACGCTGAGGCCACCTTGGGACCTTGGGCCTCTCAGTAGATAGCTGCCATGGAGCAGGAGATGGCATCTTGGAGGTCCACCGGCACTTACGTCGACGCTGTTCCCCCACCTGGGGTGAACGTAGTCGATGGTCGGTGGCTCTTCAAGGTGAAGCGCCCCCCTGGAGAGCCGCCTGTCTTCAAGGCGCGCTACGTGGCCAGAGGTTTCAGTCAGCGCGAGGGGGTTGACTTCTTCCAGACCTTCGCCCCGACCCCGAAGATGACCACTCTTCGGGCGCTGCTACACGTAGCAGCACAGCTTGACTACGAGCTTCACTCCCTCGACTTCTCTACTGCCTTTCTTCAGGGCAGCCTACACGAGCATGTCTACCTGCGCCGACCACAGGGCTTCATTGGTACCTTTCCCCTTGGGACCCAGTGGCTTCTCAAGCGCCCGGTCTACGGCCTGCGTCAGGCTCCTCGCGAGTTGCATGACATGCTGCGTGCCACGTTAGCAGACCTGCAGTTCTTTCTGTCCTGTGCTGACCCCTCGCTGTTTGTGCGTTCCGGCCAGACTCCGTTCTACATCCTTGTATACGTAGACGACCTGGTCTTTGCTACTGCTGACAGGGACGCACTGGCCTCTGTGATGGCCGAGCTGCTGAAGAGACACACCTGCACTGACCTTGGAGAGTTGCGTCGCTACCTTGGCCTGCAGATCTCTAGGGACAGAGCAGCGCGCACCATCACTCTGACACAGTCACACTTGGTGTGTCAGGTCCTTCAGAGGTTCGGTCTTCAGTTCTCCTCTGCACAGCCCACACCTCTACCTGTAGACCGCGGGCTTTCCGCTCCTGTTCCTGAGGAGCTAGTAGAGCCCAGCGGCCCCTACGCAGAGCTGGTGGGTTGCCTTATGTACCTGATGACTTGCACTCGCCCAGATCTGGCATACCCTCTCACCATCCTAGCTCGCTTTGTGGCCACTGGCAGACACCGACCACAGCACTGGTCGGCCGCTAAGAGTGTTTTTCGATATCTAGCAAAGACATCGGGCATGGGGTTAGTGCTCGGAGGACGCAGGCTGGTGGTCCTCAGTGGGCACACAGACGCTTCTTGGGCAGACGACTCTGAGACTCTCAGGTCGTCTCAGGGCTACTGTTTCAGCATTGGTTTGGGTGCTATCTCTTGGAGATCCACTCGCTCGTCGTCTGTTGCTCAGTCGAGCTGTGAGGCTGAGATCTACGCTGGTGCCATGGTGGCACAGGAGCTCCACTGGCTGACCTTCTTGCTCACAGACCTAGGTGAGCGGCCTAGCTCTGCCCCGGTCTTGTTCGCTGACAACAGGGCCATGATTCTTCTGTGTCAGGAGCCTTGACTTGAGGGCAGAGCGAAGTATATCCAGCTGTGGTGCTTCCTCCTGCGCGAGGTACAGCAGCGTCGCCAGGCTCGCGTAGTTCACTTGGCCTCCAGTGCCAACACAGCTAATATCTTTACTAAGGCGCTTGCACCTAGAGATCATCAGCGGCACTGTGTACAGCTTGGTCTTGTTCCTGTAGCTTCTCACTTGTTAGGACCCTGATTGTGTACTCTCTACTATATATACATGTCAGACTGGCCTTGTGGCCTCACCTCCAGTGGTCGGACTAGTAGTGCCGCCCTGGCTTGCTTTAGTCTTGTTTGTACTCTTGTTGACTGGTCTCCAGACCCCTGCCTCAGTGGTTGGACTAGTAGTGCCACCCTGAGCTGTTTGCTTCTTGCTTAGCTTCACCCCTTGTCTAGCCTAGGGGAGGTGTCAACTTATACATATTAGCTATGTAGAAGTTATAGGCTAGACTGGGGTATGCTACTAGTGAGTACAACCAACTAGTATTTGTTCTATGTTTCTCCTTCTAGTCAATCATTCAGTTCCTAAGTTAACACAGCCTTGGTTAAAAAAAAAATGCTGAAACTTCGCGAAGCCACTTTCATTAATGACAGTTATTACATTTCATCTTCAGCGTCTACATAAGCATCTAGTTTCCCCCCATCATCCATGGGGCCACTACGATCATCATCATCCACCTTCTCCTTGCCCTTCCTGCTCTGGGGACGGTGCCGACGTGGGAATGGGGCCTTCTCTTCTTGTAGGCCCTCCAGATCTCTACTACAGCGGGGTAATCCGGGGTATAGTCTAGCATAGACATCACCATGAGATCGGTAAGCCGGGCATCGTTGAGGCTGCCGTGCTGCCAGCTCTTGATCAGGTTCTGGCGGGAGAAGCCACACTCGCACTCGAGAGTGCTGAGAGGCAGCACGGCCACCGCCACCCACAACCCCACGAGATTGGGTTAGTGGATCTTCCAGTCGCTGGTCTTGAGCACAGCGGTAAGGCCGGCATAGAACTTGCGGTCGACGGTGTTCAGCCGTGCGAGCATGGGGGCGAAGTGGCGAATCTCCTTGGCCGCCTTCCTCTTGTTAATGCTTGGAGGGGGCGGGAAAGACGAGCGGGGGATTTTAAGAGGTTTGAAAGATAAGATAGTCCAAGGAATCTCAACATGCGTAAAAAGGGAGACGGAACACAAAGCAACTCAGACGGTGGACAGCACCTGGCAGAATCTCTTCGCTGTCCTCCGCTTTGTACAGCTGCACCAGCAGGTCAAATCACTCCAGGGACTGCTTCTACCTGGCGGAATGCTCCCAGTTCGGCGACTAGGTGTCAGCTGAGAAGAGGCGACATCCCGCGAGCTGTTCTAGGTCCCCGAGACGCTCGTCCAAGCTCTTCACCAGCCCCTCAGCCAAGGCCGTGCAATCGTTGACACAGGCAACGTGTGTTCCCTCCCCGAGGTAGCCATCGATCTCTTCAAAGTGGAGACTTACGGTGATGCGGACTGGTCGGCCATCAGATGCAACTCCGTCAACGGTGACTTTTGGAGTACCGTTCGGGCCGTGACGGGTGAGGAACTGGCCGAACCGCGACATCTCGGTGCCGCCAAAGTCGTCGCCGCAGTCGACATACCGCCTCTCCAGCAACCCAGTTGTCTGCGCGATCTGGCTGGCGACGGTCGCGTAGTCCAGCTGCGAGGAGAGGTGTTCACGGGGCGAAGGGGGGTGGGGGGGAAAAAAGAGACAGGATGACATGATAAGCATATGCACGTGCTTGAGAAAGACGCACCTCCTGCTGCTGGAACACCTTGTTGAGGATGTTGAGCTGCTCAAGAACATCAGCCAGAAAGTGCAAAAAGAACCAGAAACGATAGCTCTGAACAATAACCAGCAACTTCGCGTTCCTCATCTCCGTGACCATGACCAGCAGAGCTGGTAGCACAGCCAAAAGACAGAGGACCGCCTCACCATGAGAGAGCCATCGGATGGCGTGGATCCCCTGCACTTCCAGGTTGGTGTCGTTGAACATCTGCTGCAGGTCCTTGAAGCGTTGATGCCAGGGTCCAGAACGACCGAGGAACTCTGCAATCTCCTTGATGAAGTCGTCGACGATGCCGAAACTCTTGATCTCTTCTGTGGCATCCTTGGCCGCCAGCGCCTCCCTGCAAGTACAAAACGGATGTGTTAAAACACGTCTCGCGGTTATACGAAAGCAGGAAACTTATGAATAACACTTACCGATCGGTGATGCAGTGGCATGACACGAGGTGTGGGACAAGCACTCTCAGTCGAGCGACAAGGCCACGTGTCTTCCTGAGCATGACGGCAGCGCCGTCAGTACTGATGCCAGAGATTCGGCGTAGATCCACACCAATAGCCTGGATGTGGGACAACAACAGCGAGAGCAACGAGGCAGCGTCAGCCCTGTCAACTGTGAGGAGCGCAAGGAGTTCCGTCACTTGACGGTTCTCCCGAATGAAGGTGGCAAACACAATCATGTATTTGCCACGACAGCGGTCGGTGCTCTCATCGAGACTGAGGCCGATGAAGGGGCTGGACAGGAGGTGTTCGAGCTGAGTGGTTTGGAGCCATGTTGCGAGGGCTTGTGTGAACTGGCCGAAGCCATACCTGCCATGGTATCACGAAAAGGGAGATACAGTGACGGAAACAACTGTCAGGATATTTTGCATTAACTACGGTTTTTGGGCTTTCCGACCACTTTACACAAAGTCTTAATGCACAATGGTAGTACGCTTTGGGAGGGGCACATAGTGGATGTGTTTACATCGCTAAAATCCATAATATTATACTGGATCTAGCTTAGTGCCAAAAGATATACAAAGAGTGCATCCGGACAATTGTTTCCCAGTACAAAGAGCAAATTTCCGAATAGCGTTTCTAGTACCTAGTCCGCCGACCCTTGGCCTTGATCACCACCCGCACCCTCCTAAGCATGTTATCTACGAGGTTAGTGCAAATATTTGCAGGGATCTTCTCGCACTCTTCGTGGACCCACCCTTTTGTATAAGGGGGTGAGTACTAGGAAAATCGCGAAGAATTTGAGCGTATGCAAGACTATTGTGTACGATGTCTGATTGAATGTGAATTCTTAGACTAGCCACGCTACGATGTGACCAAAGATGTCTTTAGCCAATAGGTCCCATCTTTTCATGGGTCGTCTCCGTTGTACCGATGTAGGGTAAAACCACGAACACAGCGGCGAAAAATAGAGTATACGCCACGAAACTGAGGGTAATGTAGCACAGACGATTGTGCACCTTTGCACTATTAGAATCACACTAGGATCTGCAGGTCTCGGCACGGTGCAGCAGTCGAAGAAGTCGCGACTATTCTCGAAGAATGCTTAAGGTGAGGTATGGTGAGGAAAAGGGTCACTCCAGCACAACATACTGATGCTCTCCAAACCATTCCAAGCCAAGTGTTCCGCCTAGGTTTAGAATGGCTTGGAGAGCATGAGTTTATAGCACTGGAGTGACCCTCTTCCTCACTAGAACTTAACCCAGACATTCTTCCCCACCAGGCAGGGCTTCTTCGACTGCTGTACCGTGACGAGACCCATGGATTTTAACGTGATTCTAATAGTGAAAGGGTGCATAGTCGACCATGCTATGTTACGCAAGTTTCGAGGCGGATACGCTAGTTTTCGCCACTCTGCTCATAATTTTACCCTACATCGGTACAACGAAGACGACCCATGAAAAGACAGGACCAATCAGCAGATGGTATCTTTGGTCACACCTCAACGTGACTAGTCTAAGAGATCACATTCAATCAGAAATCGTACACAACACTCTTGAATACGCTCAAATTCTTTGCGATTTTCCTAGTGCTCACCTCCTTATGCAAAAGGGTGGGTCCAGGAAGTGTGTGAGAAGATACCTGCAAAGGTTTGCACTAACCTCATAGATAGCATGCCTAGGAGGGTGCGGGTGGTGATCAAGGCCAAGGGTCGGTGGACTAGGTACTAGAAATGTTGTTCTGAAGTTTGCTCTTTGTTCTGGGAAACAATTGTTTGGATGTACTCTTGTTGTATCTTTTGGCACTAAGCTAGATCCAAGGTACTATTATGAATTGCAGCGGTGTGAACACATCCACTATGTGCCCCTCCCAAAGCGTACCACCATTACGCACTAAGACTTTATGTACAGCGGTCGGAAAGCCCCAAAACTCTAGTTAATGCAAAACATCCGGACAGTTGTTTCCGTCACTGTAAGGACGTGAAAAAGTCGCGAAGCCAGATAAAAAATCAACACGGTCAGAGACTTACGAGTTGTAGTACGTTCCGTAGCCGTGGTCCGGAAAGCCGCGGAACTTTTGCTCCGACAAGTACTGCGTGAGACGAATCCACGTCTCCATTGGCTCGTTGCAGCGGCTGCAAAAGTAGAGCACGTCGAGCAATGAAGACACGTGAAGTAGCTCCAGGTCTTGAGCGAGCGGGTGTTGGTCGATGCGTTGTTGGTTGGTCGCCATCTGTAGCAAGTCGATTTGCTTGGCCACCGCAAGCTCATGTCGAGTTGTGGCAGCGTGCTTCTTGAACGCTTGGACCTGCATGTCGGTCGCTCCGTGCCCGCTCCTGCCAGTTTTCCCCTTCAGACCTGCATGTTCGTTGCACACTGAGCGCTTGAAAGCGGGCAAGCCGCTGTCAATTTTTGTGATGAGCAGCCATGGATAGGCCTTAGATATGCGGGATTGGAAGCGGTCCAACGCGTCGGCATATGTTTCTTCTTGCGTCAGCCTCTTCCGCCCAGCAGACGGCACCTCTGCCTCTTCCTCGTCGTCGTCGGAGTCGGAAGCGGCAGGCTCGCAATCTTTCGCCGGAGGTGCAAAAGACAGTCGTATTTGTCGATAACGGCCAGTCCGAGGGGTGGGCTTCGCGACAGTCGGCGACGCTACAGAATCTAGTACAGAAGCTGGACGAGTGGGAGATGAAGATAAGAACGGGCTTGCAGGTCGCACGATACGACGTGCTTCTGGCGAAGGAGAACTCGGTTCATCGAGATGTATTGGAAGCGGCGGTGCTAACGGAATACTACCGAGGGACAACAGTAACAGGTCTAGCCCTGTGCGCATTTCACGCTCGTCGGTGACCTGCCAGGCATCGTCGTTGCCTACGTCGTTGTCTCCACCCGATTCCGCCATGACATTGCGGGCCAAGGCAGGCCTGCTTCTGGACGATGGAGAACACGCTGGAGCAGACGACCTCTTCTTGATGGGTGCAGCCATCAAGAACGCGGTGCGGTTCTGCTGCTGCCCATGCAACGTTCGTAGGGGTACCCCCTTCTGGAATCTTCAGGTGTGCGCTCCGGGGGAGCATCTTTTCTGCACTGCTGTACCAGCGATTATGCAGCTGAGTCACAAAGAGCTCTGGCGATTGGTTTACTTAGCGGAAATTTGGCTAACATCCAATTACAATGCCCAGTCGCTAGTGTGCTAGCAACGGTGGAGGGGAATCCACGTCAGATGTCATGCCGACATCCCAACATTGCAGCCACGCGGCGTGATTGACGGGGGTAAACTTGTCACGTAGCGGTAATCGCGGGGGGCCCCCGAAACACAATATACTCAGTTTCAGCCTCCCCCCCAGGGAGTGCACTGAAATCTCAGCCTACACTCTAGAAAAAAGGCTGAAAACATCAGACTAGGCTATATTGAAACATCAGCCTTATCTATAATACACAGTATTTCAGTTCAGCCTTGGAAAAAAAAAAAAGTCTGAAAAAAGGCTGAATCAGCGTAACAAGGCTGATATCTAGGGGCCTGTCCCCACCCGATCCAAATTTCAAGGCCACATGTAAAAAAAATGTGGCGACCACTACGACCCTTTTGTGCTGGCGCGGCCACTGTTGAAAAAATCTCTGCTGACGCACGTGGACAACTGAGATTTTTCGATACCTATAACAAAATTGTAATAGAAAAACTAGTAACAAAACACTTACGCATGGAATTGAGGGTCCTCACTAAGTATTCGTCATTACAAGACCCTTGGTCCGGAATGAGGACCCACAAAATCTCTTTCACACGTGTATTATTGCTGGGAGATTACGGTACCTGGACGATGACCTTATGCGCGTCGTGGCTTTCAAGAGATGGATGAAGCAGCTGGACGGTCTGTTTCGGCACAAGCTGATAACTTATACATACATTTGTATGTAGACTTTATAGGCTAGAATAGGTGTGTGTTCTTAGAGAGTACAAACCAAACCCTATATCTCCCTTGTTCCCTCTTCTTTCTAATCATTCAGATATTCTAACATGGTATCACACTAGGTTAGGTCCCCCCCTCCCCGCCTACGCTTCCGCCCCTAGCCTTAGCCCTAGCCTTAGACCGCGCCCTAGCCTGCGCCCCGTTACGCCGCACCGGCCCCGCCCCGTCGCGCCGGCCCCGTCACGCCGTGCCGGCCCCGCTACGCCGCGCCGACCCCTGTCATGCCGCGCCGGCTCCGTCCCGCACGCCGGCCCCGTCACTCCATGCGGCCCCGTCCCGCCGCGCCGGCCCCGTCACGCCGTACCGCCTCGTCCCGCCGCGCTGGCCCCGTCACGCCGCGCCTGCCCCGTCCCGCCGTGCCAGCCCCGTCACGTCATGCCGCACCGTTCCGCCGCGCCGGCCCCGTCACGCCGCGCCGGCCCCGTCTCGCCGTGCCGGCCCCGTCCGGCCCCGCCGACCCCGTCCCGTCGCGCCGGCCCCGCTCGACCGCGCCGGCCCCGTCACGCCGCCCCGGCCCTGTCACACCGAGCCGGCCCCGTCACGCCGCGCTGCAGCCTGGCCACGCCGCGCCGCAGCGCCGGGCCGCCTTGCCAAGCCGCGCCGCGCCGTGCCGCCCAGCCGCCGAGCCGCTGCGTAGCCGAGTTGCCGAGCCGCCGTGGTGCTGTGCCGCCCCGACCTGCTGGCCTTGGTTCCCCCCCTCTGTGCCAGCGCTCCAACCAGCTGTCTCCACCGCTGCTCTCCACCGCCCTCTCTTCCCCCTCCCCTAGCGGCGGTCAGCTACTGCAGCCGTGGCGATGGCGGACGCTGTGCTCCGCCTGGACGCGGAGGGTCGGGCGATCGACTTTGAGGCGTGGCTCGCCGACCTCCGCCGCTCGTTGAGGGGACAGCGCCAGGATGGCCAGTCTCTAACCGTTCACGTCGACGGTAAGATCCCTTGCCCCGACCCGTCTGCTGCCCTCTCTGACGCCCCCACGCCCGCTGCGGGTGAGGCCATTGCAGCTGCTGAGCTTGCTCGCTCTGTCTGGGAGTCGCGTGACGCAGTTGCGCAGCTTGCTATCAGTCGCGCCCCCCCCCAATCTGAGCGCCCCCGCTATCAAGCCCTAAAGACTACGCAGGCGTACTTAGATGATGTTATTGCACGCTATTCTAATCCCTCCTCCGCCTCTGCCGGTCGTCTCCTCCTCCTGCTATTCCCAGACCTTACGTCTTTTCCCACTATCGCTGATCTCGCCATTCACTTGAGCGCACTAGAGACTAGCTACCGCGCTGCTAGCACTGAGGCTCAGCTTCTTGTACTGCCTTCCCCCCTCAGCGCTACCCTCTACTTCCTTGCCACGCACCTTCCTGACCGCCTAGCCACTGCCCGTGACCACTTCCTTGCCCTCCACCCTGCTGACCTCACCCTCACTGAATTTATCACTACCTTGACCGCGATACAGACCCGCCAGCGCACTATCGCACAGTCGAGCGGTACTGCGGTGGTCCCTATCTCCCTATCTCCCTCCGAGTGCACTTACTCTGACGACTTTGCCGCTGTTGCTAAGACGGCCCCTGCTGCTGAGACCACTATGGTAGCCGCAGCGCAATCATGTCAGGGTACGGGACGTCGGGCCTGGGGGGGGCGTGGCGGCGAGAGGGGTGGCGGGGGTGGCGGAGGTGGCGGAGGTAGTGGAGGGGAAATGGTGCAGACGAGGGGACCGATGCTAGTGCCCTGGAGCAGCAGTAGCAGCAGTAGCAGCAGCCTCAGCAGCAGCACTAGCAGCAGCCGTCGCAGCAGCGGCAGCAGCCGTCGCAGTAGCAGCAGCAGCTACTGAGGGCGCCTCCGCCGCCGTGGTGGACTGGCGGTTCTGATAGTGGTCACCTGCCAGTACCAGCTTCAGTCCGGCCCCCGCCGCAGCACAGCCTGTGACCGCCCCGGTCAGACCGCCGCACGCTGTTACCGCCGCATCGACGACCTCTTCCGTCTCCGCTTCGGCCCCACGGCGGACCCCCCAAACTGGTACAGCCTGGTGCGTCGTCGTGTGCCTATCTTTGAGATGGACATGGATCAGATTAGGTCTGCTTTGTATGCCATGTATGCTGATGACTCTAGTATGATTGGACCATATTACCGAGTGTTTCTTAGAGAAGGTGAGTCCGCTGTGTGTAGTCTAGGTTCCCCTGCTGCGTCCGGCGTAGGACCCCCTTCCTTGTTTAGCTTAGGTACCACGCTAGCCCCTCCGCCGGCAAATGCAACTGTTTCGCTCTCACTTGCGTCGCCATGCACGCCTTGTATTGAGGGCAGGCTGCACCATGCTCCCCACTCCTCCTCGCTTCCCCCTACCACTGCGCCAATCCAGACCCTGCACCTAGACGATTGGGGCCCAGCCCCCGTCCCTGGGCCGAGTCGCAAGTGCTACTTTCTAGTGCTTGTCAACGACTACACGCGCTACACCACGATGTTTCCCCTGGAGCGGAAGGCCGATGTACCTGACATTCTTATCCCGTGGGTCAAAGCTGCGCGAGTCCACCGCGTCCTCCTTGTGCTGCGTCTCCACTCCGACCGTGACGGCGAGTTTGCCTCCAGTCCGCTTGGCCAGTTCTGTCGTGAGGAGGGCATCACCCAGTCGTACACCCTACCGGACTCCCCGCAGCAGAATGGGGTCGCTGAGCGACGCATCGGTTTGGTCATGGAGGTGGCTCGTACCTCCATGATCCATGCCGGTGCACCCCATTTCTGTGGCCGTTCGTTTTTCCCTACGCCGCTCACCAGCTTAACCTGTGGCCGCACACCCAGCAGCCGCAGGTTTCGCCGACCCTTCTCTGGACCGGATTCCCTGGTGACGCGTCTGCGTTCCACGTCTGAGGCTGCCTTGCTCACGTTCGTGCCTCTGGCACGGACAAGCTCACTGCCCTCATTATCCCATGTGTCTCCCTTGGCTTCCCCCTCGACGCGTCTTACTGGCACTTTTACCACCCGTCGTCTCACCACTTCTTTCACTCGCGTGACGTCACTTTTGATGAGTCTGTCTCCTTGTACCACCGCTTTCCCCACCGAGGTCTCCTAGTTTCTCCGCCCCTGTTTTGGGTTCCCACTCCCCCGGTAGCCCCTGCTCCTCTCCCTCCCCGTCCCGCCCCGTCTGGTGCGTCTCACGTCACTCCCCTCCCTTGGGTAATCCCGGTCGAGGAGTCGGCTGACTCTGGTGGCCCTGCGGCACCGTTCTTGCTGCCAGTCTTCACCCCGGTGTCTCCTCCGCTGTCGCCGCAGCAGCAGCCATCGCAGCCATCGCCGCCATTGCAGCCGCAGCAGCAGCCGCAGTCGCCGCCGCCGCAGCGGCAGCAGCCGCAGTGGTCCGCCTACTCTGGGGGTGCGGGCGTTGAGCAGGGTGCTAGTCCTGGGGTTACTGTCGTGGCCTGTCCCGGCGGTCCTGGGGGTGGCACCAGTGCTCAAGAGGGTAGTCGTTTTGGGGGTGCTGGTCCTGGGGGTTGTATTCCTGGGGTTGGGGTCGGTGCTGGAGGGGGTTCTCGTCCTGGGGGTGTTGGTGTGGAGAGTCCTGGATGTCGAGTGACCCGCTGGGTTACCCTTGAAAAGATCCTCGGGGAAGGGCCACAGGTGCAGAACCTGGGGGGCTATGGGCGCACTTACCTGCTATTTAACAAGCTCTTTTAACCCAGTGGTTTGTGGCTGGGTTTCTGACACTGGAGGCAGCCGTTGTACAGCCAGAGGTTCTGGTGTCGACTTGGAGAGGCTGTAGAAGCAATCGCCGCCTGTGTCCACCCTTCGCCTCCTCGGTCCTCCCTCTCCTGACCACCCATCAGCGCCTCTCCTGCAGCCGCGTCCCTTGCCTGTCTATGGCCCTGATTTTCCGCTGCCGGACTCGTCTCCGCCTCGTTTCCCCCCTCGTTCTCCTCCTGTGTCTCCTCCTAAAACTCCTGCCCCATGCCTCCGTCCCACTTCTGGTCTCGCCGTCCCTCTCGTGCCCGTCCTATCTCTCATGTTCAGCACTCTCACCCTATGTTGCTCCGTTCCATGCGTCTCGTCCTCCCCTCCTCCCGTCGCCTCCTCTGTTCTCGCTTGTTGTCACCACGCCTCCTCTGTATGACTTCCTTCGTACCGCTAGTCCTCTTGTTTCCTTGGGTCCTTGCCTCCCTCGTTACTGACCCGTCTGTTCCTGTCTCCAGTCTTGACGCTCTTGTCGCTGCTGTTGCTGACTTTGCCTCTACCCACCGCCTTGACTACGCCACTGGTCTGGTCTCTGACCCTGTCTGTCCTCCATCCGTTCGGGGTGCGTCTGCCCTTGGCACTCACGTCCTAGAGGATAGGCAGAACGAGCTTGCTTTTCCGTCCGAGGCTGCTCCCCATCTCTGCTCCATGCTGCTAGTCCCTTGCACTTAGGCTGAGGTGACCTCAGGACCGTGGGCCTCTCGGTGGATATCTGCCATGGAGCAGGAAATGCCATCTTGGAGGTCCACTGCCACCTACGTTGACGCAGTTCCCTCAGTGGCCTGGGGTGAACGTAGTCGATGGCCAGTGGCTCTTCAAGGTGAAGCGCCCCCCTGGAGAGCCGCCTATATTCAAGGCGCGCTAAGTGGCTAGAGGCTTCAGTCAGCGTCAGGGGGTGGACTTCTTTCAGACCTTTACCCCGACCCTAAAGGTGACTACTCTTCAGGCGCTGCTACACGTAGCAACACAACGTGACTACGAGCTCCACTCCCTCGACTTCTCCACTGTGTTTCTTTAGGGCAGCCTGCACGAACAGGTCTACCTGCGCCGTCCTCAAGGCTTTACTGTTACCTTCTCTCCTTGGACCCAGTGGCTCCTTTGGCACCCAGTCTACGGCCAACGACAGACACCCCGTGAGTGGCACGACACGCTGTGTGCTACGCTAGCTGACCTGCAGCTCTTTCCGTCCTCTGCAAACACCTTACTCTTCGTTTGTGCTGGCCAGACTCCGTTCTATATCCTTGTCTCTGTAGATGAGCTGGTCTTTGCTACTGCAGATAGAGACGCGCTGGCCTCCATGAAGACCGAGCTACTGAGGAGACATACCTGCAATGACCTAGGAGAGCTGCGCCGCTACCTTGGCCTGCAGATCTCGAGGGACAGTGCAGCGTGCAACATCACTCTCACACAGTTACACTTGGTGCGCTTGGTCCTTCAAAGGTTTGGCCTTCAGTTCTCCTCTGCACAGCCCACACCTCTGCCAGTAGATCACAGGCTCTTAGCTCCAGTTCCTGAGGAGTCAATAGAGCCCAATGGTCCTTAAGCAAAGATGGTGGGTTGCCTCATGTACCTGATGACTTGCACTCGTCCAGATCTCGCATACCCACTCAGAATCCTAGCTCACTTTGTGGCTACAGGCAGACACCGACCTCAGCACTGGTCGGCCACTATGAGGGTTTTGCGTTATCTAGCAAGTACATCGGGCATGGGGTTACTGTTGGGAGGACGCAGACCAGTGGTCCTTACTGCGCACATAGACGCTTCTTGGGCAGACGACGCTGAGATCCTCTGGTCCTCCCAGGGCTACTGCTTTAGCCTTGGTTCAGGTGCCATCTCGTGGAGGTCCACTCGCTCCTCATCTGTTGCCCAGTTTACCTGTGAGGCTGAGATCTACGCTGGTGCCATGGCGGCACAGGAGCTCCGCTGGCTGACCTTCTTGCTCACCGACATTGGTGAGCGGCCTAGTTCTGCCCCAGTCCTGTACGCTGACAACAGGGCCATGATCCTCCTATGTCAGGAGCCTCGACTTGAGGGTAGAGCAAAGTACATCCAGCTGCTGTACTTCCACCTACGCGAGCTACAACAGCGCCGCCAGGCTCGCGTAGTACACTTGGCCTCCGGTGCCAACACAGCTGATATCTTTTCTATGGCGCTTGCGCCTAAAGATCATCAGCGGAACTGTTTGCAGCTTGGTCTAGTTCCTGTAGACTCTCACTTGCTAGTGTCTTGATCGTGTACTCCTCTTTATTTATATCTTTCAGAGAGGCCTTGTGACTTCTCTTCCAGTGGCCGGACTAATAGTGTCGCCCTGGTTTGCTCCGGTCTTGTTTGTACTCTTGCTGACTGGTCTTTGGACCCCTGCCTCAGAGGTTGGACTAGTAGTGCCACCGTGAGTTGTGTGCTTCTTGCTCAGCACTACCCCTTGTCTAGCCTAGGGGGTGTGTCAACCTATACATATATTTGAATGTGGAAGTTATAGGCTAGAATAGGTGTGTGTTCTTAGAGAGTACAAACCAAACCCTATATCTCCCTTGTTCCCTCTTCTATCTAATCATCCTGTTATTCTAACACAAGCTTCCTCATGAGTAACTTTTTCTTTGCTGTCTAATAGCTCTTGGTTCATTAATGCCTTGTACCGAAATGATGTATTGATTCTCTGCTCTCTATCCCTCTATCCACCCTAACCCCCACTACAGGCTTCAACTACAACAAGGCAGTGATGGAGCTATGGATGTTCATCTCTACTATGCACTCGCAGCATCACCACAAGGAATGTTCAAACATTGAGCAACACATTGTGCGACAACAACTGGCAGCCGAGTTACCCGAACATATGCGCATGTGGCAAGCTGTCGCTGTCCTCCCGCTGAGCTTCATCGACCGTGGGTGTAGTTTATCAGAATGGAATCTGATCAATACCTGGGCCGGGGGCAGCATCGGTGACATCAGCCTCGGCCACCTCATGCGATGCTCTTTGCTTGACTATAAGGTCGAGTGGTTTCAACGTGGTAGCAATCTTCCGTGGTGAAAAGCCCTACCGCACCATCCGCAAATTCACTGGCGTCATCCCCAATGCGGCACAATTTGCAAAGCCAAAGAATGCGACCCCCTTTTTTCTCGGCTTTCTGGGAAGTGGGGCTAGTGGGTTAGTAGAGTCAGCCAAGTAAAGTTGTTTCTGCGTAGTGGTGCAATGGTAGCATTAGTCGATGCCATGTTGTAGTAATGCTGGTTGTATGCTTGCCTCCAAGAAGTAGCTAAATTGTAGCACTTACTAAATTTGCAATGGACAGGGTGATGCTAGTATTAGTACCCTAACTCAAACGGGGTACTAGTATTTTTTAACAAATTCACCCTGAGTTTTATTTGTACCCGAATTCACCTGATTTTTCTAACGGCTTTGGAAAAAAAATTCTGAAATCATTCTGCCCGACATATTTTTTTCCAGCTGTTCCATCTATTGAGAGTCTACCATAACATTCCAAAACCCATGCCTTCTCAAAATTCAATCGCTTCGCAAATCCCGCCAGCGCGAAGTCACACCACCCCATCACCCTCGTCGTTTCTGCTGTTGGATCTGACACTTCCGCCTGGACTGGAAATCTGTGTCACGATTGTTGTGGTGCAATTTTCTGCCCGTCGGTTGCTCTCACAATTTTTTACTGACATGGCTGTCGTAGCCCGTGGGCTGCCCACTAAACCTAACCTGTAAAAAAACATCATGACTGTTAAAGTAAGAACTGAATGAATGACTCGAAGGTGAAACCCTAGAATAAATACCAGTTGGTTGTACTCACTAGAAGCATACCTCAATCTAGCCTATAACTTCTACATAGCTAATATGTATAAGTTGACACACCCCCTAGGCTAGACAAGGGATGAAGCTAAAAAAGAAGCAAACAACTCAGGGTGGCACTACTAGTCCAACCACTAAGGCAGGGATCTGGGGTCCAGTCAGCAAGAGTACAAACAAGACTAAAGCAAGCCAGGGCGGCACTACTAGTCCGACCATTGGAGGTGAGGCCACAAGGCCAGTCTGACATGTATATATGGTAGAGAGTACACAATCGGGGTCCTAACAAGTGAGAAGCTACAGGAACAAGACCGAGCTGTACACAGTGCCGCTGATGATATCTAGGCATAAGCGCCTTAGTAAAGATATCAGTTGTATTGGCACCGGAGGCCAAGTGAACTACGCGGGCCTGGCGACGCTGCTGTAGCTCGCGCAGGAGGAAGTACCGCAGCTGGATATGCTTCGCTCTAAACTCAAGTCGAGGCTCCTGACACAGGAGAATCATGGCCCTGTTATCAACGTATAGGACCGGGGCAGAGCTAGGCCGCTCACCTAGGTCAGTGAGCAAGAAGGTCGGCCAGCGGAGCTCCTGTGCCGCCATGGCACCAGCGTAGATCTCAGCCTCACAGCTAGACTGAGCAACAGACGACGAACGAGTGGATCTCCAAGAGATAGCAACCGAACCAAGGCTGAAAGAGTAGCCCTGCGACGACCTAAGAGTCTCAGAGTCGTCTGCCCAAGAAGCGTCTGTGTGCCTTGTGAGGACCACCGGCCTGCGTCCTCCGAGCACTAACCCCATGCCTGATGTACTTGCTAGATATCGCAAAACCCTCTTAGCGGCCGACCAGTGCTGTGGTCGGTGTCTGCCAGTGGCCACAAAGCGAGCCAGGATGCTGAGAGGGTATGCGAGATCTGGGCGAGTGCAAGTCATCAGGTACATGAGGCAACCCACCAGCTCTGCGTAGGGGCCACTGGGCTCTACAAGCCCCTCAGGAATGGGAGCGAAGAGCCCATGGACTACTGGTAGAGGTGTGGGCTGTGCGGAGGAGAACTGAAGACCGAACCTCTGAAGGACCTGACGCACCAGGTGTGAATGTGTCAGAGTGATGGTGCGCGCTGCTCTGTCCCTAGAGATCTGCAGGCCAAGGTAGCGACGCAACTCTCCAAGGTCAGTGCAGGTGTGTCTCTTTAGCAGCTCGGCCTTCACAGAGGCCAGTGCGTCCCTGTCAGCAGTAGCAAAGACCAGGTCGTCTACGTAGACAAGGATGTAGAACGGAGTCTGGCCGGAACGCAAAAACAGCGACGGGTTAGCAGATGACGGAAAGAACTGCAGGTCTGCTAACGTGGCACGCAGCGTGTCGTGCCACTCGCGAGGAGCCTGACGCAGGCCGTAGACCGGGCGCCTGAGAAGCCACTGGGTCCAAGGGGGGAAGGTACCAGTGAAGCCCTGTGGTCGGCGTAGGTAGACCTGCTCGTGTAGGCTGCCCTGAAGAAAGGCAGTAGAGAAGTCGAGGGAGTGAAGCTCGTAGTCGCGCTGTGCTGCTACGTGTAGCAGCGCCCGAAGAGTGGTCATCTTCGGGGTCAGGGCGAAGGTTTGAAAGAAGTCAACCCCCTCGCGCTTACTGAAGCCTCTAGCCACGTAGCACGCCCTGAAGACAGGCGGCTCTCCAAGGGGGCGCTTCACCTTGAAGAGCCACCGACCATCGACTACGTTCACCCAAGGCGGGGGAACTGCGTCGACGTAAGTGCCGATGGACCTCCAAGATGCCATCTCCTGCTCCATGGCAGCTATCCACTAAGAGGCCCAAGGTCCCGAGGTGGCCTCAGCATAGGTGCGAGGAGTCGGGATGTCGAAGGCGTCTAGGTCACCCTCAGGGACTAACAGCATGGAGCAGAGATGGGGAGCAGCCTCGTAAAGGAAAGCGAGCTCATACTGACTGTCCTCTAGGACGTCACTGCCAAGGGCAGGAGCACCCTCGACGGACGGAGGACGGGCAGGGTCAGAGACCAGAGCGGTGGCGTAGTCAAGGCGGCGCGTAGAGGTGAAGTCAGCGACAGCAGCGACAAGCGCGTCAAGGCGAGAGACAGGAACAGAAGGGTTGGTAACAAGAGAGGCAAGAACCCGAGGGACAAGGGGACGAGCGGCACGGAGGTAGTCAAAGAACGGAGGAGGTGCAACAACAAGCGACGAGGGAGGAGGTGAGGGGAGGAGGGGAGGACGAGACGAGTGGGAACGGAGCAACATAGGGTGGGAGCACAGGAGAGGAGAGGCGGGACGGGCACGTGAGGGACGACGAGACCAAACGTGGGACGGAAGTGTAGGGTCAGGAGACAGCGGAGGGCACACGGGAGGGGAACGAGGAGGAAGACGGGCCGGAGACGAGTTCGGCGGCGGGAACACAGGGCTGTAGACACGAAGGTCAGCAGGCGGTGGGGGAGACACCGGCGAGCGGTCAGGGGAGAGAAGGCCGAGCAGGCGGAGAGCGGAGATCGGTGGCGACGGCTGCTGCGGCTGCTGCGGTTGCTGTGACGGCTGGGCCGCGACCCTCGGACTGGCAGAACTCTCAACGGCAGCACCCCCAGAACCTACACCTCCAGAGCGAGAACCCTCTCCAGCACCAGCGGCACCCCCAAGCCCGCCGGGACAAACCACGCCAGGATCCGCAGGATGAACACCCTCCTTAACGCCAGCACCCCTAGAGGCCAAGAGCGGTGGCGGCAGCGGCAGCGACTGCGGCGGCGGCGGCGGCGGCGGCGGCGGCGGCAGCGACGGCGGCGGAGGCAGCGACTGCGACAGGGGAGGCGGAGACACCAGGGAAGGGGGACCCGCCAAGGACAGGGTGGGGGTACCACCAGAGTCAGCAGACTCCTCAACGGGGGCAACTGACGGGAGAGGAGTGACGGGAGAGGAGTGACGTGAGAGACACCAGACGGGGCAGGACGAGGCGGGAGAGGAGGAGGGGCGACCGGCGGAGAGGGAGCAAGGAACAGGGGCGGGGAAACCGGGAGACCTCGGTGAGGGAAGTGGCGGTAGAAGGAGACAGACTCGTCAAAGGTGACGTCACGAGAGTGGAGGAAGCGGTGAGACGGTGGGTGGTAGAAGAGCCAGTCAGACGAGTCCAGTGGGAAACCAAGGAAGACACAGGGGACAGTGCGGGCAGTGAGCTTGTCCGTGCCAGAGGCAGGAACGTGAGCAAGGCAGCCCCAGACGTGGAACGCAGAGGCGTCACCGGGGGACCCGGTCCAAAGGAGGGTCGGCGAAACCGGCGGCCGCTGGGAGCAGGGCCACAGGTTAAGCTGGTGAGCAGCGTAGCGAACAGCGAACGGCCACAGAAAATGGGGTCCATCTGCACGAATCATGGAGGTGCGAGCAATCTCCAGGACCAAGCCGATGCGGCGCTCAGCAACCCCATTCTGCTGTGGTGAGTCCGGCAAGGTGTACGACTGGGTGATGCCCTTCGCAGGACAGAACTGTCCAAGCTGACCAGAGGCGAACTCGCCGCCACGGTCAGAGTGGAGACACAACACGAGGAGACCGCGGTGGAGACGCGCAGCCACAACCCACGGGAGAAGAACGTCGGGCACGTCGGCCTTCCGCTCTAGGGGAAACACCGTGGTGTAGCGGGTGTAGTCGTCGACGAGCACAAGGAAGTAGCACTCACCTCGCGGTCCGGGGACGGGGGCTGGGCCCCAAACGTCCAGGTGCAGGGTCTGAAGGGGGGCAGTAGCAGGGCGCAGCGAGGAGGAGTGAGGAGCACGGCGGAGCCGGCCCTCGATGCAAGGCGTGGAGCGACGCGGGGAGACCTAAGACAAGACCATACTGGGACATGTGACGCAGACGTGGCAGAGCAGGGTGACCTAGGCGGTGGTGCCAGAGAAGGGACGGGTGAGTGAGGGACCGACACGAGCAAGCTGCAGCGACCTGGGAGGACGCACCAACCGGGGGGGAAGCGGTGTCGAGGGTAAAGAGACCGGAGACCGGGTCCCGGGGGAACGTCGCAAGGGGGGAACCTGACATAGCCTCAGAACAGACAGCGAACCGCTCGTGACGAGGGAACGTGGTGGTGAGGCCGAGGTCCTGGAGACAGCCGACACCAACTAGGTTTGTCGAGAACGAGGGAACGTGGAGGCCTGAAAGGGAGTCCGAGGGAACTGCTGGACAGGGAAGGGACGTAGAACTGCGAGCGACGACAGGACCGGCAGAGGGGTCAGCGAGAGAGACAACAGCAGGTGTAGCAAGCGGCGTGAGCGCGGAACGGTCGCGGAAGAAGCAGGCAGAAGCACCGGAGTCAAGAGTGAAGGACAGCGAAGTAGTGGCGGTGGCCGGGAACGGAGCCGGTGCAGAGACTAGGCTAGGAAAACTAGGCAGTCCTACGGCTGACACAGCAGGGGAGGCTAAGCTACACAATGGTGCAACACCTAAACTAGAGTACATAGGGTAATAAGATCCAGCAACACTAGAAGCGTCAGAATACAAGGCATGCAAAGCAGCACCTATCTGATGCATGTCTAACTCAAAGATCGGCACGCCCTGGCGGAGCAGACTGTGCCAATCGGGGAGGTCCGGGGCCGGGCCAAAGCGACGACAAAAGAGATCGTCGAGGCGGCGGAAACAGCGGGCGGTCGGGTCCGGGCGGCGGCACAGAGTGACGCGAAGAGGCCCGGTGTGAAGCTGGTACTGGCAAGTGACAGCACTGGAGCCGCCGGTAGACACCGAGCTACGTGGGCCACCACCACTGCCACTACCTCTTGAGGTGCCGGGTTAACCTGGCGGGAGATGGGCCCACGGCTGCGGCGACTGCTGCTGGGATGGCGGCTGCTGCTGGGACGGTGGCTGCTGCGGCTGGGGCTGCTGCTCCTGCCCACTGGTGGTAGTCCCCTCAGGCGGACTACCGTCACGACGACCACCACCACCACCTGCCCCACCACCCCTACCTCCTTGGCGACCACGGCCACCGCAGCGCAAGCGGGCGGGGGCGCGACGGGGCTAGGAGGCACGACGAGGCTAGGAAGCACGACGAGGCTTAGGAGGGGCGCGACGGGGCTAGGAGGCGCGACGGGGCCTAGCGGGCGCGACGGGGCTAGGAGGCGCGACGGGGCCTAGCTAGGGTACGGGCGGAAGCGCTAGGTGGGGGATTCTAACCTACGCGTGATACCATGTTAAAGTAAGAACTGAATAAATGACTAGAATGACTAGTAAGAGCAAATACTAGTTGGTTGTACTCACTAGAAGCATACCTCAGTCTAGCCTATAACTTCTACATAGCTAATATGTATAAGTTGATAATTACCACTCAAAGAAAGCTGACCACATACACCTCATCTGGCTTTGGGTCACCCAAATGAGCAGCGGGACGCGCGACAGAAACGCGAAAGACCAAAGCCTGGGGCAAATACGACACTATCTCAGAAATTAGTTAACAAGTGTAATCATAGCGTGTTGCGGGCTTCGAGTTATTTGACAAGTGGGTGGTAACAGTCATAAAGTCATCAGTCCTAACCATTGGGACAAGAAGGGATGTCATCAGGAGGGTTAGACTGCATATTCTCAGAAACTTAGGAGTCTAGGTTCCTAAAGTTAGGACACTAGCTTAGCTAGGAATGACGCCATGGAATGGTGGGAGGAAAGTAGATCTAGGAACGTGAGTAGTGAGGAGAAATGTCGAGAAGAAAGGTGGATTGAAAAGAAGACGGAGGCATACAAGAAGGGGTGTTGTACCCTCTACAGCAGTATTCAGCAATAGTATACCAAGCCTATAAATTATAACTTGAATTAATTTAACACACTCCCTAGGCTTGGTAGTGTCAAGCCCACACACACCCACACCACACACACACACCCCCTAACCTAGCACCCCACTACCCTGCAGCAGCAGCGGCTGTTGACAACCCGGTAGACCTCTCCACGGGCGGGGCGACGTCAACAGCTACGAGGGTGCGGTGGCGACGACGGCAGCGGCGGCAGTGACGACAGCAGCGGCGGCGGCGGCGTGCGGCGGCAAGTAGGCCAGCGGCAACAGCGGCGGCGGCGGGGGCTTCGACAAAAGCAGCGGCAGCGGCGGCGCTCGCCCCACTCGGCGGCGTGGCCAGGTTCCGCAACGGTGGGACGGCTGGTGCAAGGCAGCCATCGGCTGGCGGCATGTCGCCACAGCAGCACGACGGGACGGTCGCGGCGGTACAACACGACCGGGACGACGTCAGCGCGACGCCACGGTTGCGTGTCGAGACGGCCGTGGCAGGATGGCGCAGCCGGCGCCAAGACGACGCTGCCACAGCGTGACGCCGCCGCGGCCGCCATGGCAGCGTGAGGAAAATGAGAGGAAAGCGCGGCGGAAGCGTGAGGAGCAGGCCCGCTAGGAGCGGACGGCTCTGATACCATCTCAGAAACTTAGGAGTCTAGGTTCCTAAAGTTAGGATACTAGCTTAGCTAGGAATGATGCCATGGAATGGTGGGAGGAAAGTAGATCTAGGAACGTGAGTAGTGAGGAGAAATGTCGAGAAGAAAGGTGGATTGAAAAGAAGACGGAGGCATACAAGAAGGGGTACCCTCTACAGCAGTATTCAGCAATAGTATACCAAGCCTATAAATTATAACTTAAATAATTTTAACACATATATCCACCTTCCCTGGGGAAAGCCTCCCAAGTACCCTCCCTAGACAGAGAGAAAGGATCGACAAGGTTATCCCAGTGCCACGACAGTAACTTGATTTTTGTCAATCTCGGTAACCAAGTGACACGCGAAGTTCACTTATGTGGATCTGAATGCCTTTCGAAATGAAACGATCAACACACTGTTTATTGGTAACTGTGATCTGCAAGTCGACTGTGACCTCAGCATAGCCATCCCTACCAACCAAATGGTACCGCACCAAAACTTACCACAACCGCGCTAAACAGAATGCGCCGAAATGCTTTCAGACAAGCATACACCTAGAAAGCAAGGCAAGAGACGTGATCTGCGGCACACACTACGATTACCCCACATCACGATTACCTCACATCTAGGCTTGACAAAATGTACTCCTATCAATATGTTTTTTTTTTTTTTTTGCAAGGCGCCAATACTAGTTAATTCCCAGCCTTGCTTCGCAATTCGTTTCGGCGGGCTAGTATGCAGGCGCGAGCTCGTTTCGGCGGGCTAGTATTCATTTTGTTTTTCCCCTTCTTTCATAAAATAACAGCCATGTCGGAGCTCCTCATTCGACAGGGCTGTGTCGGCTGTTCGCTGCCCATCCGTACCCCACCCGGTACTCATTTCGACGCCAGTCATTGCCATCGCGTTCGCTCGATAGAGGGCGATCCTCAGCTACTATACGCGCAGCGCGAGCCAAGCGCGCTTAGGTGCCGCGCTTAGCTGCTAGGCATACGGATCCGCCTTCCACGCCCCGCCCCCCACCCAGGACGTTCCACTCGTCCGGCGCCCTCCCTCTTTGCGGGCGCATCGCGCGTGTTTCTGTCGGGGGTGCAGCTGGCACAGCGGGCACTCTACGAGGAACTCGCGCTGCTCAGCCCCTTGCACTCGCATATTGCCACTAGTTGCACAACCGTCGCGGCATCGCATGGGCCCGTCGGTGAATGTAGCGTGCGTAGCGGGATCGGAGTGGTCAGGGCGAGTAACATTTTCACGCACAGGCCCAAGGGTCGACCGTCCAGAGAGGTAAGCAACATAATGGTTTGCTTTGTAGATTATTATGGTGCGGTAGATGTTAGGATCGAAGCTGGTTGTGGAAATTTTGACTAAGTGTGCGGAAGTAATTGGTTCTATTGTGGTTTTGTTTCAGAGACACGATCGGCATGGGCTATTGAATGAGCCAAAGGAATTGGGTGTCCGACTGACCAGACACGTAAGCTGTGGAGGGGTGGGAAGGCAGTCCGACGTGGCGACAACTGATGACCAGGGGATCGCGAGCCCAATCTGACGTGCTGCATTAGAACACCATTGGATGGCGAAGACCGCTAAGCGGGTTTGGATAAGACTTTGCATTGGTCTACATTCCCTTTGTTAAAATCTTCCAGTGTGTTCTGATTGGTGGATTGTTGGATTGCCACGATCATTTCTTTTAATCACGATACAGATTTCCAGAGTGGGCGACTATAATCAGGGTGACTAAGGTTGCAAAAGATAACACGTTCTATTGTAATTCCGTAGTTCTACTGTAACCCTATCTATTGTAACCAGGAACATTTGTAACAAGCCACGCGCTTCGAACAGCAAGGAATCAATGCATGTGCGATTAAAGCATAGGTCCCAAATTACAAGGCGCCAACTTTTTTGTTAACAATTCTGGAACGCGTTTCGATGGTTACCCCATGCACTTTGTGAATAGTGAACATTGCAGAGCGGAACAGGAAATGGTGGCTTGTGATTGGCGCCTATGGCAATACATCTTTCGTGTACCAGCGCAAACTCCAACCAAGGCAGGAAAATGTTGACAACCGAGGGCTTGTAAATTGGGACCTGCAGAAACACCATTTTGTTGGGTTGCATGGCAACCCTATAGTTTTGGTACAACATTTTGGGGCACTGCTCTAAAAACACTGATTTTTTTGTTGTCTAAAAACGTGATTTCTTTTGTTTTTTGTATTAAAACCACAGGCTAAAATAGCAAGGGGGGGGCTTCAAGAGCGCCGTTCTTGAAAGTGGGCACACTTGAAATAAACTAGGGTGCTGGTGCGATACTGCCATAAGAAGTTTGGGGCAGATGTCCAGATTTGAACCACAATATTACCCACCTACTTTGGGTTGGGCGATATGGAAACGCGTGCGACGAGGGGGCGAAGCCATGTGCGACAGACCAAATTTCCCACCAAAATGGCAAGACATTAATTCGATTGTGTCTGGGGCGTGTTTAGGTCAGATCGGGTCCCGGGTCAAGTTATGCAAATGGGCAAGACTCTGACAAAACATGCATAGAGAGTGGGCTATTTGCGTCAGTATGCGTAAAGTGAGAACGGGGTTCTGATCAGGTTGACGCCAAAAGGGCTTGTGGAACCTCGACACTCATTTGTAAAATATAAATGGTGTGTAACTCATTCCCTGGAAAACAATATGAATATTATATAAATTTATCAATATTACAATGGACTTGTATGCAAAATGCATTTTACACCGTTGTGGCTTCCTTAGAGAGAAAGTCGACGATTTATTGCAAAATTATGCCATGAAAAAATGTGACAAGCGCGTACATTATCACTGCCTTCGCCATTCGCAGAGCTTGAAATGGCAGCACGGGCAACATTCCCAGCACCAGTGGCAGCAGATAGTAATGCAGCATTGGCGGCAGTCCTGGCATAGCCTCTGGCTTCAGCTGCCATTGCCAAGCCAGCCATTTGTGTCTCCGTGCCTGTCCTCCACTTCACTGCCCACTTGCACTCTCTGGCCGCTCCAGATACTACCCTCCCCATGCGCGCCCCTGGTCCCCTTTCCCCCCCTCCCACTCTGATCCTGCACCTCTCCATTCTTCAGCTTGTGGCCCCACCCTAGAGTGCCCTTCTCTGCTTCTGATATGCAGTCTGAAAGCACTGCAGCTGCTACCACAGCAGGGGCAGGAGGAACGCCAGGTGCCGTGGTTGCAGCAGCGGAGAAGGTAAGCTGTTGAGCCGAGTCCAGAGGGGAGACAGACACAGGCGCTGGGCGGGGGGGAGAAGCGGGGTGTGGAGAAGGGGAGCGGTGTGCAGGTTTAGGGGTGTATGGAGGGTGGGCGGGGGGAGGGGAGGCGGCAGGGGAGAGAGACGTGATGACAGGGGGAGGAGGGACAGCAGCAGCAGTGGTTACTGCAGGGAGAAGGGAAGGGGATTCCAGGCCGGTGGGGGGACGGCACGCTGCTGCCTGTTATTTTGGCGCTGTTGCTGGTGCTGTGTCTGCTGGATTTTCCTCACATGCCTCCCACTCGTTGCCACTGAGAGAAGGGATCGCATGGCCAGTGTCGGGAAATCCCTCCTCCCTGGCCAGATAGAAGGGAGAATATGGGTGGGGCTTGGGATGGAGAGATGGGGTAATAGAATGGTGAGGGAAAGGGTGACGGCTGGAGAGGGGGAGGGGGAATTGAGAGGGGGTGGTAGGGAATCCAGAGACGGGGAAGGGGTCAGGTCGGGCAGATACCAAACCGTACCCCCTCTCCCTGCCCTCTGTACCCCCTCTCCCTGCGGGTATCTCCCAACCTGCTTATTCCCCAGCCCCCCTCTCTCTCATTCTGTTCCCCTATTCCCTTAATTCTTCCCCCCCTCTTCCCTTCATTCTTCCCCCTCTCTTCTCCTCATTCTTCCCCCCCTCTTCCCTTCATTCTTCCCCCCCTCTTCTCCTCATTCTTCCCCCCCTCTTCCCTTCGTTCTTCCCCCCCTCTTCCCTTCGTTCTTCCCCACCTCTTCCCTTCATTATTCCCCCCCTCTTCCCTTCATTCTTCCCCCCCTCTTCACTTCATTCTTTCCCACCTCTTCCCTTCATTCTTCCCCCCCTCTTCTCCTCATTCTTCCCCCCCTCTTCCCTTCGTTCTTCCCCACCTCTTCCCTTCATTCTTCCCCCCCTCTTCCCTTCGTTCTTCCCCACCTCTTCCCTTCATTCTTCCTCACCTCTTCCCTTCATTCTTCCCCCCCTCTTCCCTTCATTCTTCCCCACCTCTTCTCCTCATTCTTCCCCCTCTCTTCCCTTCATTCTTCCCCCCCCTCTTCCCTTCACTCCGCCAACCATTTTCCCTCTTTCCGCTAAACTCCTCCCTCCATTCCACGTACCTATTTTCCCCATTCTGCCCCCATTCCGCCTACCTCTTTCTCTCGTTCCGAGGTGAGTCATACAGTCGACGGTGTTGAGTGATACTTGACGTGAAGTGATAGACGATGAGAGGTAAGGAGTTGAGATAGGGGGCAGTCAGGGGAAAAACGCCAGGGCTATACAATGGACGTGGCGCCGTGGGGTTCCTCGCGCGACATATGAGGATTGGAGGACGAGGCGTGGCGGACTAGACGCGACGTAATAGGCATACATGACTAGGCGCAAGGGACTAGATGCGAGGGACTAGAGGCGAGGGACTAGAGGCGAGGGACCAAAGGTGAGGGAAGTGACGAGAGGGACTAGACGCGGAGGACTTGGCAACGTACCACATGAAGCAAACGGAAGATTGTGGTTTTTTTAGCAGATCGGGACTAGGGGATGTCGCGCTTGATCACGTGCGGCTAATGGCGGGATCTAAGGTATTTATCCCGCGCTATGACGATGGAATACTCATCATATCCGACAATCAAAACTCGTTTCCAAAGCTCAAGACGCCACCACTACACCTCTGATAGATTTTTTCCGCAGCAAAAACTTTATGGCAATGCCTTGGGCAGTTACTGACTCGTTGCGTCTGCTGTACATTTTTAAATACCTCCCTAGTGTCAAGTGTGGCTGTCTAAGATACTCTAGGTATGGGAATAATCTACGTCTGAAAACCGGTTGCACACCCATGGAGCTCTTGAATGACGAGGTGTGGGGGTGTGGTCGCATAGAGGACAGTTTCAGTTCACTCGTGCGACTCTAGGGTTCGTCGCACCCTGTTCAAACAAAATTGTGCCCTCGCAAGGAGTGCCGAGGTCCACTTGCAGTGTTTCACATTGTCGCAACACGTTTCTTTTCGCGTAGAGGGGAGATTAGTGTTCCACAATAGGCCGTTTATTCTGACCGCAAAAAATCACAGTTTTCAAGAGCGCCCAAGGTGTGCTATTTTAGCCTGTGGTTTTAAATATGTTATTGCAATTTTTATGTAATGGTGTTTTGGGGCATCTAAAAATGATCCTCAAGACTTCCTAATAAAAAATACCAATTGAACATTTAAAGCCAGTCTTCGTATGTCTCTTTTTTCTAGTAGTCGTATTTATTATCATTATACCATGCCTAATATTACTCGTAATATTGAGAGTGAATGTTATTTACCAACCATCTCATTTTATTTTATGGTGAGAAATAACAAAACACTTCATTGCGCTGATGTTTAAAAAGCACAAGAAGTATTAAGCCACATTGCATATTTGTCGCCATGAGCGGATATGTTTCCCAAATTTATACCACCACCAGTTTTGATGGGAGTATCAACTTATACATATTCTGTATGTAGAAGTTATAGGCTAGACTAGGTGTGTGCTTCTATTGAGTACAACCCCAACAGGTACATGTTCTAGGTTTCTCGCACTAGTCAATCATTCTCTCTTTCTAACATGGTATCAGAGCAGGTTAGGTTCCTCTCGCCCGCCCACGCTTCCGCCCTAGGCCCTAGCCGCCCTCATGACCCGTCCCTAGCCGCCGTTGCGCCCGCCCCTAGCTGCCCCCCCTTGGCCGTCGCGTCCGCCCCTAGCCGGCCCCCTGGCCGTTGCGTCCGCCCCTAGCCGGCCCCCTGGCCGTCGCACCCACCCCTAGCCGGCCCCCTGGCCGTCGCGTCCACCCCTAGCCGGCACCCTGGCCGTCGCGTCCACCCCTAGCCGGCCCCCTGGCCGTCGTGCCCGCCCCTAGCTGCCCCCCTGGCCGTCGCGTTCGCCCCTAGCCGGCCCCCTGGCCGTCGCGCCCACCCCTAGCTGCCCCCCTGGACGTCGCGTCCGCCCCTAGCCGGCCCCCTGGCCTTTGCGCCCGCCCCTAGCCGCCCCCCTGGCCATCGCATTCGCCCCTAGCTGGCCCCCTGGCCGTCGCGTCCGCCCCTAGCCGGCCCCCTGGCCGTCGCGCCTGTTATAATCACAATAGGCTTAGATGTGCCTATAATGAGAGATAGAGAGCACAGTCGGATTTCCGTCAGACGGCTTCAAATATTGATAACGATCTGGTCACTGAATCAAACGGTGATGTGTAAATTGGATCTGGAGCGCGTTGCTGTCGTCTATCAGCAGCAAGTTGAATCATGAAATTCCATGAAGATTTGACGACGCTATGGCGGTTTGACTGGCAGGAGGTAAAGCAGCCACTATAGTCTTAGGAGTACAAACTTAGCAAGAAGAGTTCGAGAGGGAGATGGTTCCCAGCCTCTACATACCCCAAGAGCCGAGGTCCAGGTTGGTGGTACACCACCACAGAGTCCCCAACCATGAAGAGTCTCGAAACCAACCCTCCAAGGGGCTACACCAAGTGAAATGTAACACTACACGAAGTAACGTTACTATTTTCACTATTTAATATTTATCCGCGTCCCTTGGGCTTGAAATCTTGAGCTCTTGTTCTTGGATCTGCAAGATAATTTCTTCTTGAGTTGATGGGGGCTTGCTGCACACACCTGCAACACGATGGACACTTCACACTCGACAAAATAGAAAAAACACATGCGACACACAAACGACGACTTGACATGCGAGTTGTGAAAACTCGCTAATGTCTTGACCGACACAAACCACATTGTGATACACCATTCAAACACACACACAAGCACTGGATAGCAATGACATAGACTCACAATTCATTCCATGCCATGCATGCACACACACAAACAAGGACGACAAGCCGAGTGCAAGCCATATGGTTGCACCAACAAACTCCCCCTCGGATTGTTGGCCGTAGAATCTGCTCCCCTTAGTTCAGAGCCATCCCAGCAAGCTTGCAACACTTCCAATGCTGCTGCTCAACCAGCCTCTTGGTCATCATATCAGCTGGCTGTGCCGTCGTCTTCACGTAGTGCAACTCCACTTCACCCGCGGTTACCATGCTCCTCACCCAATGCCACTTCACCTTCATGTGCTTGGTAAGGCCAGGAAGAACGGGGTTCTTAGCCAATGCAATAGCACCCTGGCTATCACAGTAGAGTGGGGTAGGTCCTTGCTGCTCCTCCCCCAATTCAGCTAGCAAACGCCGCTGCCACACAACCTCTCTTATGGCACGGAAGAGTGCCATGTACTCGGACTCCACCGAGCTCAATGCTTGGTCCACTTGTTTCTTGCTCTCCCAAGCTGTTGGTCCTCCACCAACACAGCAGATGAAGCCTCCCACACTTGTCATGTCCTCTGGTTCTGATGCCCAAGATGCATCAGAGAAGGCGGTGAGAAAGAGCCTCCCGGGTTCGACTCCATCCGCACCCTTTTGACGCCTTTGTGCCGCCGCGGAGTATTGCAGTCCAACAGTTGCTGTTTGGCCAAGGTACTTGGCCACCCTCTCTCCAGCTGCTACCTGCTCTTCATTAGGGCATTGGACAACCCTAGCCAGCTGCCCGGTAGCAAAGGCTGCATCCGGCCTTGTGTGAACGGCCGCATACATGAGGCTGCCCACCAAGGAGTGAAAACGCCGCCTCTCCTCTTCACCAACACTTTCCTCCGCTGGTCCTTTCACACACTTGAACCCTGAAGGAAGAGGAGTAGCCACATGACCTTCACTCTTCCCAAAGCTTGCAGCCAAGGTCTCCAAGTACTTCTTTTGATGCACTCGCATCCACCGCTTCTCTACATCTCGCTCAATGTGAAGCCCAAGGTAGTAGTTGACGTCACCAAGGGTCTTGCACTTGAACTTGTCTTGAAGCTTCAGCATCACCTCCTTCACAAGGTCAGAGGAGGGTGAGAATATGAGGATGTCATCCACATAAACCACCATGAAGCTCCTCTGCTCCCCCTCGCCAAGCATGAACAAGGATTGATCGGCCATTGAGGGAGTGAAGCCGATCGCCCCCAAGACTTCCCGCAGCTTGATGTACCATTGCCTAGGGGCTTGCTTGAGGCCATAGAGTGCTTTCTTCAGCTTCCACACTCTGCCACTCCCATCATTGTACCCCTCTGGCTGCTCCATGTAGGTCTCTTCCTCCAAAACGATGTTGAGGAAGGCCGTTACAATATCCATTTGCTTCACCACCCATCCTTTGATGGCCGCCGCGGCGAAGAGGGTTCGAAGGGTTGTACCCTTCACCACAGGGGCATACACTTCATTGTAGTCCTTCTTCTCTTGCTGCTGATACCCCTTGGCTACAAGTCTGCTCTTGTAGCGCTCGATGTTGCCGTCGGCGTCGGTCTTGCGCTTGAAGAGCCACTTGGAAGAGATCGCCTTCCGTCCCGGAGGTAGATTCACCAAGTCAAATGTGTCGTTCTCTATGATGCTCCCCATTTCTTCATCTGAGGCCTTCTTCCACTCCTTCCCATTGGGGCCCTCCCAAGCTTCCTTGGGATTTGTAGGCTCCCCCGGCATCTCCACCGGAGAGAAGAAGGCAAAGGCGCACTCCTCGCTTTCATCTTCCGCATCATCGCCTAGCATGAGAGCCGAACCGGTCAAGGTTGAGTTGGCTGGTCCTCCAAGCCGGTCATAGCTCAACCTATTGGGGGGCTGAGTCCTCCTTCTCCCCCTTCCTTCCTCCTCTGCTGCAGGGACTTGAATGCTCTCATGGCGTTGCGGTAAATCCGGTCGGTTCCCGCGAGCACTTGTAGCACGAGGCGGAAGTGACGGTGCATGCTCATCACCTTGCTGCACCTCCTCCTCCTCCTCATCCCCATTCATTTGAGGAGATTGCCTTGTGACTGTGCTGTTGCTACTCAGCTCCAAGGGCAGCTCCACATGCTCCAAGCCGGTACTCTTCACCTCTCCAAGCCGCACACCAATCTTTGCTTGGTTCTCCGCCTTCCACTCCTTGTACAGTAAGTTCTCCATGAACTTGCAATCTCTGCTCACCAAAACCTTCTTGGTAAATGGGTCCCAAAGAAGCCATCCCTTGGTGTTTTGAGCCATGCCCAGGTGCACGGCCCATGTTGCCTTGGCATCAAGCTTGTTGTGCCGAAGTTTCTTAGGCACAAGTGCCATGCACATGCACCCGAACACCCGAAGCATATCCACCTTCGGCTTCCTTCCAATCCACTCCACATAGGGCACCCATTTGTCTTCTCCCACGTGAGTCAAGGCTCTGTTCTTGGCCACACAAGCATGACGCACCGCATCCGGCCAAAAGTAATTGGGTAGACTGGCTTCAATGAGAAGTCCCCGAGCCGTCTCCGTGAGTGTCCGATTCGCACGCTCGGCGATGCCGTTCATTGCAGGAGAGTAGGGCATGGTAAGAGAGTGCCTTATGCCCTGCTTCTTCAGCCAAGTTGAGAAATCCTTGCTCAGGAACTCTCCCCCACGGTCAGTGCGAATCGCCTTCACAAGTCGGTCTTGTTGCCGCTCCACCATCGGCAACCAATCGGTCTTCACCGTTTCAGCTACGTCACTCTTCTTGGGCAGCACATACACCCAGGTCATGCGAGTGTAGACGTCCACAATGGTGAGGAAGTACTCTGCTCCAGCAGCTCCAAGCTTCAAGGGGCCCACCACATCCATCACCACCTCATCAAGTGGTGCCTTCGCCGTTGTCTCCGAGCTATGGAACGGGTAGCGGGTGAACTTGGCTTGCATGCATGTTGGACAGCCAAGCACCTCATTGGGCTCCCCTTTGACATGAATCCCACTGACCATCTCTTGCTTAACTATCTGCTGCAAAATGGGCAATGCCACATGCCCCATTCGCCGATGCAAGGTCAGCCAATCACACTCTCCCGTAGCGGAAGTCGGGTTGGAGAAAGCGGCACTCGCAATCGTGCCCCACAAGCTCTCTCCTTTCTCCTTTGCCGCTGCTGCTTTGCTGATCTTAGGCTTATCGTCCTCATTTCCACCACCTTTGGCTGCTGCACCATTCTCCTTGGGTTCACACGCCTTGCTGGTCTCTCCAAGGTTGCACTCCTTCGAGTCACTCTTGGTGTCACTTTGTTTTCCGTGATCACCGCCACCAACCGCTTCACTCTTGGTGCTGACGCTTGCTGCCACTTGCCTCCCCTTAGGCATGGGGACCACTGGGATTTGCCACATCTCATTGTAGATGTCCCTGTCCTCATGAAGGTCCCAAAGCTTCCGCTCACCAAGCCTCGCGGTATAGGTTTTGGAACTCTTGGAAGATGTGTCCATGCCGGCCTTTTGCGAACGCTGAACAGAGATCAGGTTGGCTGCTAGGTTGGGCACCCAAAGCACGTTCCTGAGGCCCACCATCTTCCCATCAGCACCCTTGAACATGGCCTTGCCCATGCCTTTCACCTCTGCTCGCTGCCCCAAAGCCGATGTAACATGCTTGACCGGCGACGGTTCAAGTTCGGTGAGCAAGTCCGCACGAGGTGTCATGCTATAGGTGGCGCCGCTATCGATCACCCAAAAGTCCAGAGAGTGAAGGGTGACCTTTCCCACAGTAGCTGGCTCCTCAAAGCCTTCCACACCTCCTGCTGCAGCTGCCGCTTGCGTGGAGACAAAGAAGAATTGGCCCGGGTATCGATCTTCACTCGAGTCCTTGTCGTAGTCTCCACCTTTCATGCTTGCCGCTTCGCCTCCACGGTCACCACGGCCTCCACGACCTCTGCCTCTTCCTCCCCTTGCTCCTCTGCCCTCTTGGCCTTGAGAAGGGGTCCATCCATCAGGCAATCTGAAGCAATCTCTCCACATGTGGCCGGTCTTGTGACAAAAGTGGCATTCGCCATCAAATCGACCGCGCCCACGCCCGTAGCCATTGTTGTTGTTGTTGCTGCCATATCCTCCATTACCACGGCCTCCATTGAAGTTACTGCTGCCAAATCTTCCTCCTCGCCCTCTGCCCCTTCCACGGCCGTGCCCACGGCCCATGCTTGCAACTCCGGCACCATCGGGACCCGCCAATTCGCGACGGCGGAAATCTTCTTGTAAGATTTCCCGCTTCACATCTTCGAGTGAGAGACGGGGCAGATCTCGATTTAGGTTGATGATGAGCGAGGACCATGAGTCTGGAAGTAAGGCCAGCAGCTTGGTCTTCTTTTGAAGGTCACTGTAGTTCAGATCAGCTCCTTCGAGCCGTGTCAACAAGTCGAAGAATTTCTGCACTCCTTCCTCCACCGGTTCGCCTTCGTCAATTCGAAGTGCCGCCATTTGCCGCTCCAAAACCACAGCCACCGCCGCTGTTGCAGGAACGTGTACACCCTTGAGAGCAGCCCATGCCTTTGGTCCCTTTGCTGGTTCACGCTGAAAAGGCTTGATGTGACGGATTTGGCTGCTCCCCAACGCTTGCCCAAGTAGAAGGTAGCCTTGTGCGCTCTTCCGCACCCACGGGCTCTTCTCCGGGTCGTTCTCGGGGCGCTTCTCCGCTCCTTCCATCACCTCCAGCAGATCATAATGGTCAAAGATGTTCTCCATCTTGAAGGACCACTCAGCAAAGTTGTCACCGTTGAACTTGTCAAGGCCAAACACTCTAGGCTCATCCCTAGAGGGTCCAAGGCTAGGTTGCACCGGAGCAACGGGTGGATCTTGGTGTTGACCTTGTGCTTGGGCGTCTTCTCTGCCTCCAGCACCTCTGACACCCCCTTCCTCAGGTCTAGGCATGGTCGAGACGGCTCCAAGGGGCTCTGATACCACTTGTTATAATCACAATAGGCTTAGATGTGCCTATAATGAGAGATAGAGAGCACAGTCGGATTTCCGTCAGACGGCTTCAAATATTGCTAACGATCTGGTCACTGAGTCAAACGGTAATCTGTAACTTGGATCTGGAGCGCGTTGCTGTTGTCTATTAGCAGCAAGTTGAATCGTGAAATTCCATGAAGATTTGACGACGCTATGGCGGTTTGACTGGCAGGAGGTAAAGCAGCCACTCTAGTCTTAGGAGTAGAAACTTAGTAAGAAGAGTTGGAGAGGGAGATGGTTCCCAGCCTCTACATACCCCAAGAGCCGAGGTCCAGGTTGGTGGTACACCACCACAGAGTTCCCAACCATGAAGAGTCTCGAAACCAACCCTCCAAGGGGCTACACCAAGTGAAATGTAACACTACACGAAGTAACGTTACTATTTTCACTATTTAATATTTATCCGCGTCCCTTGGGCTTGAAATCTTGAGCTCTTGTTCTTGGATCTGCAAGATAAATTCTTCTTGAGTTGATGGGGGCTTGCTGCACACACCTGCGACACGATGGACACTTCACACTCGACAAAATAGAAAAAACACATGCGACACACAAACGACGACTTGACATGCGAGTTGTAAAAACTCGCTAATGTCTTGACCGACACAAACCACATTGTGATACACCATTCAAACACACACACAAGCACTGGATAGCAATGACATGGACTCACAATTCATTCCATGCCATGCATGCACACACACAAGCAAGGACGACAAGCCGAGTGCAAGCCATATGGTTGCACCAATAGACACTTAAACTCAACCCGAGCGTAGTTGCTGGTCGTCCTCCGTAGATCGCGGGGCATAAATTATGACCACAAAAATGGCTTCCTCTGCGGGAATCCATACTCGCCGAGCTCGAAACTCCAGGGCAGACAAATTACACCTCCAGGGGACCTTGCTTCCTTCCCTACTGTTGCTGACCTTGCCACTCACCTGCGCGCCCTAGAGTCTCGCTACCGCACTGCTAGCACTGCTGCCCAGCTCACTGCGCTCCCTCCCCCCTTCTGCATGACCCTCTACTTTATCGCTATGCGCCTCCCTGACCGCCTTGCTAGTGCACGCGACCACATTCTTAGCCAGCACCCGGGTGATCTCACCCTGCCAGACTTTGTCACCGCCCTGACCGAGATCGAGACTCGCCAGTGCACTATCGCTCAGTCGAGAGGTGCGCTGGAAGTCTCCATCTTTCACGGCTGTGCCCCCTCCCAGTGCACGTTTACTGACGTTTTGGCTGCGGTCGCCACTGCGACCCCTCTGACCAAGACTACAGCTACGGTACACCCGCAGCAGCGCTCGCGCCGCGCCGGTTGTGGCCGCCAGGGAGGGCGTGGTGGTGGAGCTGGCGGTAGAAGTGGTGGTACCGGGGACAGTGGTTCTACTGAGGGGACTGCCTCAGCTAGTCAGGAGCAACAGTCATCGCCCCAGCAGCAGGAGCAGCCGCAGCAGCCGTTGCAGCAGTCGCAGTCGTCGCAGCAGCTGTCCCAGCCCCAGCCGTGGCCTCCTCTCCCCCCGGGGTTGGCCCGGAACCTCTATAGGTGGTGGCCGTGGTGGCGGCCCGCGCAGCCTGTTGTCTACCGGCAGCTCCGTTGGTGTGACCTGCCACTACCAGCTTCGGACCGGGCCTCTCGGCGGCACTCTGTGTTGCCGCTTGCACCTGACCGGCTGCTGTTTCCGCTGCCTCGACGATCTCTTTCGTCGTCGCTTTGGCCCGGCCCCGGACCTCCCCGACTGGCACAGCCTGCTTCGCCAATGTGTGCCGATCTTTGATTTAGGTATGGATCAGATAGGTGCTGCTTTGCATGCCTTGTATGCTAACGCTTCTCGTGTTCCTGGATCTTATTGCCCTGTGTACTCTAGTTTAGGCGTAGCACCTTTGTGTAGCTTAGCCTCCCCTGCTGCGTCAGGCGTAGGATTGCCTAGTTTGCCTAGCCTAGTTTCTGCACCGGCTTCGTTCCCGGCCTCCGCTACTGCCTCACTGTCCTTCACTCTCGACTCCTGTGCTTCTGCCTGTTTCTTCCGCACCTGTTCCACGCTCACGCCGCTTGCTGCGCCTGCTGTTGTCGCTCTTGCCGACCCCTCCGCGGGTCCTGTCGTCGCTCGCAGCTCCACTTCCCTTCCCTATCCAGCCGTTCCCTCGGACTCTCTTACAGGCCTCCACATTCCCTCGTTCTCCAGGAACCTGGTTGGTGTCGGCCGTCTTCAGGACCTCGGCGTCACCACTACGTTCCCTGGGCACGAGCAGTTCACTGTCTGTACCGAGGCAGTCTCAGGTTCCACCCTTCCGACGTTCCCCCGAGACCCGGTGTCCGGTCTGTTTACCCTCAACACCGCTTCCCCCCCGGCTGGTGCGTCCTCCCAGGTCGCTGCAGCTTGCTCGTGTCGGTCCCTCACACACCCGTCTCTTCTATGGCACCACCGCTTAGGTCACCCTGCTCTCCCACGCCTGCTTAGGCCTCCCTGCGTCGCTCCCCGCACTTCCTCCCTCGACTACACCACCGCACGCCTTGCGTCGAGGGCCGGCTCCACCGTTCTCCTCAATCCTCCTTGCTTCGCCCTGCTTCTGCTCCCCTTCGGACCTTGCACCTGGACGTTTGGGGCCCAGCCCCCGTCCCCGGACCGCGGAGTGAGCGCTACTTTATTGTGCTTGTCGATGACTACACGCGCTACACCACGGTGTTTCCCCTGGAGCGGAAGGCCGACGTGCCCGACGTTCTTCTCCCGTGGGTTGTGGCTGCACGTCTTCACCGCAATCTCCCCGTGTTGTGTCTCCACTCTCACCGTGGTGGCGAGTTCGCCTCTGGTCGGCTTGGACAGTTCTGTCGTGCGGAGGGCATCACCCAGTCGTACACCTTGCCGGACTCGCTACAGCAGAATGGAGTTGCTGAGCACCGCATTGGCTTGGTCATGGAGGTTGCTCGCACCTCCATGATTCATGCCGATGCCCCCCATTTTCTGTGGCCGTTCGCTGTTCCCTACCCTGCTCACCAGCTTCACCTGTGGCCACGCTCCCAGTGGCCGCAGGTTTTGCCGACCCTCCTTTGGACCGGGTCCCCCGGTGACGCGTCTGCGTTCCACGTCTGGGGCTGCCTTGCTCACGTTCGTGCCTCTGGCACGGACAAGCTCACAGCCCGCACTGTCCCTTGTGTCTTCCTCGGTTTCCCTCTGGACTTGTCTGACTGGCCCTTCTACCACCCGCAGTCTCACCGCTTCCTTCACTCTCGTGACGTCACCTTTGACGAGTCTGTCTCCTTCTACCGTCGCTTCCCTCACCGCGGTCTCCCGGTTCCCCCCCCCTTGTTCTTTGCTCCCTCTCTCCCTGTAGACCCTGCTCCCCTCCCGCCTCGTCCTGCCCCGTCTGGTGTCTCCCATGTCACTCCCCTCCCGTCGGTTGTCCCCGTTGAGGAGTCTGCTGACTCTGGCGGCCCCCTAACCCGTCCTTGCCGCGTCCCCATTCCCTGTTGTCTCCGCCTCCGCTGTCGCAGACACCGCCGCCGCTGACGCCGCCATTGCAGCCGCCGCCGCCGTCCCCGCCGCTGTCGTCGCTGCTGCTCTTGGCCTCTGGAGGTGCTAGCGTTGAGGAGGGTGTTCGTCCTGCAGCTCCTGGCGTGGTCTGTCCTGGCAGGCCTGGGGGTGCCGCTGGGGCTGGAGGGGGTTCTCGCTCTGGGGGTGGTTGTTCTGGGGGTGCTGCTGTTGAGTGTTCTCCCGGCGGTCGTCCTGCCCCAGCCGGTTCGAGGGTCGAGCACCAGCCGCCGCAGCAGCCGCCGCAGCCATCGCCACCGGTCTCCGCTCTTCGCCTGCTTGGCCTTCCCTCCCCTAACAGCTCGCCGGAGTCTCCCCCACAACCTTCTCACCTTCCTATCTACGGCCCTGTGTTCCCGCACACGGACTCGTCTTCGGCCCATCTTCCTCCTCGTTCACCTTTTGTGTCCCCTCCGCTGTCGTCCGACCCTACACCCCCTTCCCACGTTTGGTCCCGCTGTCCCTCACGTGCTCGTCCGTCTCTCCCGTCCTGCGCTCCCACCCCATGTTGCTCCATTCCCACTCTTCTCGTCCTCCCCTCCTCCCCTCGCCTCCTCCCTCGTCGCTTGCTGTTGCACCTCCTCCCCTGTCTGACTACCTCCGTGCCGTTCGTCCCCTTGTCCCTCGGTTTCTTGCCTCTCTTGTTACCGACCCATCTGTTCCTATCTCGCGCCTTGACGCGCTTGTCGCTGCTGTCGCTGACTTCACCTCTACCCACAGCCTTGACTACGCTACCGCTCTGGTCTGTGACCCTGCCCGTCCTCCGTCCATCGGTGGTGCACCTGCCCTTGGCAGTGACGTTCTAGAGGACAGGCAGTACGAGCTTGCTTTCCTTTCCCAGGCCGCTCCCCATCTCTGCTCCATGCTCCTAGTCCCAGAGGGTGACCCAGACACCTTCGACATCCCGACCCCTCGCACTTACGCTGAGGCCACCTCGGGACCTTGGGCGTCTTAGTGGATAGCTGCCATGGAGCAGGAGATGGCATCTTGGAGGTCCACCGGCATTTACGTCGACGCAGTTCCCCCTCCTTGGGTGAACGTAGTCGATGGTCGGTGGCTCTTCAAGGTGAAGCGCCCCCTTGGAGAGCCGCCTGTCTTCAAGGCGTGCTACGTGGCCAGAGGCTTGAGCCAGTGTGAGGGGGTTGACTTCTTCCAGACCTTCGCCCCGACCCCGAAGATGACCACTCTTCGGGCGCTGTTACATGTAGCAGCACAGCGCGACTACGAGCTTCACTCCCTCGACTTCTCCATTGGCTTTCTTTTGGGCAGCCTACACAAGCAGGTCTACCTGCGTCGACCACAGGGCTTCACTGGTACCTTCCCCCTGGGACCCAGTGGCTTCTCAGGCGTTCAGTCTACGGACTGCGCCAGGCTCCCCGCGAGTGGCACGACACGCTGCGTGCCACGCTAGCAGACCTGCAGTTCTTTCCGTCATCTGCTGACCCCTCGCTGTTTGTGCGTTCCGGCCAGACTCCGTTCTACATCCTTGTCTACGTAGACGGCCTGGTCTTCGCTACTGCTGATAGGGACGCACTGGCCTCCGTGAAGGCCGAGCTGCTGAAGAGACACACCTGCACTGACCTTGGAGAGCTGCGTCGCTATCTTGGCCTGCATATCTCTAGGGACAGAGCAGCACGCACCATCACTCAGACACGGTCACACTTGGTGCGTCAGGTCCTTCAGAGGTTCGGTCTTCAGTTCTCCTCCGCACAGCCCACACCTCTACCTGTAGACCATGGGCTCTCTTCTCCCGTTCCAGAGGAGCCAGTAGAACCCAGTGGCCCCTACGCAGAGCTGGTGGGTTGCCTCATGTACCTGATGACTTGCACTCGCCCAGATCTCGCATGCCCTCTCAGCATCCTGTCTCACTTTGTGGCCACTGGCAGACACCGACAACAGCACTGGTCGGCTGCTAAGAGGGTTTTGCGATATCTAGCAAGTACATCAGGCATGGGGTTAGTGTTAGGAGGACACAGGCCGGTGGTCCTCACTGGGCACACAGACGCTTCTTGGTCAGACAACTCTGAGACACTCAGGTCGTCGTAGGGCTACTGTTTTAGCCTTGGTTCGGGTGCTATCTCTTGGAGATCCACTCGCTCGTCGTCTGTTGCTCAGTCGAGCTGTGAGGCTGAGATCTACGACGGTGCCATGGCGGCACAGGAGCTCCGCTGGCTGACCTTCTTGCTCACAAACTTAGGTGAGCGGCCTAGCTCTGCCCCGGTCCTGTACGCTGACAACAGGGCCATGATTCTCCTGTGTCAGGTGCCTCGGCTTGAGGGCAGAGTGAAGCATATCCATCTGCGGTACTTCCACCTGCACGAGCTACAGCAGCGTCGCCAGGCTCGCGTAGTTCACTTGGCCTCAGGTGCCAACACAGCTGATATCTTTACTAAGGCGCTTGCGCCTAAAGATCATTAGCGGCAATGTGTACAGCTTGGTCTTATTCCTGTAGCTACTCACCTGTTAGGACCCTGATTGTGTACTCTCTATTATATATACCTGTGTGACTGGCCTTATGGCCTTACCTCTAGTGGCTGGACTTGTAGTGCCGCCCTGGCTTGCTGTACTTGTACTCTTGCTGACTGGTCTCAGGACCCCTACCTCAGTGGTTGGACCGGTAGTGCCACCCTGAGATGTGTGCTTCTTGCTTAGCACCACCCCTTCTCTAGCCTAGGGGGTGTGTCAACTTATACATATGCTGTATGTAGAAGTTATAAGCTAGCCTAGGTGTGTGCTTCTAGTGAGTACAACCCCAACAGGTACATGTTCTAGGTTTCTCGCACTAGTCATGAATTCTCTCTTTCTAACAGGGAGAACAACTGGATACACACATGCTTGATACAAAGAGCAGATGCGTCTGGTAATAATCACCAACAACTTAACAAAGTTGTCAGAAAAAATGATGCTACCTACTTTTCCATCGTCGATAATAACGACGGATGGAAAATCATGGTGGCACAATAAGTTCCAAACAAGAACAACGACAATGATAAGCACGCCAACACGGCAACATGCGCACCCGATAGGAAAGCAACAGTGTGCGTCAACTGTTGGTGCAACCCTATGGCTTGCACTCGGCTTGTCGTCCTTGTTTGTGTGTGTGCATGCATGGCATGGAATGAATTGTGAGTCTATGTCATTGCTATACAGTGCTTGTGTGTGTGTTTGAATGGTGTATCACAATGTGGTTTGTGTCGGTCAAGACATTAGCGAGTTTTTACAACTCGCATGTCAAGTCGTCGTTTGTGTGTCGCATGTGTTTTTTCTATTTTGTCGAGTGTGAAGTGTCCATCGTGTTGCAGGTGTGTGCAGCAAGCCCCCATCAACTCAAGAAGAATTTATCTTGCAGATCCAGGAACAAGAGCTCAAGATTTCAAGCCCAAGGGACGCGGATAAATATTAAATAGTGAAAATAGTAACGTTACTTCGTGTAGTGTTACATTTCACTTGGTGTAGCCCCTTGGAGGGTTGGTTTCGAGACTCTTCATGGTTGGGGACCCTGTGGTGGTGTACCACCAACCTGGACCTCGGCTCTTGGGGTATGTAGAGGCTGGGAACCATCTCCCTCTCGAACTCTTCTTGCTAAGTTTGTACTCCTAAGACTATAGTGGCTGCTATACCTCCTGCCAGTCAAACCGCCATAGCGTCGTCAAATCTTCATGGAATTTCATGATTCAACTTGCTGCTGATAGACGACAGCAACGCGCTCCAGATCCAATTTACACATCACCGTTTGATTCAGTGACCAGATCGTTATCAGTATTTGAAGCCGTCTGACGGAAATCCGACTGTGCTCTCTATCTCTCATTATAGGCACATCTAAGCCTATTGTGATTATAACATCAACAGAGTGCCCCAACACTGTGCCAGCATGCACGAGCAATCGCACACGAGCATTGTGCCAGCGAAGAATGCAACAAGGAGGATGCATGAATGCTTCCATGCAGCAGCCGAGATTGACATGTACACTTTGGGAGCAAAGCTGCCAAATTGACACTGACAATCTCAAGCTGCGTCTAGCACTTAGCATATATGCACCCCGCCCCGATGCAAGCACGCCAACACGACACCATGCGCACCCGACAAGAAAGCAACAGCGTGCGTCAACAGAGTGCCCCAACAGCATGCCAACACGCATGAGCAATCGCACATGAGCACCATGGCAGCGATGAATGGAACAACAAGAATACATACCTGGAGTATGCGATTTCGCGTCACATATCTGCTTCAACATATTGCAATTGACACCACTTCACATGCATAGTAGCGAGTGGTTGCAATTCCTAAGTACAGTACTAAGACAACCTATCACAAGCATGTTGTATTTGAAACACCCTCCGTAGCCACAACCCCTCTACATTATGTAAGTTAGCAAATAGTTTGTAAAAGGTTAGAACGAGGACCAAAATATGGCAATGCAATTAGGTTTCCTGCACAAGGAATGAAACACAAATGCAAAGGGGGGGTTTAGGATATAGGGAATATATCAAATGTTGGAAGACAGATTGAAATAAATAAGAAGTCCAAGAACCAACTTATGTACTATAATGTGAAAAAAACCCAAAAGCATAAAATTTTGACTAACAAGTCTTACATTGGCAGCACGGTGCTGAATGAGCTTCTATGGAGTTCCTGGGGTCGATGCTATGTCACTTGGTGCGACACGCTTGTTGTTGTTGTTGTTGTTCACAACTCGGACCTGCCCACCAAGAGTTTAGCAGATCAATTGTGAACGCTTTGGACACATAAGCAGCATCTCTTATGATGAATGTTGCACCACATGACAAAACAAAATGATGTGACAAGTGGCTTGATGACTTGAAAACCAAAAGTGATGCCATCTACTGGATTACTTACAATTGGACGCCTTTGAGAGAATTAAATGATTGCCCTTTCAAATCCATGACACACTGCCTTTGTTGTCATCTGTTAATAACACAATTTGTGGAGGCAAAACAACAAAAGGAAAATGGAATGAAGTGCTTAGCTAAGAGTGTAAAAGAATAGAGAGTACTCGTGTGATAATGACTAAGGGTGATTCTTAACAACACAATGTTGGCAACAAAAGTTGTGTTATGGAAATGGCAATGCCGTTGGTACGCAAAGTATCATTTTTGTATATATCTGACGCACATCATCTTTGACATACCCGAACAAGCCAACTGCCAATCAACACACGCAGTAGTTTCTTCTTCACATCAGTCTGAGCTTCTGCCCAAATAGCATCATTGAAAAGGTCTTGAAAATCCTTGAGTGAGAGAGAGAGAGAGAGAGAGCTAACTAGAATTTGTTCAATCGAATGTTCAATGTGGCATGGGAGACGAACAGAAGAATGCACATCACATATGTCATGCAAACATTAAAAAGTGCAAAGAATATGAATGAGAACAATTCCAATTTACAGATAATTGTTGATAATTCCAATTTACATATATAATTCCAATTTACAGATAACTGTTGAAGTCAGCGAGCAGATCGTTATCAATATTTGAAGCCGTCTGACGGAAATCCGATTGTGCTCTCTATCTCTCATTATAGGCACATCTGAGCCTATTGTGACTGTAACAAGTGGTATCAGAGCCTCTTGGAGCCGTCTCGAGCATGCCTAGACCTGAGGAAGGGGGTGGCAGAGGTGCTGGAGGCAGAGAAGACGCCCAAGCACAAGGTCAACACCAAGATCCACCCGTTGCTCCGGTGCAACCTAGCCTTGGACCCTCTAGGGATGAGCCTAGAGTGTTTGGCCTTGACAAGTTCAACGGTGACAACTTTGCTGAGTGGTCCTTCAAGATGGAGAACATCTTTGACCACTATGATCTGCTGGAGGTGATGGAAGGAACGGAGAAGCGCCCCGAGAACGACCCGGAGAAGAGCCCGTGGGTGCGGAAGAGCGCACAAGGCTACCTTCTACTTGGGCAAGCGTTGGGGAGCAGCCAAATCCGTCACATCAAGCCTTTTCAGCGTGAACCAGCAAAGGGACCAAAGGCATGGGCTGCTCTCAAGGGTGTACACGCTCCTGCAACAGCGGCGGTGGCTGTGGTTTTGGAGCGGCAAATGGCGGCACTTCGAATTGACGAAGGCGAACTGGTGGAGGAAGGAGTGCAGAAATTCTTCGACTTGTTGACACGGCTCGAAGGAGCTGATCTGAACTACAGTGACCTTCAAAAGAAGACCAAGCTGCTGGCCTTACTTCCAGACTCATGGTCCTCGCTCATCATCAACCTTAATCGAGATCTGCCCCGTCTCTCACTCGAAGATGTGAAGCGGGAAATCTTACAAGAAGATTTCCGCCGTCGCGAATTGGCGGGTCCCGATGGTGCCGGAGTTGCAAGCATGGGCCGTGGGCACGGCCGTGGAAGGGGCAGAGGGCGAGGAGGAATATTTGGCAGCAGTAACTTCAATGGAGGCCGTGGTAATGGAGGATATGGCAGCAACAACAACAACAATGGCTACGGGCGTGGGCGCGGTCGATTTGATGGCGAATGCCACTTTTGTCACAAGACCGGCCACATGTGGAGAGATTGCTTCAGATTGCCTGATGGATGGACCCCTTCTCAAGGCCAAGAGGGCAGAGGAGCAAGGGGAGGAAGAGGCAGAGGTCGTGGAGGCCGTGGTGGCCGTGGAGACAAAGCAGCAAGCATGAAAGGTGGAGACTACGACAAGGACTCGAGTGAAGATCGATACCCGGGCCAATTCTTCTTTGTCTCCACGCAAGCGGCAGCTGCAGCAGGAGGTGTGGAAGACTTTGAGGAGCCAGCTACTGTGGGAAAGGTCACCCTTCACTCTCTGGACTTTTGGGTGATCGATAGCGGCGCCACCTATAGCATGACACCTCGTGCGGACTTGCTCACCGAACTCGAACCGTCGCCGATCAAGCATGTTACATCGGCTTTGGGGCAGCGAGCAGAGGTGAAAGGCATGGGAAAGGCCATGTTCAAGGGTGCTGATGGGAAGATGGTTGGCCTCAAGAACGAGCAGGGTTCTTGCTGATAGACTTAGGTGATCAACCTAGGTCTGCCCCGGTCTTGTTTTCCAGACAACAGGACCATGATCCTCCTCTGGCAGGAGGCTCGACTTGAGGGAAGGGTGAAGCACATCCAGCTGCTGCGTGAGTTGCAGCAGCGCGGTCACGCTTGTGTGCTACAGTTGGCCTTAGAGGCCAATACCGCTGATATCTTCACTAAGGCACTTGCGCCTCGTGACCATCAGCGCTTCTGTACTCAGCTTGGTCTAGTCTCCGTAGCAGCATTACTCGTATCATGAGTCATAGTATACCTGCTTGTACTTCTTGTTCTATACTTGCATGCCTTGCTACACTTATCTAAGTGGTCAGACAAGGAGTGTTGCCCTGAGTTGCCTTGTTGCCTTCACCAAAGGTCAGACTAGTAGTGCTACCTTGGTGTACTCTCCCTTGTTATGAACTGTCACTATCTAGGCCAGGGGGTGTGTGTGTAAAAGTAAGAACTGAATGATGAACTTGAAGGAAAAACCTAGAAAAAATACTAGTTGGTTGTACTCACTAGAACCATACCCCAGTCTAGCCTATAACTTCTACGTAGGTAATATGTACAAGTTGACACACCCCCTAGGCTAGACAAGGGGTGAGGCTAAGCAAGAAGCAAACAGCTCAGGGTGGCACTACTAGTCCAACCACTGAGGCAAGGATCTGGAGACCAGTCAGCAAGAGTACAAACAAGACTAAAGCAAGCCAGGGCGGCACTACTAGTCCAGCCACTGGAGGTAAGGCCACAAGGCCAGTCTGACAGGCATATATAATAGAGAGTACAAAATCAAGGTCCTAGCAAGTGAGTAGTTATAGGAACAAGACCAAGCTGTACACAGTGCCGCTGATGATCTTTAGGCGCAAGCGCCTTAGTAAAGATATCAGCTGTGTTGGCACTTGAGGCCAAGTGAACTACGCGGGCCTGGCGGCGCTGCTGTAACTCGCGCAGGAGGAAGTACCGCAGCTGGATATGCTTCGCTCAGCACTCAAGCCGAGGCTCCTGACACAGGAGTATCATGGCCCAGTTGTCAGCGTACAAGACCGAGCCAGAGCTAGGCCGCTCACCTAAGTCTGTGAGCAAGAAGGTCAGCCAGCGGTGCTCCTGTGCCGCCATGGCGCCAGAGTAGATCTCAGCCTCATAGCTGGACTGAGCAACAGACGACGAACGAGTGGATCTCCAAAAGATAGCACCCGAACCAAGGCTAAAACACTAGCCCTGCGACGACCTGAGCGTCTCAGAGTCGTCTGCCCAAGAAGCGTCTGTGTGCCCACTAAGGACCACTGGCCTGCGTCCTCCTAGCACTAACCCCATGCCCGATGTACTAGCAAGATAACGCAAAACCCTCTTAGCGGTAGACAAATGCTGAGGTCGGTTTCTGCTTGTAGCCACAAATCGAGCCAGGATGCTGGGAGGGTATGCGAGATCTGGGCGAGTGCAAGTCATCAGGTACATGAGGCAGCCCACCAGCTCTGCGTAGGGGCCATTGGGGTCTACTGGCTCCTCTGGAACGGTAGTGGAGAGCCCATGGTCTATAGGTAGAGGTGTGGGCTGTGCGGAGGAGAACTGAAGACCGAACCTCTGAAGGACCTGACGCACCAAGTGTGACTATGTCAGAGTGATGGTGCGTGCTGCTCTGTCCCTACAGATCTGCAGGCCAAGATAGCGACGCAGCTCTCCAAGGTCAGTGCAGGTGTGTCTCTTCAGCAGCTCGGCCTTCACAGAGGCCAGTGCGTCCCTGTCAGCAGTAGCGAAGACCAGGTTGTCTACGTAGACAAGGATGTAGAACGGAGTCTGGCCAGAATGCACAAATAGTGAGGAGTAAGCAGAGGACGGAAAGAACTCCAGGTCTGCTAACGTGGCACGCAGCGTGTCGTGCCACTCGCGAGGAGCCTGACGCAGGCCGTAGACCGGGCGCCTGAGAAGCCATTGGGTCCCAGGGGGGAAGGTACCAGTGAAGCCCTGTGGTCGGCGCAGGTAGACCTGCTCGTGTAGGCTGCCCTGAAGAAAGGCGGTAGAGAAGTTGAGGGAGTGAAGCTCGTAGTCGAGCTATGTTGCTACGTGTAGCAGTGCCCGAAGAGTGGTCATCTTCGGGGTCGGGGCGAAGGTCTGGAAGAAGTCAACCCCCTCTCGCTGACTGAAGCCTCTGGCCACGTAGCGCCCCTTGAAGACAGGCGGCTCTCCAGGGGGGCGCTTCACCTTGAAGAGCCACCGACCATCGACTACGTTCACCCCAGGCGGGGGAACTGCGTCAACGTAAGTGCCGATGGGTCTCCAAGATGCCATCTCCTGCTCCATGGCAGCTATCCACTGAGAGGCCAAAGGTCTCGAGGTGGCCTCAGCGTAGGTGCGAGGAGTCGGGATGTCGAAGGCGTCTGGGTCACCCTCAGGGACTAACAGCATGGAGCAGAGATGGGGAGCAGCCTCGGAAAGGAAAGCAAGCTCGTACTGCCTGTCCTCTACGACGTCACTGCCAAGGGCAGGAGCACCCCCGACGGACGGAGGACGGGCAGGGTCAGAGACCAGAGCGGTAGCGTAGTCAAGGCGGCGGGTGGAGGCGAAGTCAGCGACAGCAGCGACAAGCGCGTCAAGGCGCGAGACAGGAACAGAAGTGTCGGTAACAAGAGAGGCAAGGACCCGAGGGACAAGGGGACGAGCAGCACGGAGGTAGTCAGAGAATGGAGGAGGTGCAACAGCAAGGGACGAGGGAGGAGGGGACGGGAGGAGGGGAGGACGAGACGAGCGCAAGACTGGAGAGACGGGAGGAGCACGGGATGGACGGCGAGAACAAACGTGGGACGCAGATGTAGGGTAAGGGGACAGCGGAGGGGACACAAGAGGGGAATGAGGAGGAAGACGGCTGGAGACGAGTCTGGCGGCGGAACACAGGACCGTAGAGAGGAAGGTCAGCAGGCGGTGGGGGAGGTTCCGGCGAGTGGTCCGGGGAGGGAAGGCCGAGCAGGTGAAGAGCGGAGCCCGGCGGCGACGGCTGCTGTGGCAGCTGCGACGGCTGGGCCGGAACCCTTGGGCCGGCAGAGGCAGGACGACCGTCAGCGGAACCCTCAACAGCAGCACCCCCAGAACCAAAACCCCCAGAGCGAGAACCCCCTCCAACACCGGCGGCACCCCCAGGAGCCGCAGGACGAACACCCTCCTCCACACCTGCACCCCGAGGGGCCAAGAGCGGCGGCGACGGCAGCGGCGGCGATGGCGGCGGCGGCTGCGGCGGAGGCAGTGACTACGACAGTGGAGGCGAAGACACCGGAGAAGGGGGACACGGCAAGAACGGGCCGGGGGTACCACCAGAGTCAGCGGACTCCTCAACGGGGACAACCGACGGGAGGGGAGTGACGTGAGAGACACCAGACGGGGAAGGGCAAGGCGAGAGAGGAGCAGGGGCTACCGGGGGAGAGGGAGCAAGGAACAGGGGCGAGGCAACCGGGAGACCGCAGTGCGGGAAGTGGCGATAGAAGGAGACAGACTCGTCAAAGGTGACGTCACGAGAGTGGAGGAAGCGGTGAGACGGCGAGTGATAGAAAAACCAGTCAGACGAGTGCAGGGGGAAACCGAGGAAGACACAAGGGACAGTGCGGGCACTAAGCTTGTCCGTGCCAGAGGCACGAACGTGAGCAAGGCAGCCCCAGATGTGGAACGCAGACGCGTCACCCGGGGACCCGGTCCAAAGGAGGGTCGGCGAAACCTGCGGCCGCAGGGAGCGTGGCCACAAGTTAAGCTGGTGAGCAGCGTAGCGAACAGCGAACGGCCATAGAAAATGGGGGGCATTGGCATGAATCATGAAGGTACGGGCGACCTCTATGACCAGGCCGATGCGGCGCTCAGCAACCCCATTCTGCTGTGGCGAGTCCGGCAAGGTGTACGACTGGGTGATGCCCTCCGCACGACAGAACTGTCCAAGCCGACCAGAGGCGAACTCGCCGCCACGGTCAGAGTGGAGACACAACACGGGGAGACCGCGGTGAAGACGCGCAGCCACAACCCACGGGAGAAGAATGTCGGGCACGTCGGCCTTCCGCTCCAGGGGAAACACCGTGGAGTAGCGCGTGTAGTCGTCAACGAGCACAAGGAAGTAACGCTCACCTCGCGGTCCGGGGACGGGGGCAGGGCCCCAAACGTCCAGGTGCAGGGTCTGAAGGGGGGCAGTAGCAGGGCGCAGCGAGGAGGAGTGAGGAGCACGGTGGAGCCGGCCCTCGACGCAAGGCGTGCACGGTGGCGCAGTTGAGGGAGGAAGGGCAGGGAGCGACGCAGGGAGATCTAAGACAAGACCGTGCTGGGACATGTGACGCAGACGTGGGAGAGCAAGGTGACCTAGGCGGTGGTGCCAGAGAAGGTACGGGTGGGTAAGGGAGCGACACGAGCAAGCTGCAGCGACTTGGGAGGACGCACCAACTAGGGGGGGAAGCAGTGTCGAGGGTAAACAGACCGGACACCGGGTCCCGGGGGAACGTTGCAAGGGGGGAACCTGAGACAGCCTTAGAACAGACAGCGAACCGCTCGTGCTCGGGGAACGTGGTGGTGACGCCGAGGTCCTGGAGATAGCCGACACCAACCAGGTTCCTCGAGAACGAGGGAACGTGGACGCCTGAAAGGGAGTCCGAGGGAACTGCTGGACAGGGAAGGGACGTGGAACTGCGAGCGACGACAGGACCCACAGAGGGGTCAGCGAGAGAGACAACAGCAGGCATAGCCAGCGGCGTGAGCGCGGAACGGTCGCGGAAGAAGCAGGCAGAAGCACCGGAGTCGAGAGTGAAGGACAGCGAAGCAGTGGCGGAGGCCGGGGACGGAGCCGGTGCAGAGACTAGGCTAGGAAAACTAGGCAGTCCTACGTTTGACGCAGCAGGGGAGGCTAGGCTACACAACGGTGCAACACCTAAACTAGAGTACACATGGTAATAAGACCTAGCAACACTAGAAGCGTCAGAATACAAGGCATGCAAAGCAGCACCTATATGATCCATGTCTAACTCAAAGATTTGCACGCCCTGGCGGAGCAGGCTGTGCCAGTCGGGGAGGTCCGGGGCCGGGCCAAAGCGACGACGAAAGAGATCGTCGAGGCGTCGGAAACAACAGGCGGTCGGGTGCGGGCGGCGGCACAGAGTGCCACGAAGAGGCCCGGTCTGAAGCTGGTACTGGCAAGTGACAGCACCGGAGCCACCGGTAGACACCGAGTTGCGCAGGCCGCCACCACGGCCACTACCTCCGGAGGTGCCGGGCCAACCAGGCGGGAGACGGGCCCACGGCTGCGGCGACTGCTGCTGGGACGGTGGCTGCTGCTGGGGCTGCTCCTGCTGCGGCTGGGGCTGCCACTCCTGCCCACCAGTGGTAGTCCCCTTAGGCGGACTACCGTCACCACCACCACGACCACCACCACATGCGCCACCACCCCTATCTCCCTGGTGACCACGGCCACCGCGGCGCGAGCGCTGCTGCGGGTGGACCGCAGCAGCCGTCTCGGTGAGAGGGATCGCCATGGCGACCGCAGCCGAAACGTCAGTGAACGTGCACTGGGAGGGGGCACAGCCGTGAAAGATAGAGACTGCCGGCGCACCGCTCGACTGAGCGATAGTGCGCTGGCGAGTCTCCATCTCGGTGAGGGTGTCGACAAAGGCGGTGAGGGTGAGGTCACCCGGGTGCTGGCTAAGGAAGTGATCGCGAGCACTAGCGAGGCGGTCTGGCAGGCGCATGGCGATAAAATAGAGCATCATGCAAAAAGGGGGGGGGGAGCGCAGTGAGCTGGGCAGCAGTGCTGGCAGTGCGATAGCGGGTCTCTAGAGCACTCAGGTGAGTGGCAAAGTCTGCGACGGTAGGGAAGGCTGCAAGGTCTGGGAACAGCATCGGGAAGAGCAAGCGGCCAGCAGAAGCAGATGCGGGTGTGGAAAAGCGAGCATTAACGTCGTCTAAGTAGGCTTTGGCCGTCTCAACAGTAGCAAAACGCGAGTGCTCAGACACAGGGAGGGCGCGGCTAATAGCAACCTGAGCGACTGCATCGCGGGAGTCCTAGACCGCACAGGCAAGCGCAGCAGTAGAGAAGGTCTCACGGTCATTAGAGGAGGGGTCAGTAGGGAGGGGAGCAGGTGCAGGGGGGCGGGGGAGCAAGCCATTGACATGGACAACCAAAGAGTGGCCATCCTGGCGCTGACCTGTAAGGTGGCGGCCGAGATCGGAGAGCCAGGCGACGAAGTCAACCGCATGGCCCTCGGCGTCCAGTCGGAGCACAAAGTCAGCCATCGTGCAAGGTCAGCGGCACAGCTCCACAGCTCCGCAGGGACACAGCGACGCAGGGACACGGTGGCAGCACTATCCAGCACGGCGGCCGCGAGGCGCCCCGACGCTGGCGAGCAGAATAGACGGAGCTCGAGGTGGCACAGCAGGCCGAGCAGGCACGAAGAGGGGCCGGGCGGGCAGCGGGAGAGGCCAGGCAAACGCGGCGGGGCCAGGAAGGCGCGGCGGGGCCAGGCAGGCGCAGAGGGGCAAGGCAGGCGCCGCGGGGCAAGGCAGGCGCGGTGGGGCCAGGCAGGCGCGGAGGGGCCAGGCAAGCGCGGCGGGGCCAGGCAGGCGCGACGGGGCCAGGCAGGCACGGCGGGGCCAGGGAGGCGCGGCAGGGCCAGACAGGCGCGGCGGGGCCAGGCAGGCGCGGCAGGGCCAGGCAGGCGCGGAGGGGCCAGGCAGGTGCGACGGGGCCAGGCAGGCCGCGACGGGGCCAATCGGGCGCGACGGGGCCCAGGAGGGGCACGACGGGGCCAGGCGGGCGCGACGGGGCCAGGCAGGGCGCGACAGGGCCTAGCGGGCGCGACGGGGCCTAGGAGGCACGACGGGGCCCAGGAGGGGCGCGACGGGGCCCAGGAGGGGCGCGACGGGGCTAGGAGGCGCGGCAGGGCCCAGAAGGGGCGCGACGGGGCTAGGAGGCGCGACGAGGCTAGGAAGCGCGACGGGGCCCAGGGGGGATGCGGCTGGGCCTAGCTAGGGTACGGGCGGAAGCGGTAGGGGGGGGGGATTCTAACCTACGCGTGATACCATGTTAAAATAAGAACTGAATGATGAACTAGAAGGAGAAACATAGAACAAATACTAGTTGGTTGTACTCACTAGAAGCATACCCTAGTCTAGCCTATAACTTCTACATAGCTAATATGTATAAGTTGACAGTGTCAACAAATGTATTTATATAGATTAGCTTGGTCATATTTGTTTATGTTGGCCTGAGGTATTTCCAACAGTTTATAGCCTAGCTAATTTAGTTCTTGGCGAGTACAGCCCTAGTTTTGTATATCATAATTGAGAATTGAATGATGGATAGAGTGAGAGTACACAAAGATATACCTAAGTGTTCTACTCTCTAAGAGGCGACCCTATACAGTCTATACAAATATGACAAATACACATGTTTGACACACCCCCTAGACTGCATAGGGGAATGCCCTAAACAAACAGCTCAGGGCGGCACTACTAGTCCAACCTCTGAGACAAGGGTCTGAGAGACCAGTCAGAAGGAGTACAAACAAGGCAAGAACAAGAGCAGGGCGGCACTACTAGTCCAGCCACTAGGAGAGGACACAAGTCCAGTCTGAGTATACGTATAAAGGACAGTACAAAGTCAAGGTCCTAGCAAGTGAGAGGCTACAGGAACTAGACCAAGCTGTACACAGTGCCGCTGATGATCTTTAGGCGCAAGTGCCTTCGTAAAGATATCAGCCGTGTTGGCACCTGAGGCCAAGTGTACTACGCGAGCCTGACGTCGCTGCTGTAGCTCACGCAGGAGGAAGTACCGCAGCTGAATGTGCTTTGCTCTGCCCTCGAGTCGAGGCTCCTGACACAGGAGGATCATGGCCCTGTTGTCAGCGAACAGGACCGGGGCAGAGCTAGGCCGCTCACCTAAGTCAGTGAGCAAGAAGGTCAGCCAGCGGAGCTCCTGTGCCGCCATGGCACCAGCGTAGATCTAAGCCTCACAGCTGGACTGCGCAACAGACGAGGAGCGGGTAGCTCTCCACGAGACGGCACCTGAGCCAAGGCTGAAGTAGTAGCACTGGGTAGACCTGAGTGTCTCGGCGTCGTCTGCCCAAGAAGCGTCTGTGTGTCCAGTAAGGACCACTGGCCTGCGTCCTCCTGGCACTAACCCCATGCCCGATGTACTAGCAAGATAACGCAGAACCCTCTTAGCGGCAGACCAGTGCTGAGGTCGGTGTCTGCCTGTGGCCACAAAGCGAGCCAAGATGCTGAGAGGGTATGCGAGATCTGGGCGAGTGCAAGTCATCAGGTACATGAGGCAACCCACCAGCTCTGCGTAGGGGCCGCTGGGCTCTACCAACTCCTCAGACACTGGAGCGGAGAGTCTGTGGTCTACAGACAGAGGGGTGGGCTGTGCAGAGGAGAACTGAAGGCTGAACCACTGAAGAACCTGGCGCACCAAGTGTGACTGAGTCAGGGTGATGGTGCGCGCAGCTCTGTCCCTGGAGATCTGCAAGCCAAGGTAACGGCGCAGTTCTCCAAGGTCAGTGCACGTGTGTCTCTTCAGCAGCTCTGCCTTCACGGAGGCCAGTGCGTCCCTGTCAGCTGTGGCAAAGACCAGGTCGTCCACATAAACAAGGATGTAGAACGGAGTCTGGCCAGCACGAACGAAGAGTGAAGGGTCTGCGGAAGACGGAAAGAACTGCAGGTCAGCAAGCGTAACACGGAGAGTGTCGTGCCACTTACGAGGAGCCTGGCGCAGGCCGTAGACGGGGCGCCGCAGGAGCCACTGGGTCCCAGGAGGGAAGGTGCCAGTGAAGCCCTGAGGGCGCCGCAGGTAGACCTGCTCGTGTAGGCTGCCCTGAAGAAAGGTAGTGGAGAAGTTGAGGGAGTGAAGCTCGTAGTCACGCTGAGCAGCTAGGTGTAACAGAACCCGAAGAGTAGTCATCTTCGGTGTCGGAGCGAAGGTCTGGAAGAAGTCCACCCCCTCGCGCTGACTGAAGCCTCTAGCGACATAGCGCGCCTTGAAAACAGGCGGCTCTCCAGGAGGGTGCTTCACCTTGAAGAGCCAGCGGCCATCGACTACGTTCACCCCAGGTGGGGGAACTGCGTCGACGAAGGTGCCGGTGGATCTCCAAGATGCCATCTCCTGCTCCATGGCAGCTATCCACTGCGAGGCCCAGGGTCCCGAAGTCGCCTCAGCCTAAGTGCGAGGGGTCGGGATGTCAAAAGCGTCTGGGTCACCCTCAGGGACTAGCAGCATGGAACAGAGATAGGGAGCAGCCTCGGAGAGGAAAGCAAGCTCGAACTGGCGGTCCTCCAGGACGTCACTGCCAAGGGCAGGAGCACCCCCGACAGACGGAGGACAGTCAGGGTCAGAGACCAGAGCGGAGGCGTAGTTAAGGCGGCGGGTAGAGGCGAAGTCAGCGACAGCAGCGACAAGAGCGTCAAGGCACGAGGTCGGAACAGACGGGTCGGTAACGAGAGAGGCAAGGATCCGAGAAACAAGGGGACGAGCGGCACGAAGGTAGTCAGACAGCGGGGCGGGTGCAACAACAAGGGAGGACGGAGGAGGCGACGGCAGAAGGGGAGGACGAGACCCGTGGGAACGAAGCAACATAGGGTGGGAGCGCAAGACAGGCGAGGCAGGACGAGCGCGGGAGGGTCGGTGAGACCAGACGTGCGACGGAGGGCTCTGGTCAGGAGACAGAGGAGGGGACACAGGAGGGGAACGAGGGGGGAGACGGGCCGGGGACGAGTCCGGCGGAGGGAAGACAGGGCCGTAGACAGGAAGAGGAGGAGACGGCCGGGGAGGAACCGATGCAGGGTCGGAAGACGGAAGGCCGAGCAGGCGAAGGGCTGACACCGGCGGGGACTGCTGCTGCGGCGGCACAACGACGACACCGGGACCGCAAGCTGCTCCTCGGCTACCACCGGCACTCTCCACACCAGCACCCCCAGAGGGACCACCCCCAGGGCTACTGGGACGAGCACCCCCAGAGTCAGCGAACGGGTGCTGCGACGGCGGCGGCAGCGACGACGACGGCTACAGCGGCGGCAGAGGCGGTGGAGGGGGGGACTGGGGAGGGGATGCCAGGGAAGGGGCGGCCGGCAAGGACTGAACAGGAGGGTCACCAGAGTCAGAAGTCTCCTCAACCGGGTCCACCGACGGAAGGGGGGTGACGTGGGACACACCAGAGGGGGCGGGACGGGGAGGAGGAGGAGGAGGGGCAGGGACTACCGGGGAAGGAGTGACCAGGAACAGGGGGGGGGTAACTGGGGGACCACGGTGAGGGAAGCGACGGTAGTAGGAGACGTACTCCTCAAAGGTGATGTCACGAGAGTGAAAGAAGCGGTGAGACGGCGGGTGGTAAAAGTGCCAGTCGGACGCGTCAAGGGGAAAACCGAGGAAGACGCAGGGAAGGGTGCGGGCAGTGAGCTTGTCCGTGCCGGAGGCACGGACATGAGCAAGGCAGCCCCAGACGTGGAACGCAGACGCGTCACCAGGAGACCCAGTCCAAAGACGAGTCGGCGAAACCTGCGGCTGCTGAGGGTGCGGCCACAAGTTAAGCTGGTGAGAAGCGTAGCGCACAGCGAACGGCCACAGAAAATGGGGTGCACCGGCATGGATCATGGAGGTGCGAGCCACCTCCATGACCAAGCCAATGCGTCGCTCAGCGACCCCATTCTGCTGTGGGGAGTCCGGTAGGGTGAACGTCTGGGTGATGCCCTCCGCACGACAAAAGCGCCCAAGGACACCTGAGGCAAACTCGCCACCACGGTCGGAGTGAAGACGCAAGACAGGGAGACCGCGGTGGACACGCGCACAGACAAGCCAGGGGATGAGAGCGCCAGGCACGTCGGCCTTGCGCTCCAGGGGAAAGACTGTGGTGTAACGAGTGAAGTCGTCGACAAGCACAAGGAAGTAGCGCTCTCGACGCGGCCCAGGGACGGGGGCGGGGCCCCAGACGTCCAGGTGCAGGGTCTGCAGCGGCGCGGCGGTAGGGGGAAACGAGGAGGAGTGCGGGGCACGGCGAAGCCGACCCTCAACACAAGGCGTGCAGGGTGGGGCTGGGGAGGAGGGAAACGCGGGGAGGGAACCTGGGAGACCAAGGACAAGACCGTGCTGGGACATGTGACGCAGACGCGGGAGCGCAGGGTGACCTAGGCGGTGGTGCCAAAGGAGAGTCGGGTGAGTGAGGGACCGACAGGAGCAGGCAGCAGCAACCTGGGTAGACGCAGCCACCTGAGGAGGCGCCCCAGCCGGGGGGGTAACGGTGTCCAGAGTGAACAGGCCGGACACCGGGTCCCGGGGGAACGTGGACAGGGGGGCACCAGTGGCGGCCTCGGTACAGACAGCATACCGCTCGTGACCAGGGAACGTAGTGGTGACGCCAAGGTCCTGGAGGCAGCCGACACCAACTAGGTTCCTGGAGAACGAGGGGATATGCAGACCTGTGAGAGAGCCCGAAGGAACTGCCGGACAGGGAAGGGTGGTGGAACTGCGGGCGACGACCGGACCGCCGGAGGGGTCAGCAAGAGAGACAGCAGCTGGGACAGGAAGCGGCGTCAGGGTGGTCGAGTCGCGGAAGAAACACCGAGAAGCGCCAGAGTCCAAGGTGAAGGAAAGCGAAGCAGAGGCGGCTGGCAACGGAACGACGGCGGAAGCACCAAGACTACACAAAGTAGGGGATCCTACGCCTGACGCAGCAGGGGAGGCTAAGCTAGGCACACCTACACTAGGCAACAGTGAGTAATAAGCGGGAAGCACACTAGAGTCATCAGCATACATCACATGCAGAGCAGAAACAATGGCATCCATGTCCATGTCAAAAATCAGAATACTACGACTAAGCAAACTGTGCCAGTCCGGGAGGTCTGGCGACGGGCCGAAGCGCTGACGAAACAGGTCGTCCAGGCGACGAAAACAGCGGGGAGTGGAGTGACCGATCTTACCGCAAACGAAGCCGCGGCGAGGACCGGTCTGGATCTGGTACTGACAACGCCCGCCGCCAGAGCCACCACTCGGCACACCACCACGCGCCCGGCCACCGCCAGAGCCGGGCCACCCGGGCGGGAGGACACTCGTCTGCCGCGTCTGTGACGGCTGCTGCGGCTGCTGCGAAGGCTGCGACTTCGGCGGCTGCTGCGGCTGCTGCAACTGCAGGGGCGGCGGCTCAGCTGGAGTGGGCAGGGCCCCCTCGTCCGCTCCAGCACCAGACGACCCGACCCCACCACTACCCCCTCCCGCACCCCCGCCGCCTCCGCCGCCGCGCCCAACCTTGGGGCGGCGGCCCTTCCCCGAACGAAACTGCGCTGCAGCAGCAGTCTCAGCCACTACGGCAGAGCCGTCGGAGAAGGTACACTGGGCGGGGGCACAACCTTGAAAGATAGGGACCGGCACGACACCGCTCGCCTGGGCGATGGAGCGGTGACGGGTCTCTATCACATCAGGGTGTCTACAAAGTCAGGTGAGGGTGAGGTCTGCGGGGTGAATGCTAAGGAAGCGGTCGCGGGCGACAGCAAGGCGGTCAGGGAGGCGGGTGGCAAGCAGGTAGAGGGTAGAGGTAATGGGCGGCTGGTGGGCTCTAAGCTGTGCATCAGTGCAGGCTGCACGCCAGGTCTCATCTATCGAGCGCAGGTGGGCAGCGAGGTCAGAGACAGTGGGGAAAGATGCAAGGTCAGGAAAGAGCATCGGGAGGATCAGGCGACCCACGAAGGCAGCCGGAGGGGTGGAATAGCGCTGGATGACAGCATCTAAGTATGCCTGAGCAGTGGTGAGAGACCTAAAGCGAGGGCGCTCGGACGGGGGAAGGGCGTTGCTGATGGCAAGCTGGGCGACAGCATCGCGAGAAAGCCAGACAGAGCGCGCACAGGCAGTGGCAGCAGTGGACTCGCGCTCAGTGGGTGTGGATCAGCGGGCAGAATAGCAGGGGGGCCTGGGCAGGGGAGCGTACCGTCAAGGTGTGCGGAGAGCGGTTCACCATCCTGCCGCTGGCAGTGAGTTGGCGACGGAGGTCGGCAAGCCACGCCTCGAACTCCAGAGGCTGGCCTTCAGCGTCGAAGCGAAGCTCCGCCGCCATCAGGAACAGTGCAGTGCGGTGCAGGGCAGTGCAGCAAGGTGGAGTGCGGTGCCGTGCGTACAGTGCGATGCAGTGCGGTGCAGTGCGGTGTAGGGCGGTGCAGTGCGGTGCCAGGCAGTACAGGGTGGTGCGGGGCGGTGCAGTGCGGGGCAGTACGGTGCAGGGCAGTGCAGGGCGGTGGGGGGGGGGGGGGGGGGGGGGGGGGGGGGGGAAACCGTACAGTGAGGAGGACCGGGGCCGGGGCAGGGACGAGCGCAGGGGCCGGCCGGTGCACGGGCCGGGCGGGCGCGACGGGGCCGGGCGGGCGCGACGGGGCCGGGCTGGTGCGACGGGGCCGGGCGGGTGCGTCGTGGCCGGGGCTGGTGCGATGGTGCCGGGCCGGTGCGACGGGGCCGGGCGAGCAGGACGGTGGCCCAGGAGGGGCGCACCGGGGCTGGGCGGGCGCGACGGGGCCGGACGGGTGCGACGGGGCCGGGCAGGGGGCGACGGGGCCGGCGGGTGCAATGGGGCCGGGCGGGCGTGACGGGCCGGGCTGGTGCGACGGGGCCGGGCTGGTGCGACGGGGCCGGGCTGGGGCGACGGGGCCGGGCGAGCGCGATGGGGCCTGAAGGCGTGACGGGGCCCAGGAGGGGGGGCTCGACGCGGCCCTGGAGGGGCGCTACGGGGCCAGGACGGGCACGACGGGGGCCCACGAGGGGCGCTACAGGGGCCCAGGAGGGGCGCGACGGGGCCCAGGAGGGGCGCTACGAAGCCCAGGAGGGGCGCGACAAGGCCCAGGAGGGGCGCTACGGGGCCTAGGAGGGGCGCGACGGGGCCTGGGAGGGCGCGACGGGGCCCAGGAGGGGCGCTACAAGGCCCAGGGAGGGCGCGACGGGGCCCAGGAGGGGCGCTACGGGGCCCAGGAGGGGCGCGACGGGGCCCAGGAGGGGCGCTACGGAGCCCAGGAGGGGCGCGACGGGGCCTGGGAGGGGCGCGACGGGGCCCAGGAGGGGCGCTACAGGGCCCAGGAAGGGCGCGACGGGGCCCAGGAGGGGCGCTACGGGGCCCAGGAGGGGCGCGACGGGGCCCAGGAGGTGCGCTACGGAGCCCAGGAGGGGCGCGACGAGGCCCAGGAGGGGCGCTACAGAGCCGCGACGGGGCCTGGGAGGGGCGCGACGGGGCCCTGTGAGAGGTGCGACGGGGCCCAGGAGGGGCGCTACAGGGCCCAGGATGGGGCGCGACGGGGCTAGGGGGGTCGCGACGGGGCTAGGGGCTAGAGGGGTGAGCGGAAGCGGTAGGTGGGGGGGGGGGGGGGGGATCCTACCTACGCGTGATACCATATCAGAATTGAGAAGTGAATGATAGCTAGAGTGAGAGTACACACAGATATACCTAAGTGTTGTACTCTTTAAGAGGCGACCCTATACAGTCTATACAAACATGACAAATACACATGTTTGACAGATACAATCCCCTCCTTGTATCCCTTTCTCTTTCTAGTCCAACTCTCTTTTCTCTTGTCAACTCTCGCCCCCTAGCTAAACCTCTCGCCACTTCCATGGCGTCCTATTTATTCTAGTCTTAATATGCTATCAGAGCCGGAGGTCCTCCCTGCTGGACCGCCTCCTCACGCTTCCGCTGCGTACTCCTCACCCTCGTTCGCTCGCGCGGCCATGGCGGCCGCGTTGTGCTGCAGTGGCGGCGTCGTGATGCCGCTGGCCGCGTCGTGCCGCTGTCGTCTCGACACGCTGCCGTGGCGTCGGGCCGTCCTGCTGCCGTCGCAGCGTCGACGTCTCGCCGCGGTGTCGACGCCGCTCTGTGACGGCGTCGTCGGGCTGCAGCCGGCCGCGCGACGCCTGTGGCGTCGCTAGACCGTCCGCCTGCACGCCAGCCTGTGGCGCCCCCCTCCTACCCCTGTGTCCTCTTCCTTTCCGCAGACGACGGCTGACTCCTGCCGGCCGTCCCACTGTTGAGGGGCCTGGCCACGTCACCGAGAGGTGCGGGCGGCGGCGGCGCCGCCGCCGCTGTTGTCGAAGCCGCCGCCACCGCACCTGTCGCCGCTTGCGTGGGGGTCACGCAGCCGCACGCCGCCGTCGCCGCCGCTGTCGACACTGCCGCCGCTGCTGCCGTCGGCACTGCAGCCCCTGCGGTTGACGTCGCGCCTCACGCGCCAAGGGGTCGACCGAGCTAGTGTCGCTGTCACTGTGGCTGGAATGGGGGTGCTAGATTAGGGGGTGTGGGTGTGTGTGGGCATGTGACTACCAAGCCTAGGGGGTGTGTTAAATTATATATTGTGTTATATAATTGTTATGCTTGGTAAGTTACCGAACTCTACTGTAGAGGGTACAATCCCCTCCTTGTATCCCTTTCTCTTTCTAGTCCAACTCTCTTTTCTCTTGTCAACTCTCGCCCCCTAGCTCAACCTCTCGCCACTTCCATGGCGTCCTATTTATTACAGTCTTAACAGGTTTTGTCGCTTTCTGAGCAGCGAGGGGAGGTTTAGCGTTCATTTAGGTATAGTTTTTCTCTCATTGGTTTGCATTTCACAATTTCATTCGTTGCACACTGTACCTCAGCATTTCGCTGTTCTCAGCAACTGTTCCCGAAATCTCCGTCAACTACAGTGCACGTCGCTGAACGAACCTGGAAACAGAGTGAGCCTCGGGTACCATCAATTTCTGACGGCAAAATTAACAGCGAACTTGTTGGAAATACCTCAAGGACTTAAGCGTTTCTGAAGTGTAACACTACACTCGAGGAAAGTCGTAACGGGTACGCGAGTCAACGGAGATTACACGAGGGGATGGACAAAGAACACGAAAGGACTCGAAGGGTCGCAACCGGAGGTTGCGACTGACCGTTAAAACTGCAAGGATGGTAACAGAACCGACAATCGAGTCGCTGTTCGACTCGATAAACCGCTCTTTCAACTGTATTCTACAACTGCTTTACTTTCCTACTTTTTATATATTGCTGTATGCTTGTTTCTTTAATCAATCACTTGCTCTCACATACTAGTGCAAGGGTTCAACTACTCCAACTTCCGCTGCACTACTCAAGCATCTCTTACAACTGGGACTCAGTCTCTGGAAAGATCCTAAGGGCATTTCTCAGCCCAACATGGTATGAGAGCTGGTTAGAGACCAAACTCCCAGCAACTACGCTCTATCTACAATCAGCACGCCAACGACTTCATTGATTACAAGTCATGGACAGCAAGGGCAAGAAAACCTCTACGGGCTCACCCAGTGCCCAAGACACTCAACCCGGCAACTCAGGACTGCACACTTCAGGACTGCAAACCGAGACCGACGCTGCTCAAGAGATAACAGGAAGAGCACCAGAAATGGTGATCCCATCACCCTCTTCAAGCGTGGACCCAAACATCATGGAAAGGTTCTTCAGCTTCACGTCACACTTCGACCAGCATCAGCAGACGAGGACACCTGCGCATTCAACACAGAGCAATGGAGGAAACATGGGATTAGCGCCGATGAGCCTCGACAAGTCTCATGGAAACTCCGCGGAACTCGCATGGCATCACCTCAAGTGTCTTTATCAAGCAAACGACAGCGTGACACAAAGCAGGCTCATGCAGCAGCTGACAACAATACAGATGAAGACCGGGGAAAAGGCGATGCAGTATATGAGTCGCTGCCAGACACTCCGCGACCGCCTGCTTCGGTGCGGAGGAACAATCACTGAAGAAAGCTTCGTGACGCTTGTCCTCGTTGGGCTTGGGCCATAATGGAGAACCACCCGCTCGCTTCTTCGCGCCCATGGACGGATCTCGGAGATGCACCTTTGCGCCGAGCTCCATGCCGAACAACAGGAGATGGACCTATTTGAAGAAAGACAACCAAGGAAACAGCAACCATTAGTTTTCTACACTCAACGAAGAAACGACAACAACTACAACCGACGCGGCAAGCAAGATCAACGCGACAACAGAGGACTCACCATTGTGCCGCCGTTCTGCCACAACTGTCGAACATTCGGACACTCCAAAGTCAACTACACACGTCCCCGAGCTTATCGTCGAGTAGACCCACAAGTCGCTTCCACCCAAGAAAGCCCGCCGAGGCGTTCCTCCACATCTGCACAAGGCACACCGAACATCATCAATTGCATGGTACACATCGACAACTGCGCACCCGGATCACCACCTACTTACGCTCCAGACGAAGAACTGTCACTGTCGCGCTCACAAGGACTTCCGGTCAACCCAACGTACGCTGCAGTCGCCAACGCCGAACCCACCGGGCGAAACACTTGGTTCTTGGACAGCTGTTGCGGCCAACATATGTGTTCCTCCGGGCGCTTCGTGCAACGAGAGCGACGCCTCAACCGTGATGTCATCATCACCGTCGCCAACAACGAGAATCTGAAAACAAACAGACAAGGCATCGTTCAGCTTCAGTCAATGGAGACGAACGTCATACTACAACTCAACAAAGTTCTAATCGTCGACAACTTGGGATACAACTTACACAGCGTCAGCAAGTTAATGGCAAAAGGGATTCACCTGGAATGCGACTCGGACTCCAACGAATTTCGCCTTCACCACGGGAAGGGCGGTCTTTTCATCGGTCGCGCTCTGCTGAAGTCGGGCGTCTTCGTGTTGGATTTCATCCCCGACTGCGGTACTGCCGACAGCGATGGCATCGTGTCGTTCGCCGCATGGACGCACCCACCGGATCTTGACCCCGACTTCACCCCAGATGGATTCTGGTACTCCAACACCATACCTGCAGCAGAGAGAACACGAGCGTTAGCAGTCATTCAACAAGAAAGACAAGTACCAGCAAGCGTCTCTTCCTCGACATCACCTTAAGTAACAGCAGCAGGACCCAGCCGAGCACCATCACCAGCAATTCGAGGACCGCCAAACGAAGCAGATCAACTTATGCCCATCACACGAGAAGTGTGCCGAAGTCCTGCCACGGTCGTCGCTGTCACACGAACGAATGTGTCGAGGAAAGGTTGCACTATCGATCAGTACAAGGCGCTTTATACTTCCAGAGTACATCAGGTAACCAGGTTTATCTTATCCTAGGGGAATAGACCCTTCTAGAAGATAGAATCACCCTGCGTATAGCCACGCGAGGCTATTGGCTTTAAGGGATTACAGCAGGATTACGCTAGATAGAGCGCACCAGTACATCCCACGCCTGGTCGGTGATATAATAATAATAGCAGGATAAACCAAAGGTTGATGGAAAAGGAAGAATAGGAAACCAAATGAGATGGAATAAAAGAGAAATGAAAAACGAAGGAAATAAGAAAAGGCCAAGTGTATAACGGGGTCGTACTCTCACTGTCGTGTTCTTCTCCAACACCGACATGTACCACCGCTCGCCCGGCCATCGCGCTCCCGACGACATCTGGCACCAACGCCTCGGGCACCCTGCAAATAGCACACTACTACAAACCATCCAAGCCGAAGTGTTAGAACGAAACGCTCTTCTTACAACGAGCGGCCAAGAACTTCAACGACCACGCGCACGATGCCTCAGGTGCCCCGAAGCCGATCTTCCCCACCAACCTTTTCCATCACATCACAACCCAAGCGCACCTACATACGCACCGATGGAAAAAGTTTACAGCGGCATCTTAAACATGCCTCGAGACGACAAAGAAGCCGACTTCAACTATGTCATTACGTTCATCGATGCAGCAACAAGATATGTCTGGCACTACAACCTCAAGACACGCGATCAAGCTTTTGAAGCCTTCACGACGTGGCTCCCCATCGCTGAACGAGAATCAGGAACTAAACTCAAGAGCTTCCAATCAGACATCGCCACTACTGACATCGCCACCTGGTTCGAAGGGGAGCTGAGAAGTGACCTGACACTCACGGTGTCTAACACCGTGACCCAGTACCTGGGTCTGAACATCGTCGAAGACAACTCGGCATTCTACCTCCATGCTGGGAAGTACGCAGGCGCTGTCGCGAAGAAATTCGGACTAACACCGACTACGGACACGACTCCCTACCGCTACGGGAACAACAACGACACCTCCGCAAAACTCCCCGCGAAGCAAATCCAGGAGTATCAGCAGAAGCTCGGCTGCCTGCTATTCGCAGCAGTAACTTGGCGACCGGACCTATCTTACAGCGCAAGCCAACTAGCGACGCATCTAAAGCAGCTAGAACAAGAAGATCTCGAGGAACTAAATCAGGCACTACTCTACTTCGTCTCTACGCTGACGACTGGACTTACCTACAGTAAAGCAACGACATCGTCCGTACAACTACTTGGATACGTCGACGCCGACCACGTAGGAGACAAGGAAAATCGATGCTCAAGGACGGGCTACATCTACCGACTAGAGCCTATCGCGACTATCTCCTGGTAGTCGAGCAAACAGGAACTAATTGCACTATCTTCGGCCGAAGCAGAATATATCGCCCTCTGCACTGCGACCAAGGAAGGACTCTACCTGCGAGAGTTGCTCGAGGAAGCAAAGATTGCAACCCTGCCCTTCTTCTCACTCTTCTGCGACAACCAATCCGCGATCAAAATCGCGAACAAAGACGGTTTCGCCAACCGAACCAAACACATCGCCCTGCGGTATTTCTTCGTCAAGGATGAAATCACGAAGGGGAGACTTCAACTCAGTTACTGCCCCATGACAGAAATGGCTGCAGACTACCGAACGAAGAAACTGGCGAAAGCAAAGTTCGACTACTGCATGCTACTTACCGGGCAGATAAACGTCGCCGAATCTGGACACGTCAGCAATCCAGAAACGAAGGGGAGTGTTGGAAATACCTCAAGGACTTTAGCGTTTCTGAAGTGTAACACTACACTCGAGGAAAGTCGCAACGGGTACGCGAGTCAACGGAGGTTACACGAGGGGGTGGACAAAGAACACGAAAGGACTCGAAGGGTCGCAACCGGAGGTTGCGACTGACCGTTACAACTGCAAGGATGGTAACAGAACCGACAATCGAGTCGCCGTGCGACTCTATAAACCGCTCTTTCAACTGTATTCTACAACTGCTTTACTTTCCTACTTTCTATATATTGCTGTATGCTTGTTTCTTTAATCAATCACTTGCTCTCACATACTAGTGCAAGGGTTCAACTACTCCAACTTCCGCTGCACTATTCAAGCATCTCTTAGAACTGGGACTCAGTCTCTGGAAAGATCCTAAGGGCATTTCTCAGCCCAACAGAACTTATTTTTCAGACAGATAAAACATGACGACAATGCTCAATATGGGATTGCGGATTAGTGCGACGGAATTGTTCACTAACATTTCATTTCGACATTATAAAATAATTATCCTTTTGTACAATTATATTTTGAGCTCATGATTTTTTTACCTTGGAATTCCTTGATATTCATCAATGATATAGGTCTTTCAATAATTTTTCCAATGCTTGGCTGAATATTGTCAAAAGGGGTTCGCATATTAATGTTGGCTGGGACGTCTAGTATGGTTTTTTTTTTTTTTTTTTTTTTTTTTTTTTAAATAATGTTGTAATGCAAAGTCCTTTCGGAATTTTTCGGCCACGTGTTAAAAAAATCATTGAAAGATCTACATTGTTTACGAAGATCCTCGAATTCCATGGCAAAAAAAATCATGAGTTGAAAATAGTACAAAAATGTTTATTACATAATATCGAAATGAAATGTACGTGCACAATCCCGTCGCACTAATCCGCAATCCCATATTGAGTATTGTCGTCATGTTTTATCCGTTTGAAAAATAAGTTCGCTGTTAATTTTGCCGTCAGAAATTGACGGTATCCGAGGCACACTCTGTTTCCAGGTTCATTCAGCGACGTGCACTGTAGTTGACGGAGATTTTCGGGAATAGTTGCTGAGAACAGCGAAATGCTGAGGTACAGTGTGCAGCCAATGAAATTGTGAAATGCGAACCAATGAGAGAAAAACTAACCTAAATGAACGCTAAACCTCCCCTCGCTGCTCACAAAGCGACAAAATCCTCCTCTCTGTGCAATAAATGTGAATACTGTGCGCGGATCCCAAGTAACAGTAACCGAACAACTAAAAACCTTTTTTCGAACACCATGAATCCCGAACCCCATGTTTGGAGTTTTCCTTCGCGGCCTATTCACGAAGGTTCAATATGCACGCGTATTGGTGAACGAGACCTTTGAAGTATTTGCAGCTTGGGCTTTGTTCCTTCTGTGTTTGAGAAAATCGGTCACCCCCTAATGCGATTGCTGTCACGGCCAACAAAGGACTTGGCTGAGCAGAGGGTCATCCTGGGATCTCCATTCACACCCACTCGAGTTCCTTGCCTTGTAGATCGGCCTTCGCTCGTTCGCGAATTGTGACTTGAGGATATGGCTAGCTTGCATTCAAGGGATTGCATTTCACGCTTCTCCTCTCATAACCCAGCCGACTGGGAGAAAATCGTTCGTTTGAAACTATCCGGCATTTGCTGTGACGCGATTACGGCGGCTGCTAGATACGGCTCTCGCGACTTCCAATGGAGACTTCCAGTAGCGAAGCAGTCGAACCTGTCCCGAGCCTGACCTCCAGCCATGGCAGCCGTAGCAGGCTGATAATGTCAGACGTCGTTCTCGATATCTTCAAGTCCTTCGCTGGAGAGCATCGAGTCCGCTGACTGTATCACCATTGGATGCAGGGAATTGTCGTCTTTTCTTTCAACGACGTTGAAGGGAAAAACAAACGCGTGGAACAAATGCGTGGATCAGCTTGCTGTGAGTTTTTGGGGAAGAGAGGAGGAAAGGAGAGGAGCGTTGTGTCAAGAAGGAAGGTGAAAAGAACCGACACCTGGGAATGTCGAGCTTGGTCTGCTTATCTCCCCTCGTCTGTGTTTGTAACTTCTAAAGCTTTCTTGACAGGCCCTGGTTGCTGAGCTGAGAGGTGCCCAAGCTGAATCCAAGAAACTGTTAGGGAAGGCGCCTGACTGCAAGAGTGGCAAGGTGCGGATGAAACTGCATGATGGGGACGCGATTGAATGACGGGGATGAGTGGTGGGGATGAAATATCAGTGTGAAATTGAGTTGATACCAAACATCTGAAGATGGGAGAAACTTGGATTGATGCATCCACCGATTGAGATCAGAGAGAGACGCAAGGATTTATTTGGTTTGTTAGCTTCAGCCAATTACAGTCTTCCTTCTCCATCACTGTTCATGCAGGAGAACAGAACGCCCAAGAAGGAAACGAACCCGAGCAGCCGGATAGCGGGCTCGAGTGCCAAAGGCACGGGCAGAAAGAGGAACAGCACGGAGGAGAAGAGAGCCGTATTGCATCTCCTTCCTCGAATTTCTCCCCCCTGCGCAACACCATCAGGACAAGGGGCTGGCGAGACGGATAGAGCTGCACAAGATTCAGCAAGCGAGTGAAGACAAGTCTCGCAGTGCCAGGGAGCTGATCGAGTCTCTGGCGGCGCAGCTGATGCTGCGGATGTCACAGTGAGTAAATGCCTCCCTGCATGGCTATGCTGCAGTGTTTGAAGCCTTGCTGCTCGTTGCGTTGCCTGCCACATCGCAAAAAAGTGGCAATCTAAAAACCATTCGAGGTGGAGCGAGGATGCCGACTATCTGCAGAACATTCAAATACCATTCGCAGAACGTTCGCGTAGCATTTGGCAGGGTGTAAATGTAAAATGTATGTTTTGCAAAAGCTACGATTTCTAAACCCTATGATTTCAAAGCGATAAGCGTCTGTCCAATCGTAGTACACTCCTGTGTTTTTTTTGTTATGTTCGAACGTAATTGTTTATGTATGGAATATATCATGTGTGGGAAATAAAAATGATAGGGTTTGTTGCTATATTATTAGTGGGGTCATCACCTGCTGCGAGCACTGTGAATGGTTGTCGCTGCAAACTAAAAGTATCATGCTCAGTACGAGTCACTCAATTGTCAACCTCTAAGACAAGGTCAATTTAAACAAAGTCATGCATAAATAAGAGCGCAACCGGTGGTTCAGAAAAGAAACCGGTTAACGAGCCGGTACTTCGGGTCCGTGCAGCACGGAACCACATGTGCAAGGCTCAGGATGCTGTCCACGTCCACAACGGCATAGTTGTCGATGCCCAAGGTTGGCGTCAGGCGCTTGCACCTGGTGATGGGGCAAGGCTTCTGCGCCTCGGTGTAGTACTGGATGAACGCCCCGCGCTTCTCCACCTCCCCATCCTGGTAATGGAAAAGCACCAGGACACGACCATACCACGGCTCCCCCACGCCGCCGCCAGGCCTGATCGAGACGTCAGAGAAGAGGCGCTCGTGAGGGCTCGCCTTCACGAACTGGCCCTTTGAGGTCCACTCCATGCTGTCATGGGGGGGGATGGCCATGGCTGTGTGGACCTGGGTTTAGGGTAGGGGGCAATGGGGGGAGTTCAGGGAAGGCGGGTGGGTGTAGAGAGGGGGCACGAGTGTGCCTTGAATTATCGTAGATGGGAGGGCAGCGCTTGGCAAGGAGGCATGGTACCATGGCACATGATAGTCATATTGTATGATTAGACGGATTGAGCTCAGGAGGGGATAGAGGGGAGACGTGGACAGAGGGGCCACGGTAGGGTTTAGGGTGTGGAAAAAAGAGAGCCCGGTCCCACCAAATTGCTGCCATTCCATGCCATTCACTGGCCAAACCCCACCAATCCCACTGGTACCGCTCCCAAGGCCCCTCCCCGTCCCACTTGACTCATTCCTTGCTATTCCCTGACTCTCTCTCCAAATCCTGCGAGAGCTTGCTGTTCGCGGCCCTTTCCCTCCCACTCCCACTCCCATTCTCAGTGATTCCTTCCTACCCCGTTCCCTCCAATTCCCCCCCATCCCCGTGCATTCCTCCTATTTCCTCCCATCCCCGTCCATGGCCTCCCATTCCCTCCCATCTCTGTCCATACCCTCCCATTCCATGCCATGCCCATTTATTAAATGGGACCCTAAGAGCTGAGGTAGCCAAGTAGTCAATGCAGTCTCCCATTCCATGCCATCCCCATCCATTCCCTCCCATCCCTGGGATACCCTCCCAGGCCATGCGATCCCCGTCCATTCCCTCCCATCGCTGTTCATACCCTCCCATTCCATGCCATCCCCATCCATTCCCTCCCATCGCTGTCCATACCCTCCATTCCATGCCTTCCCAATCCATTCCCTCCCGTCCCTGTCCATACCCTCCCATTCCATGCCATGCCCATACATTCCCTCCCATCACTGTCCATTCCGTCCCTTGACCTTCCAAGCCATACCACTCCCTCCCACTCACGGCCATCTCCTCCCTGCCATAAGGTGCCCAGTCACCCTGCCACTCCCTGCCCCGCCCTCACGTTCCATCCCAATCCCCAAACCCATGCCTCAGGGTCTAGTTAACGTACAAAGATTGTCCGCGTCTTAATCTTGGCGAGGCGAAGGCGCTCCTCCAGTTCGTGCATCGCCAGCACCCCCGCGGTCCTCATGTAATTGCGGAAGACAGGATCCCGTGTGTCCCCCGCTTCCATCTTCTTGTGGGTCTTGGTGAGGACACGCTGGTTCCTCAGGGATGCCTGTGCCGTGTATGGCATTTGGAGGATGGAAGCGGCAGTGGCGTGTTAGGCACGAGGTTGTTACGGGGTTGGCTAAGGGGTAGGTCCGTCTATACACTTGGAGAAATATGGGAATAGGGCAGCTAGGGTACCTGGAAACGCATGGAGTTCGAATCCCTCCACCCCTTTGGCCACCCATCAAACCGCTCCATACCTGCTTCATGGCCGTCTCGTACGACGCGTCGCCCCCGACCTCGCGGGTTAGCTGACGCACCACAGCGTGTTGGATGTGCTTCTTGGACGATGCGCTCCCCCACATTCTTCCAGTTTGACCCGCGAGATGGCCTCTTCACTGTTGTTTTGTGTCCGTGCTCGTAGCAGTTCGATGAGTACTCCTGGGGGACGCCGCGTGCCGTGATAGAGGAGGTGACGTGGCTGACGCCATGTATCTTCACGATGTGCCACTTCGACTTCTGGTTGTCAAATGCCACCTCTAGTAAAGCCACCATCCTACTAGGGAGCGTGCACGGATGGATAGTGTGAGACGTGCAGAGGGGAAAAGGTTGCACAAACGCTTCAAAAGAGGTGACTGACACGGGGTGCGAGGAAGAGAAACTCTAAAGGGTTTAGGGTGGGGGAAGGGAACCAGGTTCTGGACAGAGGTAGAGACGAGGTAGTGGAGAAATTCCCACCCAGGGTTGAAGTGAATTTCATGAGGGAATCATCCTGGCTGGCCGTCCAACCAGGGGATGTTATATGGTGAGCTAGCACGGGAAGGGCAGACCCTGGTTGTGTGGAAGACCAGGGAGGAAGTAGGGAATTAGGGAGTGAACGGACGCACCGGATGAACAGACCCTTATTGACCTGTAGACCAGGGGAGGATAGAGGGATCAAGGGAGCGAAGGTAGGGATTAGAGTGTTAAGGGTATACCTTATTCGAAAGAAGGAACAGTGGGGGAACGACGGGACCAGAGGATGTAAGGGAGGGACCGGAACGAGTAGGGCAGACCCTGGTTACATACGTTACCTGTGGTGGACGGCGGGTCTGGGGGGATGGGCAATGTACCAAGGGAATTAGGAGTAGAGAAAGGGTTTCAGGGGGGACCATGGGGGTGAAGGAATGGAGCAGAACGGAGAAGGCAGATCCCACCTGAATGAAGGACCACGAGATTAAGGAGGGAGCAGAACGGGATGGGCAGAGTAGAAGAGTAGGAAGGGAGCAGAACGGGATGGGCAGAGTAGAAGAGTAGGAAGGGAGCAGAACGGGATGGGCAGACCCCGCCTGAATAAATGACCAGGGATGGAAGGAGGGAGCGGTGGATGGAAGGAGGGACCAGGGGATGGAAGGATGGAGCGGGGGATGGAAGGAGGGACCAGGGGATGTAAAAGCAGGGGACCATTGTAATAGGGAAGGATCAGATGACTAGTGCACGGGGTGGGGACGATATACAGTGGAACCAAATGTCCCAGTGCGTGAGCCGACTCACTCTGTGGCGGACTCGTCCATCTTCTTGAGGCTGGAGTCGGTGTGGTACTCCGCACGTATGAACTGCTTGTACCAACTCGTTATCGCCAGGACCGCCTTGTAGATGTCGTCGCGGCCCGGAAGATACAGAATCAGCGGGAGCACCTGCATCATAGCACGGTGCTCTGATGCTGCGAAACCCGCCGTCGTAGTGAAGTACATCCACGCCCCTGGGAGCCTGAGCAGGAATGACGGCGTCACAGCCTTCAGAGCGTTGAAACGCCTGCCATGAGTGTGAGAAAGCGGGTGGGCATGGATGAGTGGTCTGGGTGGAAGAGAGCCTCCATGGCCAAGCGTGTTTGGGGCAAGAGAGAGCAACCGGGCACTACGTACTCAAGCAAGATCTTCCGCTCCTTCCTCGTCAGCTTGGCAGCCAAGCACCGCATCGCATGGAGCCAGAAGCCCTGTTCAATCATGTGCATGATGTCTGGCGGAAGAGCAAGGTAGATGTTGCCCCACGAAGTGGTTGAGAACTCCCACTTCCAAGCACACACTGCACAGCAGACACGATATGAATGCAAAGGCAGGAATGCATGGGCATGAATGCAACGACAGGAATGCAAATACAGGAATGCAGGGGCATGAATGCAAAGGCGGGAATGCAAAGACAGGAATGCAAAGGCAGGAATGCAAATGCAGGAAGGCAAAGACAGGAATGCAAAGGCAGGAATGCAAAGGCAGGAAGGCAAAGACAGGAAGGCAAAGATACAAATGCAAATGCAGGAATGCAAAGACAAGATTGCTTACACAGAAATGCAAGGGTTGGGATGCATGGGACTCGGTCAAAGGGCAGGAATGCAAGGGCATGAATGCAAAGACAGGAATGTTATGGCATGCGGGTACGGAGCTTACAGCAGCTTAGAAACGCAGTGCATGGGCGACCTACAGGCACTTGGTGCGTGGACCACTTGGCCTTAAGAGCGGCCAGCTCCTTCTTCTTCTTGGCTCGTACTGCTCGCTGCATCTTCTTGTAGATGAGCTTCTGTCCCTTCACTGTGCGGTTGATAGTGTCCGGCTGGACCTTGTTCAGGTTGTCCCGATCCACAAGGCAGATGGAGCAGGGCCTGAAGGACTTGCACTGCATCGTGCAAGAAACCTTGCACCCCTCCGGGTGATCAGTCACATAGGCATAGAGCACCGGGTAGACCGTGTGCTCCCCCCCCGCATGATCCACCACCTGTATCCCCCCCTGGAAACCGCAAAAGTAGCATGCAAGGATGAGAGCCGCACTGGGGATGCTGGGGGTACAACATAGTCGTTGCATTGCTACACGACATCTCACCCGTCAAGCTGGGATGTCTCCATGAGCGGGTTTGCCACAATGTCCAGCGCATCTTGGAAGGCGGCACACTTCTGTTCGGGGAACAGGTCACCAGGAATGTTAGGCAGATTGCCTATCATCTCCGTGCCCCCCTCCGCCCACCTTGCCCACTCCGGCGTGTTTGCGAATGCCATCATCACGGGGTGGGCTGTCTGTCGGCCATTGTTGGAGAGATTGGTTTGATCGCTGAAAAGAATTATTCCCAACGCCTCTCCACGGTCCTTGATGCGTTCCTGTAGAGCATGGCATTCAATGCATGAGGGATTTGGGCTAGTAGATCACCTATGGGCTACTGACGGGTGATCTCGAACGTATGCCAGGATGTGGGTGACACGTACCTGGGCCTGCAGCATGAAATCAGTGTTCATTGCCGTGCTGTAACGCCGCACGTTGCCCACCTTCCACTGGGCAGGTTTTGTCTGAAAGCCCTGGATCGCGGACTGACGTGTGTACATCGCCTTAAGTACCTGTGGAGTTTATGGGAAGGTCGCAAAAAGGCGTGCAAGAAAGCTCGGTACGAGGGCAACGTGCATAGGACAGCATGAATTATTCGTGCACCAGGGGTCCTCACCGAGAGCACATTTCGGTGCCGAAACGTCAAGAACTCGACCTCGTGATCAACCGGGATCTCGGAGACAACCCACTCGTTCTCCTCCCCCACCTCGAATGAAGCCTCGAACCGCTCCAGGTCCCGGTGTGAGTTCCACCCCTCTAGCTGCGAAGGGTCTAAGTCTGGATCCCTAAGCAGCCGGATTGTTGCCGTGATGGCCCCGTTGCTGAATCCATGATTCCGTGACAAGATGCAAACCTCGGCCCTAGTGTCGAGCAACTCAGGCTGTTCTTCCGGATCCAACACTACCGAGTCACTATGAGCATCCTCCGCAGCCGGAGTCATATTAACATCTGGACCTGGTTCTGACAGGATGTAGGCGTCCTGCATCCCTGCCGTGGGCTGTGTGGGCAGCGGCGCGGACCCATAGTCGTGTACCTTATAGATGCCGTTTTTTGTCACGCTTAACTCGTAGGCCAAAGAGAGACTTCCCTCGTTGCGACGCGGTTTTGTAGTCGCCTGCATCTTTTACTTGTAACCTGATGGCTGCGCAGTGTCTGGTAACACACGAAGTAACGCTGGCAGAAACGGCACTTTTCAGCCGACATGGCAGGCGATGTCCTAACATCGCTAGAACATGCGAGGAGTAGCAGGCGGACGTGACCCAGATCTGGGAGCACAATTCGGGTTTGACCTCGGTAAGCCACGTGATCGGCGAAAGCTGTGTAGATCCATCGAGGGGTACGCCCCGCGGATTTCATGCCTCACATGCGGGGTGATCTGTCGTAATGCGTTGTTACTACAGTACAACTGTTCATGATATGTAATGGACCTATAAAATAACTGCTGGCCAATGCAGATTATACATTTAAAAACGCAGCAGTCATTAATAAATCCTCTTCGCAACAGTGCGACCTTACTTTGTGACAGTGTCATTGCGACGAATTAAGTTGCGGCAGTTACATCTGACAACAGAGCCGCACTTTCAGCCACCTTTGAAAAATAGTTAGACCACCTAGTAAGGTCCTTGCGGTATTGCCTGCGCCAGTTCCTGGGGGTCCCATCAGATTGATATGCCAAAGGTCTACGAAGCCCGTCTCCACGACGTAATGCATGAAGCGCATAGTGTAAACACCACAGTCGTCTGTACCCTCCTGCTTTGGCACCTGTACAGAGAAAACCACAAGTGGGAAGCCTCTTGAGTGACTGTGGGCTATACGCAACGGGCAAGACTCAGATGGCAACTGTGGCTTGAAAATGGGCACCCATGATAACGAGCTCTCATCATGCACTCACCTTGATGACACGGAGCGGAATCTCTTGAGGCCCAAGCTTTGACATCTCGTCGTCGAAGGTGTGGAAAATGCGCAGCCACCTGTCGACGGAGGTATCTGGGCAGGGTGGGGAGAAGCGACAGCAACTTGAAGATCGAAACTGACAACTAGCCGAGCTGCGTATGTGGCTTTGGCTTACTCTCGAAGAGGAGCATCTATGTTGGTGTGCATATCCTTTGAGTCTGCATGCCACATCTGGCAAGCGACAGGGATGGTTTCGACGGGCGTGCGCTCGAGCTGCAAGATGACCAAGCTCCCAATGGTCACTGCCATGCCCCACCCAAGCCAGCCTTGTCACGCAGCAGAAATGGAAGTTTAGAATAAGAAATTACGACCGAAGAAGCATTTTCCCAGGCCCACAAAAATCCGTGTGCTGAGGGCATTACCGGCGAACCAACTCGTCAGACAAGTACTTACCCCTTGTGTAACCGGTACTAGTACATGTTTGTAATCGAAGATGTTTGATGCCGTGGGTGTTGCTCTTGCTCGTTCCGTCCGCTAGCATGGTCGCTAGTCCCCAGAAGTACGTGGAAGTGTAAAGCCATGGCTGATCTTGATCTGTCGTACAGCGCTAGCCAACTGGCGACACACCTGAAGCAGCCGGACCAAGAACATCTCGAGGAGCTAAATCGGGCACTGCTATACTTCGTCGCTTCGCCGACGACCGGACTTCGTGAGGGTTGTCTTCGTCCATCTGCATGTCGACGGAGCAGTAGGGATGTGGTCATGCAGCTGCTGACGCGTCAGGGACATTCTGCCTCTCTAGGTCAACCTCATCTTCTTGTGAGGTGAATGCGCGTGCTCCAACGAATCTAGGTCAACATCATATTCCTAAAAACCCTTGTCATGTTTTCCCACACCGAGGCGTAGACTCCATGTTGCCCGTTGCAGAAAGCGTTCATCTCGTGCAGTGTCCACACGGTACTGTACCAAGCTGCTAAACACTCATAACATTTATGGTTTAACAACTTACGTCCATCGGAAGTAGATGGTATGCTTGATCATGTCTAGGTGGTATGCCTATTGCATATGACGTGCCTTCGAGACTCATGGGGGCTACCCCACTGTTGTTGTTGCTGTGTGCAGATTGAGCCGGTGCCGAGGGCTGCTCGTAGGTTGACATGAAGGAGAAGAACTTCTCCATCTGATTCGGGTCCATGCTTTTGGAGGAGTCCACTGGTTGCATGGCTCCTCATGTAGCTGCAAATGCCTATTTGTAACCCCTTTGCGGTGTCGGCAACATGTGTGAGTCGTCTGGGTTACTGTACTTAAAAAACCTTACTGTTCGAATTAATGAGGGTGTGGGACTCAAGTACCGTACTCTCCCGGATATAGAACCCTAGGGAGCTAATAAAAATTCATGAAAACTTTGGGGTGGGTGGAATTAAAGGCAAGAAAAATATAACACTATGGTTCTATGGAACGTCCATATGGGTTTTCCAATTGCAAAATGTTTCTGCTTATTACACCACTTTGTATTGAGTCAGATAGCGACAATCCGTGACCTCATCGCGTAACTGACGATGTGGTCCATATACAAGCCACGTCGTTGACTAAACCAGCTGAGTCACGGAAATGCTGGCAAATCAGCCAATGAAGGCGTGCCGCAAGCCTCATCCTAGCTGCTTCCATGCAGCGCTGTGCCATCACAGCGTTGCTTGACGACATCCAAGGGGAGATTCCATTCAGGGCCCACCCACGACCGTCCATTGCACAAAATCGTACGCTGGATGCTCGTGAAGGGGCTGTTCGTGATCGATAGGGACGAGGAGTCACGCACGTCCCTTCCTTCCCCTCCATCCCATTCTTGAAGTGGGTCTACCTGACCTTTTTGCCTCATTTCGCCATTCAGCAGCAGAATGCCTACAAGACAGCCCCTGACAGGGCTGTCTCATGCACCCCACGGTTTCTGTTAGAGGCTCCCGCCATGGCGTATGGCACAGGCATGTTGCGTGTGCTATCTCAGAGAGGCCCTTACGGTCAGCAGGCATTCTTCCACCATCCATCCCGACCGACAGTATCGTCGCCCTCTCGGAGCCCAAGTCGCACGTCTAGCGAGGGCGACAACACCGCCACAGACTCAGCTCATACGGAATTCGTTCAACACCTGTGGGATCTCGAACGCGTTGGATGGCTCCGGGGACAACTTGGCTCTCCGTCACCTCCGCGAGAAGCCGGGCGTGGAACTCTTGGACGACGTCCATGTTCAAGGGGGTGAGAGCGATTATGTCAACCCTCTGTATGACCGCACGATCGACGTCGACGAGGACTTAGCCGACGACGAGGAGCATGATGCCACGGCGGCAGCAGAAGCCGATGGCGACATGGATGAAGCGGCAGCAAGAGCGGCAGTAGCAGATGATGCCGACCTCTCTACAGCAGAGGCAGAGACAGAAGCAAAAGCACAACGAGCTGAAGACAGTGTGGAGTGGCCGGCTGAAGGCATTGCTGAAGAGGATGATAACAGCCACTGGTGGGCTGATCTGGCAGATGGGAGTGATGTTGAGGAGTGGCATGCTGGCGACGATGAAGATGATGACGAGGACGACTAGAGCACGTGGCAGAGGCAGTAGCAGCATGAGCTAGAGTAGTGGTAGCTTGTATTGTGGTCCCCTTATATAGCTCTAGGACATCCAAGCAGGCTTAGGTTGTTTAGCTAACCTCTAATTCCTGATTGTTTAGTGAAGATTCACTGGAATGTAGTGGCCCGTTTCGGGGGAGGGTGTTCAATTGATTTCAACCCCAAAAGTAGGGTGGTAACTGGATCCAGTCTAATTAAACACCCATACCCGTTCAAGCCACCCATGGGAGCTTAATTCCGGCAGGTACTGTATCCGGGAGAATACGGTATGTGCGAAACTTGCAATTATGTTTACCACTGGAATATGTTAAAATGAATGGAAATGTCATAAATCAAACCCCAATTTAATAAATGCAGCGAACACGGGTGTAAAAATGGTTCAACAGAAAGAGGCCATTAATTCAACTTTGTATTATTCTATCAGTACAAAGCCAACAACAGGTGAGAGTGTACGTGCAATCTGTCCTTGTAGGCTAAGTCTCGCCTGGTCTGGCCGAACCTACCACCCCTGTTATTTTGCGATGCCAGGCTGGCAGTCCACTTTTGTGAGAGTGGCCCGTCACCCAAAGTTTAGGATGTTGAACAAATGGTCGCCTCTGCTCGATAAACATCGACGGAGTTCAGTAACAATAGGGGGATGGGCATGTTGCAGCTGGAACGAAAGCACAGCGTGCTGGGTTATACGTGAACACGAGCATCGTAAATTGTAGCCTGCCCTAAAAAAAGCCTTTAGGCAGGCTCTCTGCATCGTATGGCTGGGCAGATGCGCACGCAGCAGGTTCGAGGTTTGGTGTGAGCCTTGTAACAATCCCGAGGAGGGATAGGTTGATTGACACAGCCAGGCAGAAGTCGACTGGTCGATGAATCTTGGCCGTGCAAACTGCTCCTCCCCGCATATCACGGCGTTATCGGATGGTTGACTGTATTGAAGTTCCTCTCCCAACCAAACCTCCCCCGTTGGTTCGTCCTGTTGCCTCACAGGCCGATCCATCATCTCCACCCCCTCGTTGGCTGCTCCACCCACTCCTGATTGTGTACCACATCCACTCCACTCTTTTGTAGCCCATTTCGTGCTATCCCTTCCATTAGCATTTCACCCAGTCTAGCTGTAGGGCTTGCACCTGCTCCAAAATGGCCAACGAAACCCTCAGGCGCGGAGAAAGAGAGCGCAGGAATAGCGTCAAGCTGAACGGCCCCTATGTTATTGAGGGAGATGAGGATGGTCCTGCGGAGCACCAGGGTCGCAAGGTGACGCCTAGCGAGACGAAGGAGGCCCTCCTTGAGTACCGGAAACGGCATCCATGTTCTGTCAGGGGCTGCAAGAAGGGAGATGGTAGCGATTATAGCAGTGACGACGAGAGCGACGATGGGGAGGATGGCGCACCATACGATGACGTTCCAGAGAAATTGCGGTCGCCAAAAAAACGAAAGCCACCCAAGAAGAAGAGCATTCATGAGCTCGACCCCGAGGCTGTTGAGAGGGGTGAGCTTTCTTCACCCCTGATCACGCTTGGTTGTATGTGGTTGCACATGGGGAGTACTTACTCATGGCCTAACCGCCATGTCGAGCGTTCCATTTGTTGGCAGGTGCGAAGCGGCGCGCGGTCTCGACGAACAAGAAGGCTAACGGCAAGGAGAAGAAAAAGGGACCGAAGCAATCTGTGGCAGAGGGAGAGGTAGATCGGAAGGAGGCGGCGAAGGACACGAGTTTGCGCGGGAAGCTCGGCACCGCGGAAGGGAAGATGGAGATGGCGGGGCAGAAAGATGGGTGTGGGTCACTTCCCGAGAAGAGTGCTTGCGGGAAGGATGAGGCGGGCGAGATGAAGACGGCTACAGAGGTGGAAAACAATAAGGAGTCGGGCGGGTGTGAGGTGGCATATGACGGGCGTGACACGCCTGCTGAAGGGGCGGACGGCCCGTGGGCAATGGTTCCCGCCAGAAAGGGAGTGGACGGAGGCACAGTGGAGATGCATGTGGATACTTCGGTACCTATGGCTGGTGGCGTGTCCCCCCTCGGACCACGGAAGCAGGAAAAGGCAATGACATGCCTGCAGTGCAACCTTGGGGCTCCGCGGATGGCGCGGATCATGCGCCAGACGGTGGCGGCGAGGGCAAGAAGGCGGCTCATCAGCGCGGTGCTGTATTGAAGCCGAGGACGCCAACCCCTAAGAATCGCGGAGGCCTCCGCCCCAAGAAAGAGCACAAGGAGGAGGTATCTGACGACGATTCCGATGAGGAGAGCACGGAGTCCGGCAGCAGTTCCGGCAGCGAGGAGAACTATGATGACGAGGAGTGTGAGAGCGAGTCCGCAGACTTGGAGAGAAAATCCTGCGATGACAGCCATGGTAAACGTCATCAAGGGAGGCGCGGCGGCTCTCGACGTCGCAGGCGCGGTAAGACCAGCGGACGTGGCAACCACGGGTGGGAGAAGAAGCGGCAGCGAGGGGGGTTAGAGGACCGACGCCGCACCAACAGCTCCAAGGATCGGGCATCCAGGGGCAAGCAAAAGGGATGGAAGTCGAAGGATGATGACGACGCCTACGGGAATGAGCAAAGCGACTCAGAGAGTGAGTCCGCGGGGGAGCTCGAGCCCTGCCACAAGAAGCGTCAACGCGGCGGCGACCGGAGCAACGTGTACGCAAAGGCGGCCTCATCCAGTGATGAGGAGGAGGTGGTTGCCCAGTGGAAGCCTAACAAGAGCGGAAAGGATGCACTGGACAAGTACCCGAGGGGATCCAAGAAGGCGGACTCAGGTTACGGAGGGGAGGACAACGATGAGGAGGCGTCGGAGAAGAACCCACCCAGGGTTCGCGAAGCTGCGAACGAGCGTCGCCCGTGGCGTGGCGGGAACAATGCTCAGAGTGGCAGCGAGTTGCGTATCAGTGTGGCGGACACACGTGGGCGCGCGGCGGGTCATGCTGGATTGGAACGCCGGAAGCAGCAAAGTGATGATGGCCGTGCTGCTGGTGGGATGTGGGCATGCGCCACGGGGGAGTATGGGCCTGAGGGGAACCATCAGACACATCAGCATGCCACCACAGGTTCTCAGCGCAAACGCGCTGCGGCCGAGTATGAAGGCGCTGGCGGGCATGACGGGAAGCGTCGGCGGCCTGAGGGTGAGGACTCCAAGGGGGGGCGCTTCTCCTGGGAAGACATTGCGGATGCAGAAGAGATGCCGACCTACGTGACACCACAACTGCTGTGGCGGGCGTTGAGGGAGGCCATAGGGAAGATCCAGGAGTTTAAGGGAGAGCGGGATCGAGGCCTTCCGCGACTCGCTTCCGCATCCAGCGGCCCCGATACCGGCACGGATCTGGTGGGCGAGAGCACGGGGATGGCAGTGGTGCAACGGAAGAAGGGCATGCCCTCGCTGAAGAAGATTGGGGTGAGTCATCAATGAATCGCTCTTCCTTGCAAGGCAAGACTTGCATGTCGACTTGGTGTCCATTGCTTGTACGTGCCCCACTTACAACCGCTCGGCTGGCCTGACAGAATCTGGTGACAATTTCCTTTGCGTTGGATCTCGTCATCCTCAGGCCCGTGCGACCCTCTCCCTCCTGCCCTTGTCCACAGGTTCTCTCCATCCAGCGCATGGCCCCAAGTTCTCCTCCTCGTGAGCTTGCCCTGTATGTCCTTTCCCCCCTTACCCTCTCCCCCCTGCCCCGCCCACAGGTTCTCTCCCTCCTGCCCTTACCGTGAGATATCTCCCTCATGGGAATGCCATGTATGCTCTTGGCCACCGACCCTCTCCCCCCTGCTGTTGCCCACAGGTTCTCTGTCTCACCCCCATTCTGCCCACAGGTTCTCCCCCTGATGTCGATGCCCTCATTGCCTTTGCCTGCCTACCCTGTCCATCCTGCCCTTGCCACAGATCACTCACATC
>BQMB01000301.1:270000-296245 GCA_027943415.1 Closterium sp. NIES-67 | reverse complement strand
GGTCCGGTGGATTGACTTCCTCGAGACACACTTCCACTACGACATCGTGTACAAGCCCGGCCACAAAAACAAAGCAGACGCCCTCAGCCGGCCAGCACACGTTGCCGCTATCAGGCCGAAGGGATGAATCCACTACTCAAGGGACTCTTCGCACACGGGTACGCCATCGACCCCGAAATTCCCTTGGCAGAAAAGCGACATCTGCTACAGTGGGACAGTGACATCGCGTACCGGAAGGATCAACAAAAATCTGGGTACCCAATTACCCTCCTTTGCGCCAGTTACTACTCGAAGAATACCACGACGTCCTGTACGCCGGACACTTCGGTAGCAACAAGACGCTCACCGGTATCGCCAAACACTACTACTGGCCCCACATGGCAGACGACGTCCAGAATTCGTCACCTCGTGTGGATACATGTCAGCGGATGAAGAGCAGCAAGCAGAAAAAAGGCGGGACTACTGCAGCCTCTTCCTGTCCCAGAACAGCCATGGCAAGTGGTTAGCTAGACTTCAATCACCGGGTTACCACCTACCTCCAGCGGTCATGACGCCATCCTTGTCGTCATTGACAAGTTCTCCAAAATGGACACTTCATCCCGACACACACGACGGCACGCACCAAGGAGACAAGCACAGCTCTTCGTTCGTCATATCTTTCACAGCATGGGCATCCCAACCACACTCATTTCCGACGAGACCCCAAGTTCACAGCAAGTTCTGGAAGGAACTCATGTCTCTTCTCGGCACCAAACTCGCCATGTCATCCGCATACCATCCGCAGACAGACGGACAGACCGAGCGCCTTAACCAGATTGTGGAGCTAACTCCTCCGAGCAGCCTGCAAGGACGACATCTCCAAATGGGACTTGCACCTGCCCGTACTAGAGTTTGCTACAACAATGCTACGCATGCCGCTACTGGATAGACGCCGTTCTTCCTCTGTTACGGACGCCACCCAACTCACACCACAGAAACCGACCAACATCCGCTACAGTACAACCTGCACATGATTTCATCACAACCATGCATCAGCTTTGGGATCGGACCCATAAGCGCCTCCTCGACATTCAACAGCAACAAAAGCGCCAGGCCGATCGCCATCGCAACAACCACACCATCACGGTGGGAGACCAGGTGCTTCTTGACACCCGCAACCTGGACATCAGCCACCTCCCATCTAAACTTCGACCTCGCTTCTGCGGGCCTTTTCTCGTTGAAGCACAGGTCACTCCTGTTACCTTCCGCTTACGCCTGCCAGCTACCTGGAAGATTCACAACGCCTTCCATGTCCAGCTTCTGAAGCCCCTACCGGGATCCGAACACGATCTTCGTCGGACGCCAACCGCCGCCGCCGCCGCCCGTCCTCGTCCACAATGAACCCGAGTACGAGGTCGAATCCGTGCTAGCACCACCGCCGACGTCGGAATGGCACCGTGGAGCTTCTCATCCGTTGGAAGGGTTATGATCCTTCTGAGGACAGCTGGGTCCCTGAGTCCGACATGGGTAACGCCCGTCGTCCTCTGCATGACTACCTTGTCAAGCAGGGTGTTACTTCTACCACCCAGCTTTGAGGGGGGGAAGTGTGAGAGTACGACCCCGTTACACCACTTGTCCCTTTTCTTATTTCCTTCCTCGTTCATTTCTCTATCTCATTTGGTTTCCTATTCTCCCTTTTCCCTTAAACCTTTGGTTTATCCTGCTATTGTCATTATATCACCGACCAGGCTTGGGATGTACTGGTGCGCTATCTGGCGTAATCCTGCCGTAATCCCTTAAAGCCAATAGCCTTGCGTGGCTATACGCAGGGTGATTCTATCTTCTAGAAGGGTCTATTCCCTTAGGATAAGACAAACCTGGTTACCTGATGTAATCTGGAAGTATAAAACCACCTTGTACTGATTGAGAGTGCAACATTGAGCAAACCTTTCACCGGTGCAGTCTACACCGACCACTGCAGTCTGAAATATCTGAAGACACAACCAACCCTTTCCAGGCGGCAGGTCCGGTGGATTGACTTCCTCGAGACACACTTCCACTACGACATCGTGTACAAGCCCGGCCACAAAACAAAGCAGACGCCCTCAGCCGGCCTGCGCACGTTGCCGCTATTCCAGGCCGAAGGGATAAATCCACTACTCAAGGGACTCTTCGCACACGGGTACCCATCGACCCCGAAATTCCCTTGGCAGAAAAGCGACATCTGCTACAGTGGGACAGTGACATCGCGTACCGGAAGGGATCAACAAAAATCTGGGTACCCAATTACCCTCCTTTGCGCCAGTTACTACTCGAAGAATACCACGATGTCCTGTGCGCCGGACACTTCGGTAGCAACAAGACGCTCACCGGTATCCGCCAAACACTACTACTGGCCCCACATGGCAGACGACGTCCAGAAATTCGTCACCTCGTGTGATACATGTCAGCGGATGAAGAGCAGCAAGCAGAAAAAGGCGGGACTACTGCAGCCTCTTCCTGTCCCAGAACAGCCATGGCAAGTGGTTAGCCTAGACTTCATCACCGGGTTACCACCTACCTCCAGCGGTCATGACGCCATCCTTGTCGTCATTGACAAGTTCTCCAAAATGGGACACTTCATCCCGACACACACGACGGTACGCACCGAGGAGACAGCACAGCTCTTCGTTCGTCACATCATTTCACAGCATGGCATCCCAACCACACTCATTTCCGACCGAGACCCCCAAGTTCACCAGCAAGTTCTGGAAGGAACTCATGTCTCTACTCGGCACCAAACTCGCCATGTCATCCGCATACCATCCGCAGACAGACGGACAGACCGAGCGCCTTAACCAGATTGTGGAGCAACTCCTCCGAGCAGCCTGCAAGGACGACATCTCCAAATGGGACTTGCACCTGCCCGTACTAGAGTTGCTTACAACAATGCTACGCATGCCGCTACTGGACAGACGCCGTTCTTCCTCTGTTACGGACGCCACCCACTCACACCACAGAAACCGACAACATCCGCTACAGTACAACCTGCACATGATTTCATCACAACCATGCATCAGCTTTGGGATCGGACCCATAAGCGCCTCCTCGACATTCAACAGCAACAAAAGCGCCAGGCCGATCGCCATCGCAACGACCACACCATCACGGTGGGAGACCAGGTGCTTCTTGACACCCGCAACCTGGACATCAGCCACCTCCCATCTAAACTTCGACCTCGCTTCTGCGGGCCTTTTCTCGTTGAAGCACAGGTCACTCCTGTTACCTTCCGCTTACGCCTGCCAGCTACCTGGAAGATTCACAACGCCTTCCATGTCCAGCTTCTGAAGCCCTACCGGGATCCGAACACGATCTTCGTCGGACGCCAACCGCCGCCGCCGCCGTCCGTCCTCGTCCACAATGAACCCGAGTACGAGGTCGAATCCGTGCTAGCACACCGCCGACGTCGGAATGGCACCGTGGAGCTTCTCATCTGTTGGAGGTTATGATCCTTCTGAGGACAGCTGGGTCCCTGAGTCCGACATGGGTAACGCCCGTCGTCCTCTGCATGACTACCTTGTCAAGCAGGGTGTTACTTCTACCACCCAGCTTTGAGGGGGGAAGTGTGAGAGTACGACCCCGTTACACCACTTGTCCCTTTTCTTATTTCCTTCCTCGTTCATTTCTCTTATCTCATTGGTTTCCTATTCTCCCTTTTCCCTTAACCTTTGGTTTATCCTGCTATTGTAATTATATCACCGACCAGGCTTGGGATGTACTGGTGCGCTATCTGGCGTAATCCTGCCGTAATCCCTTAAAGCCAATAGCCTTGCGTGGCTATACGAAGGGTGATTCTATCTTCTAGAAGGGTCTATTCCCTTAGGATAAGATAAACCTGGTTACCTTATGTACTCTGGAAGTATAAAAGCGCCTTGTACTGATCGATAGTACAACCTTTCCTCGACACATTCGATCCTGTGACAGTCTGTCTCCGCGCTAGTCGCTACTGTCGCTGACTTTGTTGCTAGCCACACCTTAACTCAGCTGCCGCTCGGATCTCTGGTACTGTCCGTCCTCCGTCCGTCGGGGGTGCACCTGCCCTTGGCAGTGACGTACTAGAGGATAGGCAGTATGAGTTGGCCTACCTTGCTGCCGCTATTCCCCATCTCTGCTCCATGCTTGTATCCCCAGAGGGCGACCTAGACACTCTCGCCATCCCTGTTCCACGCTCTTACGCTGAGGCGGTGTCGCGGCCCAGGGCAGCCCAATGGATACAGGCCATGAGTCTGAGATGGCATCCTACAGATCCATTGGCACCTATGTCAACGCAGTTCCCCGCCTTGGGCGGACGTTGTCGATGGCATGTGATCTACAGGGTGAAGCGCGCACCTGGAGAGCCGCCGAAGTTCAAGGCTCGTTACGTGGCTAGAGGCTTCAGTCAGCGTGAGGATGTGGACTTCTTCCAGATCTTCTCCCCGACCCCGAAGATGACTACTCTTCGGGTTCTTCTTCACATAGCCGCACAGAGTGGCTACGAGCTTCGCTCACTCGACTTCTCCACAGCGTTCCTGCAGGGTATCCTGCACGAGCAAATCTACCTCTGGCGCCCTCTAGGCTTCTCTTGGTCCTTCCCACCTGGGACCCTGTGGAGCATGCATCGTTCTGTCTACAGCCTTCGTCAGGCACCCTGTTAGTAGCACAACACGCTTCGCACCACTCTTGTTGAGCTGCAGTTCTTTTCGTCCTCTGCTGACCCCTCTCTTTTTGTTCGTAAGGGTCAGACACCATTCTACATTCGAGTGTACGTAGACGATCTTATCTTTGATACTCCCGACAGAGTCGCACTGGCCTCAGTGAAGGCCGAGTTACTTTGGAGACACACCTGTACAGACTTTGGGAAGCTGAAGCTCTGTCTGGGCTTGGAGATCTCTCGTGACCGTGCCGGTCGCACGATCACACTCTCCCAGTCCCATATGGTGCAGCAAATCCTCCAGAGGTTTAGTCCCCAGTTCTCCTCAGCACAGCCCACCCCCCTGCCAGTGGATCACAAGCTCTCTGCTCGTGTTCCGGCTGAGCCAGTCGAGGCTAGTGGTCCATACGCAGAGTAGGTAGGGTGATTCATGTGACTGATGACCTGTACTCGACCAGATCTAGCGTACTCTCTCAGTCTCCTGGCACGCTTTGTCGCGATAGGCAGGCACCGACCAGTCCACTGGTCGGCTGCCAAGAGGGTACTGCGGTATCTGGCGAGCACATCAGGACTGGGGCTTGTGCTAGGAGGACGGGAGCGTGTGGTGCTCACTGGACACACAGACGCGTCGTGGGCAAACGACTTGAAAACGCTCGAGTCGACTCAGGGCTACTGCTTTAGTCTTGGTGCTGGTGTAGTCTCATGGAGGTCCACCAGGTCGTCATCTGTAGCTCGGTCCAGCTGTGAGGCAGAGATCTACGCTGGGGCCATGGCTGCTCAGGAGCTCCGCTGGCTGACGTTCTTGCTCACTGACTTAGGTGAGCAGCCTAGGTCTGCCCCGGTCCTGTTTGCTAACAACAGGGCCATGATCCTCTTGTGTCAGGAGGCATGACTTGAGGGCAGAGCGAAGCGCATCCAGTTGCGGTACTTCCTGCTGCGAGAGTTGCAGCAGGCCGGTCAGGTCCGTGTAGTACAGTTGGCCTCAGAGGCCAACACCGCTGATATCTTCACCAAGGAACTTGCGTCTCGTGACCATCAGCGGTTTTGTACTCAGCTTGGTCTAGCCTTAGTAGCAGTACCTCTCCTTGTATCTTGAGTCATACTATACCTGTCTGTACTTCTTGTGTTATACCTGCTTGTCTTGCTACACTTGCTGACAGGCCTTGTGGCCTCTTGTCTCAGCAGTCCGACTAGTAGTACTGCCCTGAGTTTTCTTATTACACTCATCAGAGGTCGGACAAGTAGTGTTGCCCTGGTGTACTTTTTCTTGTTAGGAACTGCCACTATCTTGGCTAGGGGTGTGTCAATAAATATAGTTGTCTATGCTAGGTATAGTATATTTGTTATAGCCTTGGTTAGGTCAGTTCTTAGAGGGTACATTCCCACCTTTGTAACCCTCAGCCTTCCTTCCCTAGTCACTTTTCTCTCGACATTTTAACGGTATAGGCGCTGAGTGAAGCCTGAAGAAAACTCTGCTGCTCCATCTGTGTTCGCGTAATAGGATACGAGTAATCGCCGCTGAAATACGGCCACAATCCAGCGAATTTTGCAAGGAGCTCGAACTCGAAACTCCAGGAGTAGAAGTCGGCGCCATTAAAAGGTATTGTTGTCTTGATCTGCATATTGCTTAAAACCACAGGCTAAAATAGCAAAGGGGGGGTTTCAACTGCGCCGCTCTTGAAAGTGGGGCACTTGAAAAAATCTGGGGTGCTAGTGCGAAACTGCCATAAGAAGTTTGGGGCAGACGGGCAGGTTTGAATCACAATATTACGCACCTACCGGAGGTTGGGCGATATTGAAACGCGTGCGACGAGGTGGTAAAGCCATGTACGACAAACTAAAATTTCCGCCAAAATGGCGAGAGAGGAATCCCATTGTAGCCGGGGCGTGTTTAGGTTCGATCTGGTCCAACGCCAAGTTATGCGAATAAGTAGAACTTGGACGAAACATGCATAGAGAGGGGACTACCTGCGTCAATATGCGTGACGCGAGAACGGGGTTCCGAACAGGTTGACTTCAGAAGGCTTGTGGAACCTCGAGACTCTTTTGCAAATAAAATTGGTATGTAACTCGTACACAATGTAATAGCATGTACATGGAACGTTATGAATAGCATACAACAGTATCAACATCACAATGTAATATGCAAAATGCATTTTGCGCCTCTGCGGTTTAGAGAAACAATGCGAAGTTTTATTGCAAAATTAGGCCACGAAAATATGTGATTGCAGCGAGCAATACCCCTGCATGCATCATTCGCATATGTTGAAATGGCAGCACGGGCAGAATTCCCCACACCAGTGGCAGCAGAGATACCGTAACTGCAGCATTGGCGGCAGTGCTGGCATAGAGGGACATAAGTGAAAGGGGTAGCAGATGGAGGAAAAGTTTGACAGGGTGGGAGAAAAGGAAGGGATGATGGGGGAAAGGATGGGAGATGGGAGCGAGATCAGGAAAAGAATCATTGCCTCGACCACAAGGGGATGCGGCCACGTGTCTTTCTCTCGTCGCCATCCGTTCCCCCTCTCCTCGCTACGCGTTCCCCCGATCTTCTCGCTATCCGAGGCCCAATCCCCTTGCGGGAGTGTTTCATGGCCCGTGCCATTTAATCTCCGGCTATATACCTCCGCTAGAGTAGTGGGGCCTAATGGCGGGTTTTACAACAGTTTTGGTACGCGAACTTAGGCGGGCACTATGTCTTGTACGCCGATCTTAGCTCGTCCCAATGTGCACATCGGTATTACGCCCAAGGTATCATTTTATTTAGGATAAAAAACCTCCCCCTCGTAGTGCTGGGAGTTGGTCGTCGATGGGCAGGCGGTTTCCTTTTTTTGACCTGTGTTGTGGCAGCTATGGCTTCCTAAGCTTGACTGACGACGACATAATATCCTCCTCCAAATCGTGAAGCACACCCATGGAGCTCTTGAACGACGAGTTTGAGGGTGGTAGTCGCATTCGACAAATTGTGCGACTTTCACACTTGTCGCACCGTGTTCCGCCGAAGTCGTTGATCAGTTTGGTGCGTCGTGGCCCTTTCGCTACGTTTCAAACTGTCGCAACATGTTTTTTTTCGTTTCGTTTGATGTGTAGTGCTCGAGTATGGGTCGTTTATTCTGACCCCCAAAAAGCTCAGTTTTCAAGAGCGCCCAGGGTGTGCTTTTCTAGCCTGTGGTTTTAAAAGATTTGGAGCCTGAAAAACAGGTCCAGTAAAAGAAATATGCTGTTGCGGAATCTGTGGTTGCTGTTGCTGTTGTTGCTAAACTGCTGTTGCGCTTGTTGCGGCTGTTGCAGAAATCGTAACTGTTGATGTTGAGCAAGTGTAAATGCGAACGAAGAACTGGAGGTTGGAGCGGCTGCAGCTCTTTCATAACTGGAACCATCAATACTCATACCACTGAGGGCCGTTGTTACGGAAGCGGTTCACTAGTGAGATAGTGGAAGTCTTATAGGAGTGAACCTCAGCACATGAACTTGTGGGTAGTCGAAGGTTGAACAACCTGAGCACATAATTCTGTGGGAAGTCAAGCTTAATAGTAGAAAGGCATTACAAGGATTTATATCTCTAGAGAAAGTATCTGTTCGGCTAGTTGCGCGCTATGCGACCTATTCATCATTCTATAGGGCCGCGACTGTTAGAGTGACTGAAACGGTTCGTTACGCCTATTCGCGTAACTGAATCAGTAAGCTGACATCATCCCAGAGACGCACGATGCTTTGCTGACGTCAACACTCGGGCATGGTTGCTTACTGAGAAACCACAAAACTTACCGATACTGCTAGCTACACAAAAAACGGAACTTGCAGGAATGCAAAACTTCATACATCACAACAGTTTCCTGACCGTTGCGAAGCCGCGATTTCAAATGCGTGTGGTTTCACTTTCTGGGCCCCGCTGTTTCGTTGACTCGGCAATGTTGGAAATAGCCTGTGAAATTTCTGATTTGACAAGATTTCTTATCAAATCAATGTCTACGGAACAGGGCCCTTACTGGAACCAAGCCAATCAGGGCTGAATCTACTGCGACTGGCTTGAGATGGACTTGGGTGGCAGGGCTGCGGGAGGTATGGCACGTGTTTTCGATACAAAAACTTCGCATTTCGCTAATTTTTATTAACAATGCAATACGCTTTTTCTAAACGCATCCTAAAAGAATTGCTCTTATAATGAAATTAATGGATAAGCCCATGGGCTTAATAAATTGTTGCATTTATATCTGGGTGTATATGGTATGCGATCAGGGTGATTTGACTTTGATGGCTAATGGATATGTTGGAAATACCTCGAAAACTTAAGCGTTTTTGAAGTGTAACACTACACTCGAGGAAAGTCGTATCGGGTACGCGAGTCAACGGATGTTACACAAGGAGGTTGGACGAAAGAATATGAAAGGGCGAAGAGACTCGAAGGGTCGCAACCGGAGGTTGCGACTGACCGTTGCGACTGCAAGGGTGGTAACCGAACCGACAATCGAGTCGCTGTGCGACTCGATAACCGTTCCTTCAACTGTATTCTACAATTGCTTCATTTCATATTTTCTATATATTGTTGTATGCTTGTTTCTTTTAATCAATCACTTGCTCTCACATACTAGTGCAAGGATTCAACTACTCAACACTTCCGCTGCACTACTCAAGCGTTTTGTACAAGTGGGACTTAGTCTTTGAAAAGATCCTAAGGCTTTTTCTCAGCCCAACAGGACATACCGTAATCCCCCGGATATAACACCCGCCGGAATAGTCACTCCATGCGTGGTTAATACAGGGGGGAGCTTATGATAGGGTGAATTTAGGAGAGCACCCGCTTTTCGGGGGTTGCATTTTACATAACACCCTCCTCGTTTTATGCAGCAAAGAACAGTATTTCCTACCTTTTCAAGTTCAGCTCGATTGAGAAAAAAAACGAACAGGATGAAAAACGCAATGTCAACTACCATAAGCAGCGAAAAAACAGGCAGAAACATCAACACAATTTGCAGCGCGAAATCGAAACGTCAGCAAAGGTCGAGACACGGGAGAATTTAGACCGTCGAAGTCGCGGATTCTTGTTGTGATTTGACGGTCAGAATCCTCCCGAGCGAAATCCTCCCGTCGAAGTCGCGGATTCTGTCGCGATCATGACGGTCGCAGGTGCTGCATAACTCAGCAGGGATTGGCCAACGACGATTGGTTCGTGAGTTTCGTTTTAGCGGATGCTGTACCTCGCTAACAGTCGCTCCGCGCATTTTTGAACACACATGGCCTGAAACACGCAAATTCAAATTGCATTTTACATAACACATGGGCACTATATTTTTCCGGGCCACTGTTAACACCCAGTCATTTTTTTAGTGAATTTTTATATACACCATAGGGTGTTATATACGGGGGATTACGGTAGCAACCAAACTACCTGCATGGTTGCCGGGACTCGCATGGCTAGGGGATCTTTTCTCTGGAAAGACAACTAATCCGTGAGGTTTGAAGTGTTGCTTTCCATCCCAACATGCCAGTCAATTTGTACGTACCTCTGGCTAACTTCGACGTACATAACATGAGCAAAACTGTGTACCTGTCCGTCACATGCAACAGGAAAAGCTTTAGCTTTGTCAGTTATAGCAGCATAAGGCCTACAGTATCAGAGTAAAATAATGAATTAAAAGAGAGTGAACATGTGAATATACCTAAGAGTTGTACCCTATATAAGACATGACTCTATTCAGTCTATGCAAACACAGTAGATATACATGTTTGACACACCCCCTAGACTGCATAGGGGCAGGTCATGACAAAACAGCTCAGGGTGGCACTACTAGTCCAGCCTCTGAGACAAGGGTCTAAAAGACCAGTCAGAAGGAGTACAGACAAGGCAAGAACAAGTACAGGGCGGCACTACTAGTCCAACCACTGTGAGACGACACAAGTCCGGTCTGAGTGTACATATATATAGGACAGTACAAAGTCAAGGCCCAAGCAAGTGAGAGACTACAGGAACTAGACCAAGCTGTACACAGTGCCGCTGATGATCTTTAGGCGCAAGTGCCTTCGTAAAGATATCAGCCGTGTTGGCACCTGAGGCCAAGTGTACTACGCGAGCCTGGCGTCGCTGCTGTAGCTCGCGCAGGAGGAAGTACCGCAGCTGGATATGCTTCGCTCTGCCCTCGAGTCGAGGCTCCTGACACAGGAGGATCATGGCCCTGTTGTCAGCGTACAGGACCGGGGCAGAGCTAGGCTGCTCACCTAAGTCAGCGAGCAAGAAGGTCAGCCAGCGGAGCTCCTGTGCCGCCATGGCACCGGCGTAGATCTCAGCCTCACAGCTGGACTGGGCAACAGACGAGGAGCGGGTAGCTCTCCACGAGACAGCACCTGAGCGAAGGCTGAAGCAGTAGCCCTGGGAAGACCTGAGCGTCTCGGTCGTCGTCTGCCCAAGAATTGTCTGTGTGTCCAGTCAGGACCACCGGCCTGCGTCCTCCTAGCACTAACCCCATGCCCGATGTACTTGCAAGATAACGCAAAACCCTCTTGCGGCAGACCAGTGCTGAGGTCGGTGTCTGCCTGTGGCCACAAAGCGCGCCAGGATGCTGAGAGGGTATGCGAGATCTGGGCGAGTGCAAGTCATCAGGTACATGAGGCAACCCACCAGCTCAGCGTAAGGACCACTGGGATCTACCGACTCCTTAGGAACTGGAGCGGAGAGTCTGTGGTCCAGAGGAAGAGGGGTGAGCTGTGCTGAGGAGAACTGAAGGCCGAACCCTGAAGAACCTGGCGCACCAAGTGTGACTGAGTCAGTGTGATGGTGCGCGCGGCTCTGTCCCTGGAGATCTGCAAAACCAAGGTAACGGCGCAGCTCTCCAAGGTCAGTGCAAGTGGTTGGTCTCTTGAGCAGCTCTGCCTTCACGGAGGCCAGTGTGTCCCTGTCTGCAGTGGCGAAGACCAGGTCGTCTACGTAGACAAGGATGTAAAACGGAGTCTGGCCAGCACAAACAAAGAGTGAGGGGTCTGCAGAGGACGGAAAGAACTGCAGGTCAGCGAGGGTAGCACGCAACGTGTCATGCCACTCACGGGGCGCCTGGCGCAGGCCGTAGACTGGGCGCCGCAGAAGCCACTGGGTCCCAGGAGGGAAGGCGCCAGTGAAGCCCTGAGGGCGACGCAGGTAGACCTGCTCGTGTAGGCTGCCCTGAAGGAAGGCAGTGGAGAAGTCGAGGGAGTGAAGCTCGTAGTCACGCTGAGCCGCTACGTGTAGCAGAACCCGAAGAGTAGTCATCTTCGGGGTAGGAGCGAAAGTCTGAAAGAAGTCCACCCCCTCGCGCTGACTGAACCTCTAGCCACGTAGCGCGCCTTGAACACAGGCGGCTCTCCAGGAGGGCGCTTCACCTTGAAGAGCCACGGCCATCGACTACGTTCACCCCAGGTGGGGGAACTGCGTCGACGAAGGTGCCGGTGGATCTCCAAGATGCCATCTCCTGCTCCATGGCAGCTATCCACTGAGAGGCCCAGGGTCCCGAAACCGCCTCAGCGTAAGTACGAGGGGTCGGGATGTCGAAAGCGTCTAGGTCACCCTCAGGGACTAGCAGCATGGAACAGAGATGGGGAGCAGCCTCGGACAGGAAAGCAAGCTCGAACTGGCGGTCCTCCAGGACGTCACTGCGAGGGCAGGAGCACCCCGACAGACGGAGGACAGGCAGGGTCAGAGACCAGAGCGGTGGCGTAGTCAAGGCGGCGGGTAGAGGCGAAGTCAGCGACCGCAGCGACAAGGGTTCAAGACTCGAAACCGGAACAGACGGGTCGGTAACGGATAGAGGGAAGGACCCGAGGAACAAGAGGACGAGCAGCACGAAAGAAGTCAGACAGAGGAGGAGACGCAACTGTAAGGGAAGACGGAGGAGGCGACGGGAAGGAGGGGAGGACGAGACGCGTGGGAACGTAGCAACATAGGGTGAGAGCGCGGGCGGGGGAGACAGGACGGCACGGGAGGGCGGCGAGACCAGACGTGAGGGAGGCGTCGGGTCAGGAGACAGAGGAGGGGACACGGGTGGGGAACGAGGGGGAAAACGAGCCGGGGACGAGTCCGGCGGAGGGAACACGGGGCCGTAGACGGGAAGAGGAGAACGGCAGGAGAGGAACAGGCGCAGGGTCAGGGACGGAAGGCCGAGCAGACGAAGGGCGGACACCGGCGGGGACTGCTGCTGCTGCGACACAACACCAACACCAGGGCCGCAAGCTGCGCGACGGCTACCTCCCGAACCCTCCACACCGGCACCCCCAGAAGGGACACCCCCAGAGCCCGAAACCCGCCAGCGCCGGTACCACCCCCAGTCCCGCCGGACAAGCCACGACAGGAGCCCCGGGACGAGTACCCACCTCAACGCAGCAACCCCAGAGTCCACGAACGCGGCAGCGACGACAGCGGCAGCGGCGGCGGCGTCGGCTGCAACAACTGCTGCGACGGCGGCGCGGAGACGACAGCTGCTGCAGCTGTGGCGACGGCGGCTGCGGAGGCGGTGGAGGTGGAGACAGCGGGGAGGGACTGGCGGCGAGGACTGCGCCGAGGGACTACCAGAGTCAGAAGACTCCTCGACCGGGGAGACCAAGGCGGATGCTGGGACATGTGACGCAGACGCGGGAGCGCAGGGTGACCAAGGCAGTAGTGCCAAAGGAGTGTCGGGTGAGTGAGGGACCAACAGGAGCAAGCAGCAGCAACCTGAGTAGACGCAGCCACCTGGGGGGACGTCCCAGCCAGGGAAGTCATGGTGTCAAGTGTGAACAGGCCGGACACCGGGTCCCGGGGGAACGTTGTAAGGGGGGCACCAGTGGCGGCCTCGGTACAGACAGCATACCGCTCGTGCCCAAGGAACGTAGTGGTGACGCCAAGGTCCTGGAGGCAGCCGACACCAACTAGGTTCCTGGAGAACGAGGGGATATGCAGGCCTGTGAGCGAACCCGAAGGAACCGCCGGACAGGGAAGGGAGGTGGAACTGCGGGCTACGACCGGACCACCGGAGGGTCAGCAAGAGAAACGGCAGCAGGAACAGGAAGCGGCGTCAGCGTAGTGGAGTCGCGGAAGAAACACCGGGAAGCGCCAGAGTCCAAGGTGAAGAAAAGTGGAGCAGTGGCGCGTGGCGGCGGAGAAGCGGTGGAAGCACCGAGGCTACACAAAGCAGGGGATCCTACGCCTGACGCAGCAGGGGAGTCTACGCTAGGCACACCTACACTAGGCAACACGGGGTAATAAGAAGAAAGCACACTAGAGTCATCAGCATACATCACATGCAGGGCAGCTACAATGGCATCCATGTCCAAGTCAAAAATCTGAATACTATGCCTAAGCAAACTGTGCCGGTCCGGGAGGTCGGGCGACGGGCCAAAGCGCTGACGGAACAGGTCGTCCAGGCGACGAAAACAGCGAGGAGTGGAATGACCGATCTTACCGCAAACGAAGCCGCGGCGCGGACCGGTCTGGATCTGGTACTGACAGCGCACGCCTCCGGGACCACCACCTGGCGCACCACCACGCGCACGGCCACTACCAGCTCCAGGCCACCCGGGTGGGAGGGCACTCGCATGCCTCGTCTGCGGCGGCTGCTGGGGCTGCTGCGGAGGCTGCGGCTGTGTCGACTGCTGCTGCGGCTGCTGAGGCAGTGGGTCAGCCGGACTGGGCAGCGTCCCCTCGTCCGCTCCAGCACCAGACGACCCGACTCCACCACCACCCCCTCTTGCACCCCCGCCTCCCCCGCCGCTCCCAGCCTTGGGGCGGCGACCCTTCCCCGAGCGAAACTGTGCGGCTGCAGCAGTCTCAGCCACAGCGACAGAGCCGTCAGAGAAGGTACACTGAGCGGGGGCACAACCCTGAAAGATAGGGACCGGCACGGTACCGCTCGCCTGGGCGATGGAGCGGTGGCAAGTCTCTATAACAGTCAGGGTGTCTACGAAGTCGGTGAGGGTGAGCTCAGCGGGGTGAATGCTAAGGAACTGGTCGCGGGCGGCGGCAAGGCGGTCAGGGAGGCGGGTGGCAAGCAGGTAGAGGGTAGAGGTCATGGGCGGCTGGTGGGCTCTAAGCTGTGCATCAGTGCAGGCAGCGCGCCAGGTCTCATCTATCGAGCGCAGGTGGGCAGCTAGGTCAGAGACAGTGGGGAAAGACGCAAGGTCAGGAAAGAGCATCGGGAGGATCAGGCGACCCACGGAGGCAGCAGGGGGGGCAGAATAGCGCTTGATGACAGCATCTAAGTAGGCCTGGGCGGTAGTGATGGACCTAAAGCGAGGGCGCTCAGGCGGGGGAAGGGCATTGCTAATGGCGAGCTGAGCAACAGCGTCTCGGGAAAGCTAGACAGAGCGTGCTAGGGCAGCGGCGGCAGTGGGCTCGCGCTCAGCGGGTGTGGGGTCGGCGGGCAGCACAGCAGAGGGGTCTAGGCAGGGGAGCGTACCGTCAAGGTGTGCGGAAAGCGGGTGGCCATCCTGCCGCTGGCCGGTGAGGTGGCGGCGGAGGTCGGCAAGCCACGCCTCGAACTCCAGTGGCTGACCTTCAGCATCGAAGCGAAGCTCCGCCGCCATCAGGAGCAGGGAAGGACTAGACAGGGCGGTGCAGAACAGTGCAGTGGGGTGCAGTGCGGTGCAGTGCGGTTCAGTGCGGTGCAATGCGGTGCAGTGCGGTCCAGTGCGGTGCAGTGCGGTGCAGTGCGGGGCAAGGAAGTGCAGTGCGGTGCAAAGCGGTGCAGGGAACGGGGGACAGTACCAGGGAGGATGTAGGGCCGGGGCTGTGACGACGAGGCTGGGCAGGGCGAGACGAGGCCGGGCAGGGCGCGGCGAGGCCGGGCAGGGCGCGACGGGGCCCGGCAGAGCGCGTCGAGGCCGGGCAGGGCGCGACGGGGCTAGGCAGGGCGCGACAGGGCCGGGCGAGCACGACGGGGCCGGGCAGGCGCGACGGGGCCGGGCAGGCGCGACGGGGGCCGGGCAGGCGCGACGGGGCCGGGCAGGCGCGACAGGGCCGGGCAGGCGCGACGAGGCCGGGCAGGCGCGACGGGGCCGGGCAGGCGCGACGGGGGGGCCGGGCAGGCGCGACGGGGCCGGGCAGGTGCGACGGGGCCGAGCAGGCGCGACGGAGGCCGGGCAGGCGCGACGGGGGCCGGGCGAGCGCGACGGGGCTAAGGGAGGGACGGGGCCCAGGAGGGGCGCGACAGAGCAGGGAGGTGCGACAGGGCCCAGGAAGGGGCGTCTGGGCTAGGAGGCGCGACGGAGCCCAGGAGGGGCGCGAACGGGCGAGGAGGCGCGCTAGGGGCCCAGGAGGGGCGCGACTGGGCTAGGAGGCGCTTTAGGGGCCCAGGAGGGGCGCGACCGGAGTAGGAGGCACGCTAGGGCCCAGGAGGGGCGCGACGGGGCTTGGAGGCGCTTTAGGGGCCCAGGAGGGGCGCGACTGGGCTCTGAGGCACGATAGGGCCCAGGAGGGGCGTGGCTGGGCGAGGAGGGGCGACGGGGCCCAGGAGGGGCGCGGCTGGGCTAGGAGGAGCGACTGGGCCCAGAAGGGGCGCGTCTGAGCTAGGAGGCACGGTAGGGCCCAGGGAGGCGCGATTGGGCTACGAGAGACGAAGGGCCCAGGAGGGGCGCGGCGGGGCCTAGCGAGGGTAGGAGCGGAAGCGATAAGTGGGGGGGGGGGGGGGGTCGGGGTCGAAACCTACGCGTGATACCATATCAGAGTAGAAGAATCAATTAAAAGAGAGAGAACATATGAATATACCTAAGAGTTGTACCCTATATAAGACATGACTCTATTCAGTCTATGCAAACATAGTAGATATACATGTTTGACAGAATTGTCGCTGTCAGACGAGAATATCCTCGCTATCTGAAATCTCAGATGAACCGCTTGACTGAAGTCTGTGAATTCAGACGAAATTTTATAACAAGTAGACGAAATATTAGACCCCGTCCGAAAATCAGATGAACAGCAAAAAACGGGTCTGATTTTCAGACCATCAGACGGATTTCGTCTGCTATGGGGAACCCTGGTGTTTAGCTGTGTCAAGAAGGATACCAGTGGTGGTAGCACTAACAGGCAAAGAAAGAAAGACACCCTTATTGAGATTCCATAACAAAGTGAACATGTTCAGTTGCCAAGTATTGAGCTGACAGTCCCCTAAATATGCACTGCCACTACAGCCGGTGCTGTAAAATGGAGGTGCAGAGAGAAGTGCATGGTTAGGGGAGTGAGGTATCACTCGCAGAGAGTTCTCCCCTTCAACATATGAACGAGATACGATAGGGGGAGTGGGGGGGTTAGATGGGGGGAGGAAAATCCTCAAGCATTCACGCTAAACTGCTGTTGTGCAGCATCAATGAAACGTCCCCCGTCACAAGCAGAGGTGGTTGAGCATCTGGCGGGTGGTCGCCTCAGCCGCGGAGACGTCCTCCTCCAGCTCGGTGCGGCACTGCTTCCCCTTGGGATCTCCGCTGCCGCCCACGCCAGCCGCAAGCCCACCAGTCCTACCGCCAGCGAAGGAACCGGACACCGGCCGGCTATACGACGGCATACCCATAGCAGACTGCACGGGCCAATACGGCATGCTGCTGGACTGCCTCGTGTTCCACGTGGCAGAACCCGATACGTCCGTGGGGTTCGGGAGCAACCCCCCCCCGTTCGAGCTCATTGGGCGACTGTTGTGCGTCCAGCGCCCGTCGCTTACGGCGTTGTCCATCCGTTCCGCAGCGACATACGACGAAGTTCCGGTGTTGTAGTTAGGCTTAGACTGCCCTCCGCGCGCCGACCGCGGCTGATACGCCATACCGGGCTTGATGGCTATGTTCGTGTAGCGAGAGGTCTGACTCCCCGCGGATTGCTCCGATTGGGGGAGACCGAGACCAGGCTGACGTGGCACGGACTGGGAGACAAGCGGCTGCGTGGGGAAGTTCGGCACGCTGCTGCCGATGTCGGCAGAACCGTTCGACCGGCCGGCAGCCGACCGGCGAGTGTACGTCGGCGCCGGCGGCTCAATGTGCGGGCTGGAGTGGGTCATGCGCGGGAACTGCGGAGGCGCACCCATGATGCTCCCGAGGGTCTCCGGAAGCGAATCCTCGACGGAACATTCGCGGATGGTCACCTCACGCATCTTGAACGACGATGACGTCATCATGCGGCCGTTGCTGCTGCCAGCACCAGACTCTGACGTCCGGCCGGCGCTGACGTGGCGCGGCACGTAGAGGGGACCTGGGTTGGGCTTCTGCGAGACGGAGCTGCGGTTGCGCGTGTAGAGCGGCGCGGACGCGATGCCCTTGGGGGACGGCGAGGGGAGGTACGCGCAGTGGGAAACGTCTGCCGGGTGCGAGAGAATAGCGGGGCTGCTCTTAATGGCGCTTGCGTTGTACGCGTTGGCGAGAGCGCGCGCGATAGAGCTCTGCTCTTGCTCGTCCGTCACGTCGAAGTCCTCCATGGGACCCGTCTGATTGCGGCCGGCATCTGCACGAAGAAAAGGAAGAAAGAAGAAAAACGGAGAGATTAGCAACTGCTTGAAGAGAAGTCGCTTAGCTTTAACAAATCGTAATACACGGAGACAATCCGTGTCCTGTCGACAGCCGCTGACGAACACCTAAGCGGAAACGTGAAAGAACGTGAGGGCGTTGCGAGTGATTCTTGAACATTGAGAGGCACTTACGTCGTTTCAGCGCGAACCAGGCGGACAGTGCGGCATTCTTCTCCGCCTGCTTCTTCGTCCGCCCAGCCTCCCCCGAGAACTGCAGCCCCGCCACCTCCAGCGTGCACGTGAACACCGGCAGGTGCCCGGGACCCGACCGCACGGTATTATAATTTGGCAGCGGCACGCCTGCGCGCTGCGCCGTTTCTTGTAACAAGTTTTTGCAGACGCCCGACTCGTCGAGGACTGTGGCGATGGACTGCGACGGGCTGCACTCGGAGAGGCTCCTGAGGGCCACCTCCGCCGCTGCGTGCTCCGCCTGGCGGAGCGATACGAAGTAACCCGGGCTTACGTAAGTCTCGCCGTTGAAAAGGACTGTGGCTTTGAATTTCGGGGCGTGGTCTGGGCCCTCGCGAATGCATGCGTATGAGGGGAGGTTATAGCCGTTCTTCTGAGCCACCTCCTGAAGCTGATTCTTATGCATGATGATGACTAGATCTGACAAAAAAACGAAAGATTCAGAGTGAAGCGTTCGTAAGATCAAGCTCTAGTATTCGCTGTGGGTTGATGCCTTTGGGAATGTCAGCTCAGTGCCTTAGGCAAACCAAGGAACTTGAGATAACTCGGAAAAAAGACTAGGTAGGAACAGAACTAGGAATTGGCTGTGTGGGAGGGCAGTTTGTGGCTCGAGCAAGGGTTTCAGGCATATGAAGGTTGGAAAGACCGCAGCTCAACGGACGGAGCGGGGAAGAGGCGGAGCGGAGGCGAGGGCGAGGGGGGATTATTGAAGGGTGCGGAGCGGAGGCGAGTGCGGAAGGGGAAAAACTGGAATAGGTCGCGCAGTACTGCACACAGTACAGTAGCCCTGTGCTTGCTGGAGGCGGCACGAGAGGAGACGGTGGTGGGAAGGAAGGAGCGCGGTGGAGGCTGGGCAGGGGACGGAGGGAGCTGTGGCGGAAGGTGAAATCAACGCGGATAGGTCTAGGCGCAGCGAGGAGAGGCTTGGCGTGGTTGGAGGGAGGGTGCGGTTACGGAGAGATTGGGGCGGTCGCCAGTCAGCGTAGGGGAATGCGGTTGCGCCGGTTTGGACGGCTGATCATCTCAGAAAGCCGTGAAATGGCGCATTGCGCATTGCGCATTGCGGTTGGCGGCAGAAGTGAGGTGGGGGGTGGGTTTGGGGAGGAGGCGGGGCACTCAGCGATAGCATTGCTCGTCCAGTGGGATGCAGACAAGGGCACGGGGAAATCGGCATAACCCAGCCTGGAGGCTGGGAGGATGTGGGACAGATGGATGATGGATGGGACGTTGCGGGTTTGACTCGCAGGACATCCGGGGTTCGGGGGAGAAGGCGCGGAAGTCTGTCTGCTCTTCTCTGCGAAAATGTGCAGTTTCACGACCCCCCTCATGCGACCAGGCAATGCTGGCAGGTACGGGAGGGGAATTTGTTGGTTCGGACGGGTACTGCCGCCACTGGGTCGATCGCAAGAACGACACCGACCAACGTGTAGTTCGTGAGAAGGTTCACCTTCTCACCGCCCCTCCACCGCTCCTCGGGTTTAGCCAACCGACACCCTCCCCCAACCAAACCTCGAACAAACCTCGAACGAACGAAGCTTGCTGGCTCAGTCAGACCGTTCCTCGTGCGTTCAATTCCGTCCGATCAGGCTCGGAGAAGAGCGGAGGACTTCCCCAGCAGCCTCGCCATTGCGAGCTTCTGTGCAATTATCACTCAGACGTGAGGCGAAACGCGTTTGCATGCTGACAGAAACGAGTGGTGGTGTCGGTGGGGTTTTCACGGAAAACGACAATGCCCACATGCTGTAGTCAGGCAGCAGCTTCTGAATCTGAGAGTCGAATATTTGTCGGCGGGACTACAGACAGCTGACCCCGTTGTAAAGCACTCCCAGCCTCTGACTGTATCTCTTCATAAACACCTTCCAAACCTGCTTCTATCACATATCCCTCCCTTCCCAATCATGTAGCTCATGAAACATAGATAAGGAACTGGTATGATCACATATTATGCCTTTAAAATCACACAACGGTTTTCACAAATGGAACTGGAATCGGTCCGTTTTTTACAATCCCTTCTACGGTTCTGCCTTCCACGCAAGATATTGTGTTGTGCAGCTATTTGGAGCTGTGTGCTTGTGCGTACTAAGTGACAGCCAAAACATAAGTGATTTTTTTTTTCATCTCACCCAAAATATGCAACAGCAACAGTTGTATCCGTGTAAATGACGAATCAATTATTTTTTATTCACCTTTGAGACGTCCACATATCGTACTTCAATTTTCAACATAGGAAGCACACCCAAACAAATGCGAGTCGAACTACTAAATGGGTGAACCTCGAGTTTCGTTTTCGCTCCAACCGCAAACCGTGTCAGATATCCTTCAGCCTCGGAGAGCATCTCACCCAACTGCAGCCCCTTAGATATCAGGATGTTTTATCATGAATTCTTGATTTTCAGAATGCTTGTTAGGGGTCAATCTTGAAGATTCAGTTTAAGGTCATTTTCCACCATGTGAATTCAGTTTTAAGTAAGTCATAGTGCAACCCTGAAGTTTAAGTATAGTGCTCGTGTACTAGCCCTGAAGTGTCAGTATGCTTTCGGGGACAACCCTGATTCATCAAATCTTGCAAATGCACGTGCCCCACGGGCGCATGCTTTGTGTTTTTCCGCCCAAACAAATTTCAGCTTAGTCCTCGATGCTAGAGTCAATCCTCCAACCAGCCCCACGCCACTCTATTTTGGTTAAGTTCTTAATGCTAGAGACAATCCTCGAACGAAACCCAACCCCCCCCCCCGCTATTCTAAATTTTCGGTGAAGTCATCAATGCTAGAGACAATCCTCCACGAACCCCCCTCAACCCTAAAATCTCGGCGAGCTAGAAATTTTAGCGTAGTCTTCCGCACACACTGTATTCAAACCCCCCAAAGTCTCTGCATACGATTGACTCTCGTCGACGATCGAACGGCCCAAATTCTTGTCACTTCACTTGAACAGATCTTGGCCATCAAATTCGTAATGCCCAAAATTCCCTCGAGCTCTCCAACATCCAAACTCAAACGGCCTGTCAGAACAGCTCGACGGCAACTGTTTCACGTTCGCCCACATGCCTTCGACTCTCGTCTAAAAATTCAGACGTGGCATTTTTCAACTGAGGGTTGTCCCAATGTCGACACAAGTCTCGCTAATTCGTCTCAAGACTGCGTTGACAATCAAATTTGACAAGCAAAATCCAGAATGTCACAAAGTGGCCTGACATCGCGTCACATAAGAACAGGCCCTGGACAATCAGAGTGTCGGAATTTTTCCCGGCCTGATTTGCTGCGTGCGCAGATTTTCGCCAAATCTTACAAGCTTGACCAATAGTGGCTAAGCTAGCGCAAAACATGAAGTACCGACCGACAGCTTGTTAGTATCCTGCTGCAGTGCAATGTGACCAACATTTCCAACGTTTTTGAATTTATCCTGAGGTCATAGTATAAACTGGGGAACCACCCTGAGGAATTAGTATGAAGATAGGCAACCAGCCCTGAGTGCTACACGGTTTTTTGGAGGCCAGCCCTGATTGGTCAGGATGCCCAAAATCCTATCTGAGGCCCTGCCCAACTGCAATCGAACGTAGGCTTTGGACATACTATAAAGATCTGCTTCGCCCGCTACATTGTAATAGACCTGGCGACTCCTATGATATAAGTGTCAATAAATAATACCCTACCATGAGAATCCAATGTCGCTATTGCAATGAAGGCACGAGGCTATATAGGGGTTGGCGTGCTAGGGCGATAACCACGGGACGTGGTTAGGTTCGGCAATGTGGCGACAGTGCCGAACGCGACTCAAGAAAGTGTTGGGCCAACAAATGAGGGCAAACGTGACAAGTTGAGGAGTTCGGGTGTACGCGCTAGCATACTGTTGTTATATAATTATAGGCTTGGTATGTGTTACTGAACTCTACTGTAGAGGGTACAACTCCCTCCTTGTATGCCTCTCTCTTCTATTCCAACTCTCATTTCTCTCATCAACTTCCTGTTTCCTAGCTCCTAAACCTCTCGCCATTTCATGGCCGCCTTCCTTCCGAGCTAAGTTAGCCTTCTAACATGGAATCAGAGCTTTTCGTTCTTTGTTGGCCTGCTCCTCACGCTTCCGCTGCGCTCTTCTACTCTCTCTCTCGCGCTGCCATGGCGGCCGCGTCGTGCTGCCATGGCCGCGCCATCGTGCCGCCGGCCGCATCGTGCTGCTGCGGCCGTCACAACGCGCTGCCGTGGCGTCGACGTCAAGCCGCGGCGGCGTCGGCGCCGACGACAAACTGTGGCGGCGTGATGGCGCCGTCGTGCTGCCGCGGCGTCTACGCGACAGCGCGCGGACGGCACGGACGGCATCGGCCAGCGCCTCTTCTTAGAGCTGGCCAGCACGCCCGCGTGTAGCCAGCGCGCCACACGGGGCGGCACGCTCCCGGGCTCCGCTGCTGCAGCCCCGCCCTCCTTCCCCTGCGTCCCCTCTTCCTTGCCGCAGCCGACCGCTACTTCGCGCCGGCCGTCCCACCGTCGCAGAGCCCAGCCACCCCGCCGAATGCTGCGAGCTCCGCCACCGCCGGCAGCTGTCGTCGAAGCCGCCGCCGCCGCCGCAGCTGGTGCCACTGGCCACGCCGCCGCACGCCGCCGGCGCCGCCGCTGTCGACGCTGCCGCCGTCGCCGCCGTTGCAGCCGCTGTCATCGTTGTCGACGTCGCCACGCCTCACGCGCCGTGGGGTTGACCGTGCTGAAGTAGCAATCGCTGCTACTGAGTATGGGGGTGCTAGGTTAGGAGGTGTGTGTGTGTGTGGGCTTGCCACTACCAAGCCTAGGGGGTGTGTTAAATTATATTTGTTATATAATTGTAGGCTTGGTAGGTGTTACTGAACTCTACTGTAGAGGGTACAACTCCCTCCTTGTATGCCTCTCTCTCTTCTATTCCAACTCTCTTTTCTCTCGTAAACTTCCTCTCCTAGCTCCTTAACCTCTCGCCATTTCATGGCCGCCTACTTTCCTAGCTAAGTTAGTCGTTCTAACGTGTACGACTCCGGAAGGAATGGAAATTCCTTACACTACCCCCCCTCCTTAACGAGGTCGCAAGCATCGGAAACATTTCCACGCTGATAATACGATGTTAGAATCGGGTGTAATTGTATATCAGCGAGGGGCACCCAGCTGTCATCCTCAGACGCCTGATCACGCCAGAGGAATAGAAAAATCACCATCTGACGGTTCTGCTGCGTGGTGACGTGGTGACCGAAAATCTTCAGAGGCTCGGTAGTTGGTTCCTGCAGGGGCGTCAGCTGCGGGACGATTCGATGACGTGCCAAATCTGACAAACTCGTGACGTAGGTTCGTAGGAGCCTGACATGGAAAGCCGGGTGGTGTCACCAATCAGCCGGGAGTCGAAGATGAGCTGTGACTAGTGGTCACTTGAAAATGAGGGCGTAGTTTGCTTGGAATCGGCAGACACAAGTTGCGAGTGTTGAGTAGCACGAGGTCCCCCAATTTTTAGGTGACGTCACGTTGGTGGCGATCGACTTGTCGGCTTGCACCCAGGCTGGCTTTTCGGATTGCCTCCGCTGCTTTTTCTCGGAATGCTAAGATATCTTCGGCAAATTGCTGGGACCAAGGCACGGGGGTCTCGATGTTGGGTGTGGAGGGTACCACAGGGTCTTGTCCGTAGTTTAGGGAAAATGGGGATTGATGGGTTGTTATGGAAGACGCATTATTATACCGAAAACCAGCAGTGGAAGGGATTTATCCCTGGTCTGTGGGTCAGTACATGTAGTTCGAATGAATTGCTCCATAGTTTGGTTGACTCATTCGGTCTGCCCGTCAGTCTGAGGGTGGTAAGTGGAGAAAAACTGTAGTTTGTTATCGAACTGGTCCCACAGGTGGCGCCAGAAATTCGATGTGAATTTCGGGACTCGGTAAGAAATAATGGCGGCGAGCAGTCCATGAAGTCTGATGGCGTTGGCGATGAACAGTTGGACAGTTTGCTAAGCTGTAATTTTTTGTTGGTAGGCGATGAAGTGTGCCATTTTCGTGAGTCGGTCAATGACCACGAGGATGGCGTTGTTTTCGCTGGGACCGGCTGGCAATCCTGTCACGTAGTCCATCGTGACGTGTTGCCAAAGTCGCTTGGGCGGATCCAATGGCTGTAAGAGTCCGGCTGCTTGATGATGGGATGACTTCATGATTTGGCAGGCGGTGAAGGAGGACACGTACTTGCGCACGTCGTCAGCCATGTTCGGCCAGTCATAATTGTGCTGCAATGTCTTCATGGTTTTGTCAACTCCGAAATGCCCGGAGGTTGGATAGTCGTGGGCAGGGCCTCAGATTGCAGGCTTTTTACCCTGATTCAGGGTAAAATCTGGGCTGTTTTCGGGGGTGACCTTGATGAGACAGGGTTTTTTTATTAACACGGGCCTGAAATTTCAGCGTTTTTTTAGAAGTGAACTCTGATCGATCAGTGTGACTAGTGTAGTGAGGCCTGTTTTTCCAGCGTCGTATTGGGGACTGACCCTGATACTACGTGTAATAGCGGATTCTGGGCCCCAACCCCCCCACCCGTTATTTCCGAATTTCCCCCCCACCCTCCCTGTCAATCACGCCAACTTTACTGTGACCGACCAAGACTGTAATCAGGAACCTGTAACCAATACTGGGCATGTATTCAGGAACCCGACGACAAATTAGCAAGGGGGTTATCAAGTTGGGACCCCTCTTGATCAGCACCCCTTGTGTATCGAGGTGCGTTTTTTTATTCGGAGCTGAGCAGCAGCCCGCACTGTTCGATACTCAGAACAAACCTAGGTGGCATATTTGACGCGACACTGTACCGTACGAATCTCGTTTTGCGTCGCGCGTTGTGGGCTGCACAACGTGGCACGCGATTTTGCCACGTCCAAACGGGCCCCACTTGGTTTTCGCCCATGGAATGCAAAAAAACATAAATAGCAGAGGGGGGTCCCTCTTGAACCCCCCTGCAGAAAAAGGCGAGGCCCACGTGGCCTGCGACAAACGTCGCAGGGGGGCTGCACGACGCGCCAGGCTGTCAATATTTTTTCGCCTCGAGCCCACATTGGCTAATACTCTCGCGCAACCAATAGGGTTTGTGCAATCCTCTTTTGTTTTCGGACAGTTACAAATTTCGGGGCACTTGGACGTTTCGTTTTTTTCGCCAGGTTTTAGGACTTTTTTGCACCCAGTCAACAATCAAGAGGGACCCCCCTCTAGTATTTTGTCGTCGGGTTTTAAACAGCATGTTTTATATAATTGGCCCTGTTTATTCAGCGCAAAAAATATACAACACCCTAATTTTTTTTGCGAGGCCTGAAAAAACAGGGAGCTACGAGGTGGGGACACTGAGCGATCAGCGTGCCCCAGAACGAATCTGAGGCACTGGTCGTGGGATTCCTGGATTAGGAGGGTACGAAGTAAATAGCAGCCAGGAACCCAAATGCGGGAAGTGTCGTTCTTAGTGAACTAATGTCCAGTAGCAGTTGTATGCTGTTGGTGAATGGCGGAGCGGAAGAATGGGTCGATTTTGTAGCCGTGGGTAATTAGTCCTGTAAGGAGTGGGCTGGTTTGGGCGACTAGTATGGCGACTGTGTGGGCAGTGGATCGGGTTAAGGCATCAGCAATGTTGTTGGCGCCCCGTTTGTAGGTGATGGTGTAGTGGAAATTTGACTCGAGGAAATAAAGCCAGCGGATCTGTCGTGGGTTAAGATTCGGTTGGGATCGCAGGTACTATAGGGATTTGTGGTCGGTTCGCACGGTGATGTCAGCGCCAATCAGGTGGCACCGCCAGGTCTTGAACGCGTGGGTGATCGCCAACATCTCCTTGTCGTGTACTGTATAAATTTTCTCTGCGCCCTGCAATTTCCTTTGATACTTAGGCGACTGGCTATAACTCTTCACCAAAATCTTGTAGGAGAACCGCGCTGATGGCGATGTCACTGCGTCGATGA
>BQMB01000301.1:147500-262500 GCA_027943415.1 Closterium sp. NIES-67 | reverse complement strand
TGCCCAAACAGCCCTCCCCACTGCCCACCCTGTTGTTGCTGGTGCTGCTGTCGCAACTGTTGTTGCTGCTGCCCATCTTGGCGCTGCTGCTGCCAAAATAGCCCTGCTTGCTGCCCACTCTGCTGCTCCTGCTGTCCGTGCCACTGATGTGAACCCTGGCCCTGCTGTTGCTGGCCTTGCTGCTGCTGCTGTCCCTGCTGCTGTTGGCCCTGCTGCTGCTGCTGCTCAGACTGCCCTGCCTGCTGCCCACTCTGCCCCGGCTGCTGCTGCTGGCCCTGCTGCTGTCGCCCCTGCTGCTGCTGCTGGCCCTGCTGCTGCTGCTGGCCCTGCTGCTGTCGCCCCTGCTGCTGCTGCTGGCCCTGCTGCTGCTGCTGCTGCTGCTGCTGTTGCTGCTGCTGCTGCTCAGACAGCCGAGTCTGCTGCCCACTCTGCCCCGGTTGCTGCTGCTGCCCTTGCCGCCGCTGCTGCTGGCCCCGCCGCTGGAGGCGACCCTGCTGTCGGCGTGGCTGCTGTCGAACACTGCCAGCATACTGTTGCTGCTGCCGCCCAGACTGTGGCGATTGTTCCGAGGGTTCATGAGAAGCTGGCTGATTTCTGGTTGATCCCAGGCTGCCTGTTGTTGGCACACGCCTTCGTACATGTCTCGTCCCCTGACTGTTGCGTGGGAAGTCGGTGTGAACACTCGGTGTACCCAGTAGGTATGCCGCGAAGTTTGGAAACCGTTCTCTAGCCACGTTGACATAGGTCTCCCACTTCTTTTCTGACCTGCAGTCTTGGAGTTTTCTAAATAGGTCAACGGCATTTGGACCGAACCTTGTCAAGTTCTGCTCCAAGTGCCACGAACAAAAGTAGTGCGGGAGTGAGGGGAAGACTTCCTTCACAGCAGGAACAAGACCTTTGTCCCTGTCACTAATCACAGACGCATCATCCTCGCCTAACCAGTCAGGAAAGTGGCTTTTGAAGCACTAATTCTCCAAAAACCACCTCCAGCTACAAAAATTCTCACCTTCAACCAGTGCGAAGGCGAGAACAATGATGTTGTTGTTACCATCCAATGAAGTTGCGATGAGGAGCGTTGCACGTTGAGCAGAAAGCAAGAACGTTCCATCAAGGGCAACTACCGGGCGGCAACACTTTAGAGACTAAGTGGTTGCGGAAGGGGCTACAAAGAAACGTTTGAATTGATGCTGATATGTTTGCAGCCTGACAGTGGCACCGGGATCAATAAGCTTAAGTTTAAGGGAAGGAATGAACCTGAAGGAGTCTCTCCAACTGCCAAACCGTTGAGTAACGATCTTCTCCTTCAATCTGTTTAGTGGACGGGGATGGATCGAGAAGGGTTGAAACTGACCTGCATTCAAACCATGGCTATCAAGGTATGTGGGAAGTACATAGTATAATTGGTGACATTTGAAATGCCAACTCAATCTCACCTGTATGCTTGTTGATAATTGATAGAAGGCCCCCCAGTTGCCACAATCTGGTCGATGTACTCACGCGGAGCGAGAAACGGCGCCCCTCTGACAAGTGCTCCATGCAAGCGTTCGAGGAATTTTACTTTGTTCACCATAGATTTCACGTAGCGTTCCCTGTCCGGCCAGTCACAGGTGTGCACACTCGCTGGACTTAACTTCTTCACCAACCAAAAGCCCCCCATACGGCAAACACTAAAAGTGCACTCCCACGGGCATTTTTTGCCACCACGTTCTTCAGACGATTTGCACACTGCCCTAGCCCGGGTTGGCTTGCTATAACTCATAGCGAAACCAAAGCGATGCGCAAAAGCGAAATCATAAAGGACGTTGATTACGGCCTCCTTAGACGTGTATAAGTTCCCGATTTCTATGGGGGAATTGTCGTCTACGTTGCATTGCAGTTCTGGAGATGGATCAGAATCCATTGCCTCAATAGTTGCTGCAAGCATCTCCATCTGGGCATCGTGCACTGACATTGTAAAAACTGAACTATTATTCCCGCTGATAAATAACTGAACAGGTCTTGGGTATGTACGTAGCTAACTTTCTGTAGAAGTCTACGTAGACTACATACATAGAGACACGCAGCGTGAGTATGCTGGAGAAACCCTAATAGTATGAGGGGTGAGCCCGTGCCTTATTCGCCTGGCTTCCTCACATTTTAGCTTTCCGCAGGCTTCGGAAATGTTTCCACAGCATTGCTGATGTGGCATTGCCTTCTCTGCTCGGGAAATGGTCACGATTGATGGAAATACTGTAGAGGCGAGATTCTGTTTCGGATTTTGGTTTGGGGCACTGTAGCGTGCGACTCTTTGCGACGCATGCTGAGCAGCTGCTCTTTTTTTTTTTTCAGCGCCCGTCATTTTTTGTACAGTTGAGTTTTCGCCTTTTTCCTGCGATTTCGACCTTGTCCATGGAAGTAAGGCGGTTGTCCATGAAAGTAGGGACGGAGTCCACGGGAGAAGCGAAAGGTTGATGTGGTGTCCGTGAAAGTAGGGGCTGTCCACGAAAGTATGAAAAGATTTGTGGGCACTCCGCGGCAGTAATTTTCCCCACATTTCCGCAGTTACGAAATGGTGCGTCACGTGTTCAATTTCTCAGTGTCGCAGGTAGATTTTGCCGTTTTCGGTCCAGATCAGTTCTGTGGTTAACTTACGGAATCGCAAATTTCTCGCGATTTCGGAACGCTACCTTCCACAGAAGAAACTAAGTCCCCGTTTTTCTGTCGAAGGGTCGCTCGCAGAAGCGAAGTTCGAGATGACTTTCTGCTGCGCTTCTGCCGAATTTCGTCTCTGCCGAGGAGGTCGACAACAGAAGAAATAGCCGAATTGCCTTTCTGCCGAACTTCGGCAGAGCGCAATTCTGCGCGAACAATTCCTAGCGCCACTCTACTTGAGGTCCTGCTGGAACGCATTTCCGAGAGTCGATTCTGCCGAAAGGGTCGCCTGCAGAAATGTCTTCTGCGCGATACCTCGGCAGAGGAAAACCCTTATGCGAATGGCTCCTGGTGCCCAATCCGCAGAGGGTCTTGTACACTCTTGATTCTGCCGAGACCGCTTCTACAAAAGCCCATGTCGATGTAGAAGGGATATGCAGAAAAACGATAGAACCGCTTTTCTGCCACCAATGAAAACTCCTCCTCTGCCACTTCCCGCAGAGGGTCGCCTAGTCGACAAATCTTCTCTTCGTCGATGGGCCTTTCTGCAGGGCTCATTTCCGTAGACTTTGTTGATATACCGCTTCAGGAGACTTCTGCAACCTTCGCATGATCAGTGCTATTCTCAACACGGTACTTACTGACGCGACCCACTTCCCGGTCACTCTACCGGCTTCTTCCCCAAAGAATTATAGAGGGCTATGAATTCTTGGCAGTTGCGTCGGATATGACCTGGCCGGCCACAGTGTTAGCATAGCCCCGTATTTCGCGGAGCAACTGCGTAAATATCTACGGCGTCGACCCCTTTCATTGTGGCGCGCTGGTACTGTTCTCGAGAGCGACCTCCGTCGTAGAAGTTTGTCCTCGGCTTTGTGGTCGAATCAACGGCTTTGACGAGCTGGGTGTAGTCTTGTAACCACTTCGCAGGGCGTTGCCGTTTTATCTCGTACTGCATTTCGGGCTTCAAGCCGCCCATGTACTTGTCGACCTTCTCCAACTCGTGCATCTAGCCACATCTGCCCACCAACTCCAGGAACGACGCGGTGTACTCGGATACAGATCCCAACTGCTTCCATATATGTAGAGTTCCGCATGTCTTGTTTGAGTTAGGTGTATGCTCAAATCGCTTGCGAATCTCTGCGCACTACGTTGCCCACATGTGTATGTGGGTCGCTCCGAACTACAGGTTTGCCTCGTCTTCGACACCAAAATCTTCTGACCACTCGTGTTGTCCTTCGGTGCGAGTTACCGTTAAGTCGACGATGGCTTTCCACCACAGTATGGCAACCCCTTTCAGCAGTGTTAACGCGTGGCTGATCCGCTTATGATCGTCTCTGATGTCCGCCGCATTAAAATATATATGCATGTCGAATATCAACTGCTGCACTGTCACGCCTTATTAGCTGGATCGAAAGGAGCGGGTTGTTGATATCTTATGCCGCCACTTGTCGAGTGCGGGGTTGTTGCCGTATGTCGTGCCAGATCCACTAGCGACTGTTGCTGCCCATCCGCCTCGCTTCGTGCATCGTCGCCCGGCTTCTCTGAACTCTTCTCCTGCGCTTTGCGGAGTCACTAGTTCTCGTCGCGGGGGTCATTGACGACGCTTGTCAGATTCTTCAATTGCTACATTAATGCTTGCAGGTCCACAGTTTCCCGGGCAGGGTTCGCAGTACTCGAGGTGGACTGTCCCTCAACTGTCGAATATACCAGGGCCATGGCCGTAAGGACGTGGCAGAAGCTAGCGCACACGCTATAATTGCTGGCGTAAAAATATTTACGACCCAAGGCGATGGCAGTGAAGCTGTGCTAATCCCCGCTGACCACCCTTAAAGCGAGTGGTCAAAATAGTGAAGGCGGGTCCAATTTGAAAGGGCCCAGATGTCCGTTTTTGCGACTAAGGGACAAAACTGTGACGGGGCAGAGGGTACACTGTCAAGAAATGCGAGCAAGGGAAATTGGGCGAGAATACGCAGTTACCTGATTGGTTGGCGGGGAAAACATGACATACGGTGGGGAAAAAGGCTCGGGAAAAATCGCAAGCAGCGCGCCACCTGTCGCCCAGCCCGCACTGCCTGTAAGCTGCACCAAGTGGGCCCAACTTGAATTTCAAGTTGGACCCAGGTTCACTACTTCGGGAAAACCGAGGATGGGCCCCGATTGGTTGAAATGCTAACTACGCAAAATATGCGGTCGTAAAATCTGTCGCCAGTGCGAAATATCGCAACCGCAATTTGATTTCGAGGCCTACGACGTGGTAAAGAGCGCCGGCTACTGCCCGCCCCTCGAATAACATATTCACTGCTGGATCGTTTCTAGTTGGGCCCAACTAGAAAGAGGGGTCACTATTTTAGTCTCTCGCTTTAACTAACGTGCTAGGGCGATAACCTGGGGACATGGTTAGGTTCAGCAATGTGGCGACAGTGCCGGACGCTACTCGGGAAGGGTTGGGCCGACAAATGAGGCAGAACGTGACAAATTGAGGAGTTCGGGTGTGTGTGCAAGCGTATGACTCAGTAAGGAATTGAAATCCCTTAGGCGTGTAACATTTTTCTGAACACGAATCGCAATGAAAATACGACCGTAACCGTTTCGCCAGTCCCGCCAGGAATTCGCGGAAAATCTTACAGCAGAGATTACAACAGTTCCTGGAATTTGGCTCTACCTGCCAATGTTCCGCACATGTTTGATTTGCAGTTCTCTATTTGTTCTACTTTCGCGAAATTTCGCGAATGCCGCTGTGCGAGCCGAGGGTCGACAAAAAAGGCATGTTTGAAAAAATGTTACACGCCCTTACAATTCCCCTGCTCCTCGCAACGCACGCCAGCCACCCGAGGAGGTTGGCCCCCCATTCCATTTGAACCTCTCCACACGTTTCCATTCAATGCAGCTGTGCGTCGGTTCGTGCTGGCACCACCAGTGCATTGCTCCGCCCTGTGGTTGGGTGGCCACTATCCACGTCATATGAAACAGTACGCTCCACAATTGCTGGAACGGACTGGTTCAAGCCCTCTCCGACACTGATCGGAATCTTATTTCCGAGAAAATGACTGGCTGAAGATTCTCGAACTCGGTGCCAGCGTCAGCTTTGGGCAACTGTTGCTTGCAACCACATTTCCGTTTACATGCCACGTCGGCTGGGTCATAGCTGCGGCCCGCTGATTCGAATCGCAGAGGCGCTGACTGTGCTTCCTGGGCGCTGCGCGTTGCTTGGAGCAGGTGAGAACAGGGATCGAGCCGCACCTTATCCTGAACATTTCCGTTTCCCACAACAGAGCCAATTGACGTCCCACAAGCTCTCATCTGACCTGTGATTTGCGGTCGAGGTTGTCATTCGAGGTTGCCTGGGGGAGGCCAGTGGAGCCGCAGCTGGAGAATTCCCATCTTGGGGGTAATGACACGAGGAAACCAGGAGAGATTTTCCCAGCGAGGAGTGCACCAGTGCGCACCAACAACCCACTGAGCGTCCAGGAGGTGATCAGCATTGAGCAAACACCAGAAACGGGAAACCTGCCGTTGGCCAGCGCGCATGTCTATAAAACTCAGCTCTTCATTGCCTCTCCTCAAGTCACGTGCCTCGTTCAGATTTTTCTCCTTGATTGCTCACTCTCAGTCGCGGCCAGGAAAGATTGGAAATCTTGCCCACTGTTACGTACTAGTTCATCCACCCCACTCCAATCTGGGCGCAAACAGCATAGTTATCAAACGGAAAGCAAGACGACGTAGGTCTGGTTTCTCGCGTCAAAAATCACCCTTCAAGGCTCGTTTCTATCCCTAATTTCGAACCTCTCCTAGATTACAACACGAAGCAATGGCTGCTGCAGCGCTTGCTCGTTCTTCTATCCTGACATCAGTGAGTTCAGTCAATGTGTTATCGTCGCACGCCGTCACAAGCAAACAACGGACCCCAGCTCCCCGATTATGGCTCTCAAAACCGACTCGCTCTCTACCAATCCGCTGCGAGGCCCCAGCCACGATGACGGAACGCGAGCTAAACCGGCAACTGAAAGTCGCGCCGTCATCCCTCGAATACAACGACCGGATGAAGCGGCAGATGGCCAATCCGTACGAGTACCACCACGAGCTTGGCATCTACTACACCCGCGTGCACCCTAAGATCATCGTCGGCTCGCAGCCGCAAACACCGGACGACATCGACCGGCTTCAGCGCGACGAGGGTGTGCAGGTGATTCTTAACCTCCAGCAGGACCACGACATGGCCTATTGGAATGTGGACATCGGCGCCATCATCAAGCGGTGCAGGGAACGCCACGTGGAGCATCACCGCCGGCCAGCCGTTGATTTCGACCCCAATTCGCTCCGCCATGAGCTACCTCGTATGGTCGCAGTGATTGCGAAAGCCGTCGCGGAAGGGAAAACTGTCTACGTTCACTGTACCGCGGGTCTCGGCCGGTCTCCAGCAGCCGTGATAGCGTATCTGTTCTGGTTCGCCGAGCCTCGCGTGGACCTGAACGCCGCGTACGACCACGTTACATCTCTCCGCCCGTGCGGTCCCAAGAAGGATGCAATTCGTGGCGCAACTTATGACCTGGCGAAGAACAGCCCCTACCAGCCGCAATTCGAGCATCTTCCGGACTTCGCGTTCACTGACGTGGCGCAGTGGGAGCGAGACCTTATCCGTCAGCGCGTATGGGCTCTAGCTTAGTGGACTCCATACTATCAGCGGTTGCAAGTGGAGACGGTTGAAAGGTCCCAGCCTCGTTTCTGTACATTCACAGCAACGCAGCAGCAGTGTCCCGTTTTATCACCCCACTGCGGGTGGTTCTAGAGCCTCAGCGGCAACACAGGAGGGCTTGGGCTTGCGGAGATTTGCCGCCATAGTATCGTGGCTGGCAGTCTGCAGGTTCTCCCAGTACTGGCTTCTGACATACACTAATTCTTGCTGTACATTCGCCCATTCGTTCATTCATTAGTTGATTGGTATATTCTTTCCAAATCACGGTAGCAAGCACCAACGAAGAGCACAATACGAACTAACATCCAGAACGGCAATAATAACAAGCACGCCCATAGCACAATAACCCCGTCTGGCCTGCTCGTCCAATGCAAAGCTGCACCAATTCCGCTCAGCGTTCCCCTCGTCTTCAGCCCTTCAAAGCCCTTCAACGCAATACTTCCCCCCTGTATTCTCCCTGTTGTCCTTCAAAATTATGGTGTCGTATGCAGCACTCAGGAGCTAGATACGGCTCGCGTCAATGAAATCCACAGCATCGTCCCCCACGACACGAGCATAATGAGGCTTGCCAGCGGGAACCTCGATACAGTCCCCTGCCTCTAGAATCACGTCTGTGCCGTCCATGCGGAATAAGAAGCGCCCCGAGAGGATGCTGTCTTTCTTGTGCACGCCGTGCGTGTGCTCCGGGAACTCCGTGCCAGGCGGGAAGGCATAGCGGGTAACTCTGTAACCCTCCGCCTGGAGCCGCTCCCGCATAGCACGCTCCGAGAGCTGCCCGTACTTGGCTGCATCCCACTTCTCGGGCCGAAGCGCGCACGTTACTCTAGATCTCGACGACGCATAGACTTCGGCGAAACGCTGGGGTGCACGGAAAAGTGGAAGCGCCCCCTGCGGGATTCCCAAGGCTGCCATGGGAGAGAACGAGTGGGGAACACAGTAGTGTGGGTGGTGGGGGAAGGTAGGTGGTTGATTTGGTGAGTGCTGGCAGTCGAGCCTGCCTTAGGGCGTGTCCAACGCGTACGTTTGATTGCGGTTGGGTAAGGTGTCTCACGGTTCGGAAGAATCGATAACGACGTGCGTGCTAGATACACCCTTATGAACAGCCCCACATACCTCGTGGCATTCATTCTGGACAAATTGACACACCGGTATAAAACAATTTCAAGGAAAAGCTAATTATCATAAATGTATGAAGGGTCTTGTTTACAGAAAACAAAAACAGGGAAGATACACGAGGCAAGTATGTGGGGACCTAACAATCCATCAATTTTATGTTAAAACGATCTAATCAACCAGTGATCATGGTGCCTGCACCCTCGTCTGTGAGCACCTCGAGCAGTAGCGAATGTGGCTTGCGACCATCAATAATGGCGGTGGAATGCACGCCCTGAGCGAGAGACCGGATGCAGCACTCCACCTTGGGGATCATGCCGCCCTTTACAATGCCGTCGGATATCAGCTTGCGAATGCCCTTGATGTCCACCTCCTTCACAAGACTGCACAGAACATTGGGGGCAGCAGCAGAACGAGGCTTAGATGAGAGGTCAGCAACGAGATATCAAGCAGAAAAAGTACCGATGCATTCATCAGGTCCAATCAGACCAAGTGCAAATGGAAAGGTTTGAAGAGCGATATGTGTGGGAACAGACCATGTGTGTCAATGGGCGTCTTAGCTGCTGGATTCAAGCCTATTTACCCTTGTCATTGCGCCCTTGCCTCCTGGAAAATCACTCATGTCAAGCTGCCCTTAGTTTTGGAACCTTCCAGATAGGGAACTTGACATTGTTCGTATCCCAACATCCATCGCTGCCAATATGGTTCGCATACCAACAATGTCAAGTTGCCTACCCGACAAGGTCTTGAAAACTCATGCTCCCAGTGGCGCTGATACGACTACCCTCCACTCCACTCACCAACGAATGCCCATCAGCATGTACTAAGAGGTTTGATAGTTTAACTTACACGCAAGGAATGTGCATGAACCGTTAAAGCCTGGATTTTGAAAACCTGGATTCTCACAACCCATCTCTCACAAACCCATCTCTCATGCCACCATCTCCCATGTTCTCATCCCCCCCATGGTCTCACATCTCCCAGCACGTCAGTGGAAATTTCACTTGTGCGGGGCATAGCCTTGCCTCTCACGGCATCACCTTCAGAACCCAATCTCTGACGGTCTCACCTGTCCACGTCCTTGGGGTCGATCATCACGCCCGGCACGTCCGTCATCAGAATGAGCTTCTCCGCTCCCAGCGACGCCGCGATCTCCCCCGCCGCCGTGTCCGCATTCACGTTATAAGCCTGCCCGGTCGAATCCGCCGCCACCGTCGCAATAACGGGGATAATGCCGTCGCGAACCAGCCCTTTGACGACAGTGGTGTCGACATTCGCGATGTCGCCGACGAAGCCCAGATCTTCGCTAGCCTGTCGCGCGGTGATCATGCGACCGTCCTTTCCGCACATTCCGACGGCAGTGCCACCGGCTCGATTAATAAGTGACACAAGCGATTTATTCACCTTCCCTACAAGCACCATCTCGACCACCTCCATAGTAGGCCCATCAGTCACCCGCAGTCCGTTCTTAAAATTCGGCTCAATGCCTATCCGCGTCAGCCACGTGTTAATCTCCGGGCCGCCACCGTGAACCAGCACGGGGCGCAGGCCGACGCAGGATAGAAGCACGAGGTCCTTAATCACGCCCTCTTTAAGAGTAGGATCCTTCATGGCCGCGCCGCCATACTTCACGACGACCGTCTTGCGTTGGAACCGCTGGATGAAGGGAAGCGCTTCGGAGAGAATATCGACGCGATCGAGGGCCGAGAACTCCTGCGCGAGCGCAGATCGGACGGTCGAGGTGCTCCTGGTGCGAGATCTGGTGGAATGTGCTGTAGCTGCGACCAGCGAGCGGTTTGAAGGGACGAATGAGCTGTGAGATGAGAGATTCGCTGCGGCTGATTTGCCGAGCAAGGCGGTGGAACCTGCAGCAGAGGCCTGCAATGCTGCTGATGCCGCCGCCATTGTCATGCTAGTCTTATTCTCCTGCAGCTGTTTACACGCACTCCCCGCTAGCGAGCCAACACAGCCACAGAAGCACGTCAGAAACCTCGAAGGCTCAGGGATACTACTCGATTGCTAGGCCCTAAACTCTCCTTCAACCCTGTGACAAGAAAATCAGGTATACCGAGGTAAAGGTCCGCCTGTATTTATTAGTCTGTTCCCAAGGCACGGAACCTCCTCGCAAGAGTGCTCCTTTCCTGCCTCCGCTTGTGCCCACAATCTTGAGACCAGACCAGGGCCAAGACAGCTCAGGGATCTCCATTCCACGTAAGCCTAAAGCTAGGCGCTCCCCGCGACTCGATTCGTCGACCTGGTCTGCGCTGCTCTAAGGTGTGCACGTGGCTATTTGAGCCGCAATGGGTACGTCAATTGCTCGTCATCGCGGCGGGTACTTCCTTCCGATTCGTCGAGATACCAGCCATTAGTGCCACGGCGGTCAAATATGCCAATCAGGTGTGCCTCAAGGAGTACTCAACAAGGGCCTATTCGATAGCACAAGAAGTCACTGTTAGAGCTTCTTGGAGGGAATTAATTACGAGCTATGCTTCTCAATTTTACATTTCAGAAATTCTTCTCACCCTTTGAATAACACTAGCCATACATCCAGCTCTTTAATGTACACCCTTCCGAATCAGGAATTAGCAACCTACTTTTTGCCGATAGCCAAAAGCTTATTAATAGCCCCGTCCTTATTGTATCGTGCAACCACCTCCTTAGCGTACTTGGGAATGTGTTGCTCCGCCCTGATGGAGTGATGGGATAATGAGAACCAAAGAGAGGGAAACACAGAAAACTGGATGAGTGAAAAACGTCGCAAAAGGTGATTCTTATCCGGAACATAAAGAGGAGTGAGTGGAGAGCCGGGATTGGAGGGGGGCAGTGGGGTATACGGGAGAAGGGAAGGGCAACCAACCACCACACCACATTTAGACTTGACTGACTTTTCCTTCACCCAAGCACGGTGCACGTGCAGGTAGTTGCGGATGGTGAGGTAGTCGAGAGACAGGGGAGGAGGGAAACTAACCACCACACCCAACACTACTGACGTGTCATAGGACCACATCTTGACTGACCTTTCCTTCCCCCACGCGCGGTGCACGTGCAGGTAGTTGCGGATGGTGTGGTAGTCGAGAGAGTATCGGGCGAACTCCAGGCCCTTGGGCCCCACCTGGGAGACACGTGGCATAGCACGCGAGAAGAAGGCGGGATGATCAATATGTATGGTAACAGTGGCATCGGACTCACCACTCACATCTATGTCAACACCAACCAGAAAATAATTTCAACACCCAGCAATCACAAGCACGCACCAGGTCCAGCAGGAAGGTAATGGCGCGGCCCACAGGCCTGGGAGCCTTGTCGTCCGCCAACCACGGCCACCCAGCAATCAACAACAAGCACGCACCAGGTCCAGCAGGAAGGCAATCACAAGCACGCACCAGGTCCAGCAGGAAGGCAATCACGTTGCCGACGAATCTGGGAGCGGGTTGGAGCTTCTCTGTTCCCACTGTTGCCTTGTCGTCCGCCTTCACCGTCTCCATCACAAACGGGCGGCGATCCCCCTGCAGGCGGGGGGGTGCGTGAAGTAAGATGATGCAGTGAAGTGGGGCGTGACTCAAGATGTGAAGCGCCTATCTCTCCCCCTGTCGTCCGCCTTCACTGTCTCCATCACAAACGGGCGGCGATCTCCCTGCCTAACGATGGCAAAAGATCAGCCGTTGCACATGTTGGATGAAAGGGAGGACAGAGGAGGGGTGAGGAGTGAGGAGGAGTGAGGAGAGAGGAGGAGTGAGGAGAGGGAGGTGTACTGGTTGGGAGTTGAGGCATGTTATCATGGTACAGGGGACAGATAGAAACAGGAGGGGGGTACGGGATGGAGCACTGCAGTGCTAGCATACACAGGCATTACCGAGGAGACGGTAGGCGTGACTTGCAGCTGCGGGCGAATCAGATCAAGCATCTCTGCCCCCCTCTCGTTCCTGACGGTGATGTACTGCAGATGGTCTGTCATGGCGACTCCAGATTGCTTGGGCACCCCCATGTACCCCACCACCATGTCCTGGGGGAGGGAAGGGAGGGGGTAGAGGGAGAGATGTTGTTCTCATGTACCCCACCACCGTGTACCCCACCACCATGTACCCCACCACCATGTACCCCACCACCATGGCCTGATGGGGGCGGGTGGCATGATGGCCTTGGGGTGATGTGTGCGTGGGGGAATGATGGGTATGGCATGTCGCTTGGGCACCCCCATGTACCCCACTACCGTGCTCTGATGGGGGCGGGGTTGAGGGACGGCGGGAGTGGGCGTGATGCGAGACTACGGTGATGGCATGCCGTCATGATTGCAAAGGGTGCTGACGAAGTGAGCGAGATGTGGGAATGATCGGAAGGGGCATGCAGGAGTGAGTGGAAAGGGCATGTGAGGCCGAGGAGGTAAGTGAGATCCCTGGGATCGTGACTTAAGTGCAACCAGAACAGCAGCAAGGGCATGTGAGGCCCAGGAGGGCACCATTGGAGGGCTGCAAGGCAGCGAGAGAGAAGGTGACGGAGGGAGAAGGTAGAACATGGGCAGCACTGGCAGGGGTGGGGTGGGGAACGAGTGACGGGCTTCCAACTTACCGCAAGGCCGTTGGTGTAGTCGAAGCAGCTGTTGGCGATGGGTGCCGAGGGCGAGGGAGAGAAGGACAGAGGGAAATGGGGGAGGGGTTGGGAAGAGGACGAATGGGGAGCAGGGGGGAGGACAGGGATGAGTGGAGCTGAAAGGTGGGTACCGGCAATTTGGGCGATGAAGAACGATTGCACACAGTTGAACACGGTTCAACACGGTTGAACAGGGTTGCAACTGTGGGATAACAGATGTAGCAAGGTCAAATCGAAGCGCTATGGTATGACCTGTAGCAGGAGGGTGCAATGACGTCCTTAAGATCCGACGCTGGCAGGCAGAAGTATGGCACCTGAGAGGAGGCGCAAAAGCAAGTGTGGAGGAGAAGGCAATGTGAAGGGCAAGATGCACGGCAAGCAGACGAGAACGGCATGAGTATAGGGACAGCAGGAGGAAGGGAGGGAATTAATAAGGGAGGCCCACAGAGTCACAGGCCACGATCATGGAGTCCTCAGCAGCACAGTTTTGAGGCGCCTCAAAACTAGAGTCACAGGCCACGACCATGCATTCCTCAGCAGCACGCAGCAAGCGACAGTGAGAGGCGTGCGGGCGAGAACTCACCTCCTCCATTCTCCCATCCAGATGCTTTATGTGCACCTGATATGCGGTGACGGGTACGGGCGGGGGGTGAGGGAGGGGGGTATGGTCGGGGAAGGGAAGGGTACGGAAGTGGGAAGGGGTTGGAGGGGTAACTCGTATGCATAGCAATATGGAGGTGCAATTCGAGTCTAAACATGATCATATCATATGGTACTCGTACATAAACTCGTAGTGCAGCACCTTATTATCCCGCATAATCTCGTAATCTAGCACCATATAATCCTGCATGAACTCATAATATACCACCTTATAATCCTGCATAAACTTATAATATATCACTTTAAGATCCTGCATAAACTCATAAAATGTCACCTTCAATTCCTGCATGAACACAAAATATGTCACTTTATGATCCAGCATGAACTCATAATATATCACCTTATAATCCTGCATGAACTCATATATATCACCTTATAATCCTACATGAACTCATAATATATCACCTTATAATCCTGCATAAACTTCTAATATATCACCTCATAATCTTACATGAACTCATAATATATGACTTTATGATCCTACATGAACTCATAATATATCACCTTAAATTCCTGCATGAACTCATAATATATCACCTTATGATCCTGCATGAACTCATGATATATCACCTTATAATCTTGCATGAACTCATATATATCACCTTATAATCCTACATGAACTCATAATATATCACCTTATAATCCTGCATAAACTCATAATATATCACCTTATAATCCTGCATGAACTCGTAGTGTAGCACAGTCTCCGGGTCGTCGCTAGCAGCTTGAAGAAACTTCTCAAGGCCCTGGCGAGGCCCGTTGTCCACTAAGGTGGGGTGAGATGGGATGGCACAAGATGGCATGGGACAGCATGGGGCATGGGGTAGCATGGACGATGAAAACATGAAAGTGTGAGCGACTGCGGTCCGCGCTTGCAGCTTGAAGGAGCTTCCCAAGCCCCGTGCGCGGCCCATTGTCCGCTGGGGTGGGGCGGGGTGGGGTGGTGTGGGGGGGGACAAGAAAACGAGAGATTGGGGAGCTGGTGGTCATGAGAGCAGAACTGGCAGATGGAGGACTGGCTAGAGGGCGGTGGGGCGGGGCAGCATTCGGACACCAAGCAGAGGGAGACAACAGAGAGAGGAGGATAGGTGGAGGGGGGAGGGAGGAGGATCGGAGGGGGACCGAGGGAGGAGGAAAGGTGGAGGGGGAAGGGAGGAGGATCGGAGGGGGGGCGAGGGAGGAGGATCGGAGGGGGGTGAGGGAGGAGGAAAGGTGGAGGGGGGAGGGAGGAGGCAAGGGCTCACCGCAGTTGGTGCCGAGCACATAGAGCTTCTCCAACCCCAGGTGCTGCTCCACCGCCCTCAATGCTGCATGGGAAGGAGGGAGGACGGAAGGAAAGGTGAAGGGGAAAGAGGGGACAAAAGGGCTCATGGCAGGCGGTGGGACAAAAGCGCTCATGGCAGGCGGTGGGACAAAAGCGCTCATGGCAGGCGGTGGGACAAAAGCGCTCATGGCAGGTGGTGGAACCAAGTACATAGAGCTTCTCCAACCCCACGTGCTGCTCCACTGCCCTCAGCGCTGCACGGGGAGAGAGGGGAGAGAGGGGAGAGAGGGGAGAGAGGGGAGAGAGGGGAGAGAGGGGAGAGAGGGGAGAGAGGGGAGAGAGGGGAGAGAGGGGAGAGAGGGGAGAGAGGGGAGAGAGGGGAGAGAGGGGAGAGAGCGGAGGGAGGGGAGAGAGGGGAGAGAGGGGAGAGAGGGGAGAGAGGGGAGGGAGGCGGCGAATGAGACAGACACTTGGGGAAACTAAAACGAGGCGAGCGCACACATGGGGTCGAGCACACATGGGCTCGAGCACACATGGGTTCGAGCACACATGGGTTCGAGCACACATGGGTTCGAGCACACATGGGTTCGAGCACACATGGGTTCGAGCACACATGGGTTCGAGCACACATGGTTTCGAGCACGCATGGGTTCGAGCACACATGGATTCGAGCACAGATGGGTTCGAGTACACATGGGTTCGAGCCCGCATGGGTTCGAGCGCACACGGGTTCGAGCACACATGGGTTCGAGCACACATGGGTTCGAGCACACATGGGTTCGAGCACACATGGTTTCGAGCACGCATGGGTTCGAGCACACATGGGTTCGAGCACACACGGGCTCGAGCAAACACGGGCTAGTGCGCACACGGGCTAGTGCGCACACGGGCTCGAGCACACACCGGCTCACATGGGCTCGAGCACACATGGGCTCGAGCACATAGAGCTTCTCCAGCCCCATGTGCTTCTCCGCTGTCCTCAGCGCTGCGAGGAAGCAGAGAAGCGGAGTGGGAGAGGCACAGAGGAATGGGAGAGGCAGAGGAATTACAGTTGGAGCACACATGGGCGCCCGCGCATGAGCCTGTACGCGAGAGGAGATCAATCTACACCGCACAGAGCACAGCACTGCACTGCACCGCACCACACTGCACAGCACCGCAGTGTACTCACCCTGCACCTGGCAGCCCACACCGCAGAAGAGAAGGCGCTTCACCCCTGCTGCCTGAACACGCAGGGAGGGGGCGGACGGGGGGGGGGGAAGTGGCAAGACGTGAACGAAACACTGACACAGTTGTTGGCGCGAGGATGGCAGGTGGTGAGGACGAGAGGGACCCTACATACGATACTAGCCAGCTCGGTTCGAACACAACACTATGTATGGGGAGGACACAACACAACACAACCACAACGGAGAATCAACCCAAGCGTTGAAACACCGCAGGACTAGAGCACAATCAACACACACTCTACAAATACCAGGTGCCTCCGAAACTGCACGTGTGTCGAGGTGGCGAGAGAGAAAGGGCTTCACCCCTTGGGTTACCCAGGTCACCCAAACCAAACAGACATTACAAAAAACAACGTGGTCACACAAACGCGGAGATCAAGGGCAACAGATTGCAACACCACAAGCCCGCGTAGCGCACCTCGACAAGAGCAAGGGTGTTGAGGTTGGGCGAGAGCGTGGGCTTCACACCTCTAGCCGCCACCACCTCCTCCACCGTCCTCGCCAGCACGGGCCGAGGGGCGAACCGATCAGATGGGTCGCTGAGAGGCAGTAAGTGGGGGGGTAGAAAAAGCCATTATGAGTCAACACGATGCGCCTCTAGCCGCCATCACCTCCTCCACCGTCCTCGCCAGCACAGGCCGCAGGGCAAAACGGTCGTTAGGGTCGCTGAGAGGCGAGGGAGGAAGAGGAAAGGGAGCATGAGCCAACACAGGCCGAGGGGCGGACGCCCCACCACCACCACCTGCTCCACTCTCCTTGCCAGCACAGCGCGAGGGGCGAAGCAGTCACCAGGGTCGCTGAAAAGTAGAGGGGGGAAGAGAAAAGGCAGGGGGGGGGATTGAGTTGGCAGAGTGTGCCTCGAAGGTTTTTATTTATTTCTTTCTTTCTTTATTTTTCTTTCTCTTTTTTTTTTCCTCTCTTGCCGTATTATACGCGGGGGACCGGCTCGTCATCCAGGTGGTCATGAATAACGCCTCCAACAACTGCGGATCTTCTTCACCAACTGCGCCGCCCACTGCCTCGACTTAATGCTGCACGACATTGGAGCAATCCGCGTCGTGCAGCGTGTCCTCGGGCAGGTGCACACTGTGGTGATGATGGTGAAGAAGTCGGCCTCCGCGGTCATATTGTTCCGCAAGGTCTTCAGCGCCTTGGAACTCATGCGCCCGGGATTTACATGTTGCGGGACGCATGTGCTGATGATCAGGCGCTTCCTCGAAGTGAAGAAGGCCCTGCGGGAGATGGCGATCAGCGATGCATGGGAGGAGGTGCCCGTTTCCCGCACGGAGGAGGAGAAAATGCGCCTCCTTTTTTGAGGCGCCTCAAAAAGGGGAAAGCCATCATGCGCCTCCTCCTGCCTCAGAGCATCTCAGCGATACCTGTGCCCGGATGTTATCCAGGCATTGTGTGCATGCACCCAACGCACAGCATCACCTCCCCACGCTCACCCTGCACGCATCTCAATGCTGCCTGCGCCCACACGACACCCATGCACCGTTCGGATGCACCCAACGCACAACCTCATCCCCCCCACCTCACCCCGCCTCACCTCACCCCGCCTCACCTCACCCCACCTCACCTCACCCCACCTCACCTCACCCCCCCTCACCTCACCCCCCCTCACCTCACCCCCCCTCACCTCACCCCCCGCTCACCTCTGCACGCAGATGACGGCGTCCACTTTCCCGGTCCTGAGCATCTCAACGGCAATGCTGGTCACCACCCCCGTCCACTGCGCTCCTGGCACGGGCGGAGAGAGAGAGGAGAGAAGGGGACACGAGGAGAAGGGGACACGAGGAGAAGGGGACACGAGGAGAAGGGGACACGAGGAGAAGGGGACACGAGGAGAAGGGGACACGAGGAGAAGGGGACACGAGGAGAAGGGGACACGAGGAGAAGGGGACACGAGGAGAAGGGGACACGAGGAGAAGGGGACACGAGGAGAAGGGGACACGAGGAGAAGGGGACACGAGGAGAAGGGGACAGGTAGGCACGGACGTCGGGGGAGGAGGGGGGAAGGGAATGCATGCGCGCACACACACAAGAGTGAGTAGCAGCGGCTGCAAGTTTAGGTGGTAATTCCACTTGCTAAACTGCGGGCTCTATTGTTTTCACCTGGCAGGGGCGGCGTGCGGCGGGCATAGAGCATCTCCTTGTGCACCCCAAAGTGGAACTCGTCCTCGTCGCCCGCCCTCCTGCCTCTACCATGCACCTGCGCCTCCATAGGCTGTGCCATCCCCGAAACAGTGAGAGAGGAGAGACGCAAGGATGGATGGATGGATGGATGGATGGATGGATGGATGGATGTATGGATGGATGGATGGATGGATGGATGGATGGATGGATGGATGGATGGATGGATGGATGGATGGATGGATGGATGGATGGATGGATGGATGGATGGATGGATGGATGGATGGATGGATGGATGGATGGATGGATGGATGGATGGATGGATGGATGGATGGATGGATGGATGGATGGACGAGAAACCGAGGCGAACAGGGCAATAAGAACAGCAGCAGGTCTTTGGTTGGCACAGCTGGGAATACGACAAGGCCAAGTACGTAGCGCACCGCATGCACCTGAATGCACCCGATCCCCTACACTCACACAACAGCACCACGGAAAAGCGAGCAGAGCACACACTACCACTCACCCGGTCGTTCCAGTGCAGTCTCCCACCAAGGCATGCCCCACTTTGAGACGTCTCTTAGCATACCGCACAGCGCACAGCGCACAGCGCACAACGCACGGCATGCTGCACGCACCTCAATGCGCCCCATGCCATCCCCCAGGAACGCACACGCGTCCTTCACATGCGCGACGTAGTACGTGTCGCACAGCCCGCACTGGCTGGGGGGGGGAGAGGTAGGGAGATAGGGTGGTGGGGAGGCAAGGGAGGAGATTTCCTTCAGATGGGCGATATAGAAGGTGTGGCACAGCGTGCACTGGCTGGGGGGTTGGTGAGCGGATGAGGTGGAGGGCGGAACGGGTGGCACGAGTAGATAAAAGGGTGCGAGATTGGAGTTGCGGGTCGGGCCCCAAAACAAAAGAGACGGACTGAAAGGACAGGGGAAGCCTGGTGCGAGTCGGGGCGTTCACTGGACGGCTCATGCTGCTACTCTACACTTGCTTCGCGTTATAGTCACACTCACCTGCAGTGCTCCTTGGCGGGATAGTTCCCCCCTGGCTTGATCGGCCGCGCCTTCTTCCGCCAGTCCGACTCGGCCGTTCCCCCGCTTCCCCCCACCGCCGCTTCCGCCCCTGCGCGCACGGGCGAGTGCAGATGGCGCAGGCCTGCGCGGATGCGGCGAGAAGGCGGAGAGCGGAGCGGCTCCCCGCGGACTTGGCTGGCCGAGGAAATGGCCGCGCGGGGGGGAGGGGAAGACGCGGGCGGGGGTGGCGCGCGCGGAGCGAGGAGATCGGACGCGAACGCGCTCATGACTGTCGCCATTCGGACCGCCATTTGGAAGGGCGACGCGCGTTCAGTTAATGGCGAGAATGAGCGAACGGACTACAGACTCGGACTACAGCTCGCCGTGCCGGGGAGTAATGTCGCGTGCGTCTGTCACTCGTGTCTCCCACCGAAACACTGAACGAATGTTCCCTCGTATCGCGCTATCGCTCGGAACACCCGTAAATCGGCGCGGAAAGACTATCACAGTGGCGGAGATTCCGAGGGCAATGAAGGCCTCCTATAACGAAACAATGACCCGATAAGAGGGCAACAAGGAGAGTCTGGCGAGTCAAGAGAGAGATCTCGCCCAGATTGCTTTGAAGTTGGAAGCCACGAACTGAACTGGTGCCACGTCAATTGTCAGTCGTTCTGAGTCAGCCAGCCTTCGCACAGTGCAGCCACAATCTCCCAGTACACCCACCATCTGAAACAATACACTAAGTCACATCACATCAATCGAACATTTGATTTTTTACAAACACAGCTGCACAAAGCAAATTCTGGTTCCCTACAACCCGGCACATTAATCTTGCATCTGAAGATGAACACAAAGGGGAAACAAATCTCACACGTACACAATGCTCGAGCCAAAACAAATCAGAATCCGCGGAGTCCCATCCCATCCCACAAGACTTACCGTTCCCAAACCTACATGCAAGCGTGGATAAAGGCTACAAATAACAGACGCCCTACAAAGAGGGTAAGCAGGTACCCTCGCCTTATTTCCCACCCCACTGCCACCACTACTTTTGCTGCCGATCCCCCCCCTCACATACCTACTGCGTCCGCTGCCAACATCAATGCAAGCTGCTGCCATCATTGCCTACAAGCTTTACTTTGAACTGCAGCTGCGGGATAATCCGCTCTTACAACTGCCTGCAAGACCCTCTCTTACACCTACAGGTGCTGCCACTCAGCTGCGTCCACTTGATTCAAAAGTCAGTCCCCCCCCCCCCCCCCCCTCTCTCCCCTCGTCAGCAGTTGCCAATTCAGTCGCCTCAGAAGCTACCCTCCCCCCTCCGTCAGAAGCTCGCCCTTATCTCCATCATCCCAAACAGCAGGCTCGCTTCGGCCGGCGATGCACCCTCAGCAGCAGTAATCCGCCCTCTTCTAGTTGGTCTCAGACGCTACCCATCCCCCGAATCCTCATCTCCCATATCTAGTTTGTGTGAGAAGCCTCCCCCCGGGTTCTTCGTCTTGCCAAACAGCAGCTCGGGCAGCTTCAGCAGCAGCAATCCCCTCCTCTAGTCTGCCTCTCAAGAAGCTACCCCCTCTCCTCCTCTCCCGCTCCTAGTTTCTGCGAGAAGCTTCCCGCCCTTTTCTTCATCGTGCCGAACAGCAGCTCGGGCAGCTTGGGCCGGCGGTACATCCGCAGTAGCAGCGACGAGCACACCACGCTAACAGACGACATCGCCATCATTGCGCCGGCCAGCCAGGGAGGCAGCCGCACCATAAACACCGGGTACAGCACGCCGGCCGCCAATGGAATGAGCAGCACATTGTACCCCATGGCGAACACGTAGTTCCATCGGATTCTAGAAAAGGTCTTCCTCGCGAGATCCAGCGCCGTGATTACATCCTCCAGGTTTGACCGCATGAGGACAAAATCCGCCGCCTCGATCGCGACGTCGGTGCCGGCGCCAATGGCAATCCCCACGTCGGCTGCGGCCAGAGCCGGAGCATCGTTGATCCCATCGCCCACCATGGCCACCACTGACTGGCGCTCGTTCCCACTGAAGCCAGCAGCAGCGGCACACGCGGAGCAGATAGAGCAAGGGAGAGCAGAGCAGCAGCCAAGAGCACTGCCTAGTAATGCGGTTACCCGGCAACACATGCAGCTCCTGCTGCTGCCGGCCGGTGCAGGGCCGAGTGGGGGAGGTGCCATCTGCAGGGAGCGGATGGCAGCCGCCTTGTGGGCCGGCAGCACCTCAGAGATGACCTCATGGATGCCCAGCTGAGCATGGCGAGGAGAGAAAAGGTGGGGGGGAGAAGGGGGGGAGAAGGGGGGAGAAGGGGGAGAAGGGGGGAGAAGGGGGGAGAAGGGGGGAGAAGGGGGGAGAAGGGGGGAGAAGGGGGGAGAAGGGGGGAGAAGGGGGGAGAAGGGGGGAGAAGGGGGGAGAAGGGGGGGGAGAAGGGGGGAGAAGGGGGAGAAGGGGGGAGAAGGGGGGAGAAGGGGGAGAAGGGGGGAGAAGGGGGGAGAAGGGGGGAGAAGGGGGGAGAAGGGGGGAGAAGGGGGGAGAAGGGGGGAGAAGGGGGGAGAAGGGGGAGAAGGGGGGAGAAGGGGGGAGAAGGGGGGAGAAGGGGGGAGAAGGGGGGGAGAAGGGGGGAGAAGGGGGGAGAAGGGGGGAGAAGGGGGGAGAAGGGGGGAGAAGGGGGGAGAAGGGGGAGAAGGGGGGAGAAGGGGGGAGGAAGGGGGGAGAAGGGGGGAGAAGGGGGAGAAGGGGGGAAGGGGGGGGGAGAAGGGGGGAGAAGGGGGAGAAGGGGGGAGAAGGGGGGAAGGGGGAGAAGGGGGGAGAAAGGGGGAGAAGGGGGAGAAGGGGGGAGAAGGGGGGAGAAGGGGGGAGAAGGGGGGACAGTAAGGGCAAGCGAAGGAGACCCAGAGCAGGGCGCGCTGGGATGGCATGGCAGCAGCCTTGTGGGCCAGAAGCACCTGCTGACATGCTGTCGCATCCATGAGCTTGTGGATGCTTGTGGGCCTTGTGGATGCATGTTGAGCTGCTGACAGAAAGGGGGTCGGGAGGCGGGGGCGAGAGAGGGGGGTTTAAGAAGCGCTGGGGGATGGGAGCCAGTACTGCAGGAGCGCACGGAAGGGCGGGCAGCAACATGGGGAAGAGGAGACAGCCAGGCAAACGAGGTGCCCATGAGCTGAGCGCAGCAAGCGAGGTGGACTCCCGCGCTTGCACTCCCGCGCACCGCATCTACCATCTCCACCGCCTCTCTGCCTGCAATCGTGCTGGCGTCGACGATGAGGGGCACAGGAGCTGCCAAACAAGAGGAGAGTCTCACCTGTCGAGCCACGGCGTTGGCGGTGCGGCGGTTGTCCCCCGTCATCATTACCGCCCGCACCCCCATGCGCCTCAACCCCTCCACCACCACCGCTGCCTCCCGCCTCACTGGGTCGCTGATCACCACACTCCCCACCACCCTCACACTCCCCCCCTCCCTCACACTCCCATTTGTCCACATCTTCCCTTCCACCATCACATTTCCCCCAATCCTCACGTTCTCCCCCACCCTCACACTCCCCCCCTCCTCACTCCCCCCCTCCCTGCCGCCCACCGCCACTATAACCCCGGTCCTGGCCTCCTCCTCCTGAGCCTGCAACAGAAGATCCACCTGAGCGGGCACCTGAACGCCCAGGTGTTTCATCAGGCCACGGCTGCCCACCAGCACCACCCGGCCGTCCACACAGCAGCGCACCCCCATGCCTGCGAGCACCTCACACTCCCTTGCCTCTTTCATCCAGCTCACGTCCTTAGAGGGCTTGAGAGACGACCCGGAGGGTGAGGAAGCCGAGGACGAGGAGGAGGAAAGGGGGGAGGGAAGGGCTGTTTCGTCCCCAGGAAAGCCTCCCCCGGAAAAGACAAAGTAGTGCTGCGCGTAGTCCAGAATCGCCCGCCCCAGCGGGTGCTCGGAGTTGGCCTCTGCAGCCGCTGCTAGGGAGAGCAACTCGGCTTGAGACATGGCCTCATTATCACACCCCTCGTTAGTAGCAAACCCAGTATTATCACCAACATATGGCACCACTGCCACCACCCTTGGCTTTCCCACCGTTAGAGTCCCCGTCTTATCAAACGCCACGCATGTGACTTTATGCGCTGCTTCCAGCGCCTCTCCCCCCTTTATAAGCACGCCCTGCGCCGCCCCGACCCCTGTGGCGACCATGACTGCAGTGGGGGTGGCTAATCCGAGGGCGCAGGGGCACGCTATAACGAGTACGGCTATGGCAAAGAGCAGCGGGAGGGTGAACTGGGAGTCTACCCCTGGGGGTAACATGGAGGATGAAATGCACCCCATGCTTCCAGCCATGAACCAGCAGAGCCACGTGGACAAAGACAGCATCACCACCACCGGCACAAAGACAGCCGCCACGCGGTCCGCAAACTTCTGGATGGGCGCCTTGCTGAGCTGGGCGGACTCAACGAGTGACACTATCTGCGCCAGGGCTGTCTCGCTGCCCACCTGCAAGCAGCACAAGGGGACAGCGGCACAGCGGGCAAGGAGGGGAGACGGGGGGATGCGTCAATTTTTGAGGCGCCTCAAAAAGAGGGGAGACGGGGGGATGCGTCAGGCTTCTGGATTGCCTTGGAGAAGGCGGGGGGCGCCTTGCTGAGCCGCGCTGACTCCAAACGAAACGCAAGGTAGAAAGGTCACTGCCGCCCAAAAGGCGAGACTTGCAGCATGCGACAGCACGACTCAACCCTCACCTGAGTGGCCCTCAGCAGCACGCCGGCCGATAGATTCACTGTGCCGCCCAGCAGGCGAGATCCCGGCCCCTTGGCCACTGGCGCTGACTCGCCCGTCAGCATAGATTCATTCACATGGGTGGTGCCTGGTGGAGAAGGGGGGGAGGGGGGTGGGAGGTGGGCGGGAAGCATTGGGTAGGCTCCCCTTGGCCACCGGCGCTCACTCGCTCACCGGTGCTCACAAGCCAACATTGGGTCATTCACGTGGGTGGCGAGTTGGGTTGGTTGAGTAGGGAGACAGAAGAGCATAGAAAGCATGGGAGGGAGTTTTGACAAGTCTGCGAGTAATTCCCAGGTGGGAAATACCCGCCTTAACTCAATACCCGATTCCCAGACACAACGCCCCTCTGCAGTAGCCACATCTTACGGCACCTCCAGCGTAGCTGACCCCGTTCACCCATTACAGCTACCCCCTTGCCACTCACCCGCCACAATGACACCGTCGGTGGGCACTCTAGCCCCCGGCAGCACTCGCAGCACGTCCCCCATCTGTAACAAAAACGCGCCAAAGCAGACCAAACTCCCCCCATTCACCCGTTCAAATCACTCCCAAACCATTCACCTGTCACAACCACTCCCCACCATTCAGCCGTTACAACCACTCCCCACCTTTCAGCCGTTACAATCACTCCCCACAACTCACCCGCCACAATGACACCGTCTGTGGGCACTCTAGCCCCTGGCAGCACACGCAGCACATCCCCCCTCTGCAGCAGCCGCGAGTCCACCTCCCTCTCTGAAACCACCTTGCCATCTGATGCCGTGTGGAGTGGGAGGGAGGGGGAGAAAAGCGGAGAGAGTTAACACGTGCAGTACGTCCTCTCAGATACCGCCTTGCCGTCTGCCAGTGAGCAAGAGGGGGGTGGGGGAAGAGAGGCACAAGGGGAGAGAGGGAGACAGAGGAGGGGGCGAGAGGTGAGGAGCAGGATAAGGCAGCGCTCACAGCGCATCCCCCCCCCAGCAACCGGGAATGAACCCTCCCTCTCAGATAGCACCTTGCCGTCTGGTGGAGGACCCGGGGAGAGAGGAGGGGAGAGAGGGGGGGAGAGAGAGAGAGGGACAGAGGGACAGCGAAAGGGGGGGGGGGGGAGGAAAGGGGAGATTGGACGCTTCAAAGGGAGGGGAGACACGAACGGAGCGGAAGAGGGGAAGCGACGTCATCCCCGACCTGCATGCAGCAATCAGCCCACCATGAGCCCACCCCTACCTGCATTGACATCCACCAGCACAGCCGTGGCGGGCGCCAGTTGCAGCAGCTTCTGTATCGCCTCGGACGTCTTCCCCTTGGCCACGGCCTCCAGATACTTGCCGCCCAGAATGAACACGATCAACCTGTCGCGTGCAGAAACCTGGATTCACTTATCAGCCCTGCACGTACCTGCGTTCACGTCCACAAGAACAGCCGTGGCGGGCGCCAGTTGCAGCAGCTTCTGAATGGCCTCGGACGTCTTCCCTTTAGCCACCGCCTCCAGGTACTTGCCGCCCAGAATGAACACGATCAGCATCACGGACGTCTCGAAGAAGTCGTGCCCCAGGTACCGCCCCGTACCCATCTGCACCGCAAGGGTCAGCAGCGAGTAGCCGTACGCCGCGGAGGTCCCGAGGGAGACGAGCACGTCCATGTTGGCGCTCCCGTGGCGGAGCGATCTGAACCCTGCGATGTAGAATCGACGGCCCAGATAGAACTGGACCGGCGTGGCGAGGAGCAGCTTCAGCCATTGGATCAGGGTGACGTGGAGGAGGGAGACGGCGCGCAGCGGGCGGAGAAGGGGCGTGTGGGAGCAGAGGAGGTTGAGGAGGAAGAGGGGGAGGGCGAAGACGAGCGAGAGGGAGAACTGGCGCGTGAGGGAGTGCAGCTCGGAGGAGCGGTCGGGGCGGTAGGAGCCGAGCACGCTGGGCAGGGCGACACGCAGCGACGGGGAATGCTTTCTGCTGCCCTTCCTGCTGTGAGAACCGCCCTTCCTTGCACTCTCATCGCTTCCCGTCGCTCCGCTCGCTCCATTCCTCCGATCCCCTCTTCTCGCTGTCCTCGTTTTGAGGGTTCTCGTTACTAGTGTCAGGAGCGCATGAGCCCGCTCTGCCCAAGGGCCCCTCTTCCTCCCTCGGCCGACCAATTTCTCCCTCTCCTCTTCCTCCTCCCCCCCTTCCTCCGTCTCTCCTTCCTCCACCCCTCCCTCCTCATCCCCCTCCCTCCCTTGCTCTTGCCTCTCCTCACTCCTCCTCTCCTCCCCAACCTCCCCCAACCAATCATCATCCTCATCCCCCCCCTCCTCCTCCCCACCCATCCCCAACCCCACCAGACTAATCGCCTCTATAGCACCCACTACGTCCCTAATTCCCGTGATTTCCGGGTCATATTCCACCTCCACCCACCCGCTCCTAGCATCTACACTTACCTCCCTAACTCCCGCCACTGTTAATACCGCCACCTCCACCGCTGCTGCCACGTCATCCCTGCCTCCCACCCCCGTTACAGTCACGCTCAGCCGGTCGCTCCCGCTGTCGGTGCCGAGAATCGCGGCGTCGAATCCGGCGTCCTCGACCAATCGCAGCGCATCTTTCACGCCAAGAATCGCGGAATCGACGGCGATCTCGGCGGTTTCGGTGGCGAGCGACACGGACACGCGGCGCACGCCTGTCGCGGATTGGACGGCGGTGGTAACCGCCGTAACGCACGCGGCGCACGTCATGCCGGTTATTCGCACCCGCACTGTTACAACGCCGGGCGAATGCGAAGTCGGTAACCCTACATCCGGCAACGCAACTGCAGCTGCTGCTGCTGGTACTAGCGGCTGCGACTGCGACGGCATTGAGGCTGTAGGCTGACTCGATAAAGCGGCGGCTGAAGTTTGGTCCGACGCCGCATTTGCAGGCAGTAGACTCTGATCCGTGGGAAACCTCGACGACATGATGGTTTCTGCTGCTTGCGAGGCTCGCGAGGGCCGCGAGAGGGAGACGATTCTAGCGTCAAATCCGGCGTCTTCTACGGCGGTGACTATTTCGCTCTCGTTGACTCTGCTCGGATCGAACGTGATCTGAGCCTGACTCTGCAGCAGCGCCACCGCGGCAGTTGCCACTCCCGGCAGTCTCGAGAGAGCGGTTTCCACGGCGGTCGAACACGCGGAGCACGTCATGCCCTCTATCCCCACCACCACCCGCGCCGCTGCTGACGTGGCAGTAATGGAAGCTGCCGACGTGGCAGATGCCGCTGCTGCTGCAACCCCACAAGCGGCCGGAGAAGCATTGGTGACGACAGCTGGGGAAGCAACCGGGGAGGCGACAGCGGCTAACTGACGCGAGGAGGGCCGAGAAAGGGAGACGATTCTAGCGTCGAATCCGGCGTCTTCTACGGCGGTGACTATTTCGCTCTCATTAACGATGCTCGGGTCGAACGTTATCTGAGCCTGGTTCTGCAGCAGCGCCACGGCAGCGGCCGTTACTCCCGGCAATCTGGAAAGAGCGGTTTCCACGGCGGTCGAACACGCGGAGCACGTCATGCCCTCTATCCCCACCACCACGCGGGCTGACGTGGCACTCGCTGCTGCCAGTGACGTGGCAGCAGACGATATGGCCGCCATCGCTGGCGATTGTCGCGGTGCCGCTCGGGCTAGGTGCGAGCGAGCGATGGTAAAGACTCCCCGAGCGAAGCAGCTTGGCCGAGCAGATGCGGTTCTATCGAGTTCTTTTTGTTAATCTACGCGTAAACCGAGCTCCGCAGTTCTGACATCTCATAATATCTTGGAACATTCGGAACGAAACATCGTGAGGAAAGTAAGCTGGCGTGTAGACGAGGAAAAGAGGCGTGCAGACGAGGATAAGACCACTAGACTGACACTCGCGGTCCTCTGCCCACGAGCACGCCTCGTTGGGGAGAAGCCTTGACTGAATTATCGCCAATCAAGGTTTACGTCTCCGCAGAGAGCGTGACGTGAAGGAAGGCTAGGACTGGGAGGGACAGTCAAGAGCCATGGCGTGGCGAGGAGGAAAGAGGTAAGGTTCGGCGAACCGTTACCACTTCGCTCTAGTTCGTGAAGACCGGTCGCCTCAAACGTTTGCCGTCGTACGACGAGCTAGCGAAGCTTTAGGTTCAATCGTCGTTTGACCCCTGTGCCAGCCAGCTATCCATTCGCTCATGTCACGTAGGGGCGGTGAAACAGCCTTTTCTGGTGACGGCTCCTTCCATGGAACCGCCGCTCTGCGACAACAGTGCGCCGGAGCACCGACGAATGCGGCAGCCACGGGCAACGAGCGATGGAACAGAAAGGCACACCATGGGACTCCTTGAGCGACCACGATTTTGTATGGTGAACGAGCCATGCGATGTGTGGACCTATTGTCGGGTGTGATTTTCGAGAAAGGCGTGATGCGACGCGATGCCGCGAATGGTCGACGTCCCATACGACGACAGCGCAGCAAATTTCATGCACTGTACAGTCTTGAACGACTCCTTTGAGTTGCGCAAGTCTGACGGGATGCGGAAGGGGAGGCAACGGTCACGAAAGTCCCATGGAAGTCACATCTGTTCACTGTATACGCCTACTCGCTGCACTTCGTGAATTCTGTCGTGACAAAGCGCTACATATGATTTCAAGTTTCGGAACACACAAACAAAAGTGAAACTTGGCAAGTAGCAAGGGTGTTTGCGAGGTGAGTGTAGCTGATATTATATTTGATAGGGGCCATTACATATTATACAGAATACCCCATCTAGCGTACACTTCTTTTTCACAACAAAGCCAGGGGTAAATATTGATGTCACACGCGGGCTTGCATTTTGAGCTAGAAGAGGGATTTATGCCAGCGGTATCAACCTGCGGACGCCCCCGCATAATCATGGTTAGCAGCAAGCCTGTATGCGCGGAGGAGCACACACTACGGTAAGGCAGGCCTCTGGTAATTCGGAGGCAAGCACAACGACGCGCCGACTTTCAGCAGATCAGCGCACGACCGTCCGCCGTTAGCAGAGCGGAAAGTGGCGAAGCTCTTCCTATAGTAGCGGAACACAATGCGCACGCACGTGTCCGCGGCCTTCACGCGGTACGTCTGCCCGGACGCGCAACGCGGCGCTCCCGAACCTCCGGTTGAGCCACTTGACGGCGCCGGCTGCGAGCCGCCTCCCTCAGGCCCGCCTCGGAGGTTGGAATCAGTAGGAATCGTTCCTGGCTGGTATACTAATTTCGCATCACATGCTGGGGGAGAAATAGGGAAGGAAGGGGACAGAAAAAGAAGATTCAGTCCGTTTCCACTTACAATTTGGTGCCCGTCAGGCACGGCTCGAATTGGCGAAGAAGGGATTTCCAGGAGTTATCTAGGCCAGAACTTCAAGGCGGAGAGGGGAGGGCGCGGGTGAGTCGAACAAGCGCGTGTGAAGCGAGCGAGCGCTGGGAAGCGAACGAGCACGTGGGTCTGTGATGGACAAAAAAAAAGCTTTACACGCGATTGTGTAGCGAAAAAATACCATAAAAGAAGCTTCTTCGTGATGAACGACGTACCTTGAAGCAGTACCAATATCCCGAGCAGCGTCAGAAGGAGCGCGCGCAACGCGATAGCCATGTCGTCAGGCCGAGGGTATGCCTTGGAAGGCGGGATGGGCGAGTCGGTGCGGCTGGAGATGGAGCGGGATCTGACCACAGGAGTCAAAACCTGAGCCCTTCGGTGGATGGAACGGAATGGCGCCGCTGGGAAAGAGTGTCAGGAAGGGGGAGGCGCATTTACTAGCAATCTAGGTAGAGGTGGTGGTGGTTTACGGGGCTGCTACTGAATGCGTTCAAATGGCGGGGCGTGTTTTTTTATATTTGACCTGGCGCATCACCGTAGGGAGTGAGAGAGGGGAACGAATTCAGATCCCTCGAATTATTGGATGAGCTTGACTCGTTACGCGTTCGACGGATTGAATTATCATCCGTAACAGAAGCTACATTAATGTACACAATCAATATGGAATCGAGATCAAAGTAATGTACGCACATTATCAATAGACAACATGACCTTGATGGTTTTTATGGAGTAAAATTAATATTTATCTTAAATAATTTCTCAAAACATCAATTACGACCGTATGATTCTCAAATATCTTTCGGATAATTATTATTTAGGCTTCATTTTAGTTTCGCTTTAATGAATGGTGGATAAATGATTAGTACATATGCGCTCAGGTTCAGGAACAAACAAATTTTTTACTGTGTTTGGCATACAAACAAGATTGGAAGAACGCTATGCTGCGTTTTGCTTCCATTTTTATTCAAGAACTCCCTATGGATGGACTGTACTAATCAGGTGCCTTTTATTAATCACACAACCAGGGGTATGTCACTGATGTCACTACCACGCTTGAGGAATTGTGATCGCTCAATAGGCGCATCCGACACCTTCCAAATCAAGCCTAGCACTAAGCCGCTAGCCGCTACGTGCGGAGGAACACACAAGACTGAAAGGCAAGCACTCGTCTCTAATTTGGAGGCAAGCAGACCGACGAGCCGACTTTCAGTGGATCAAGGCACGGCCGTCCGCCGTTAGCAGAGCGGAAAATGGAGTAGCTTCTTTTGTAGAAGAGGAACATCAGGCGCACACACGTGTCTGTGGGCAGCACGCGGTATGCCCGCCCGGACGCGCAACGTGGCCCTCCCGAATCTCCGATTGGCCCACTTGGCGGCGCAGGCTGCGAGCCTCCCCTAGGTGGACCTCTGACGTTGGTATCAGGGGTAGGTGGTTTTGGCCGGGGTACGTTCTTCACAGCAGATCCGAGTGGAATGGAACCTGAGACACCGGCGGGAGGGGATGATCGGGGACGGGGTTGAAAGAAAGCGCGGGGAAACGAAGAGGACAGAAAGCAAGTGAATTCTAGTAACATAGACTTTAGTACGTGGCTGGCACGGGCCGATTTGGCGACGACGACACTTCCAGGTGACATCTTGTCGTGGACTTCCTCGCAGAAAGGGAAACGGCTCGCCGGAGCCTTCAAAGCTAAAAATTATGGACTGGAAGTTCCAGTGTCATCTTGGCCGGGACGTCATGGCAGAAAGGGCGGCGGAGGGCGCGACGGATCTTTCCATTGCTACAATCTTCGAGGCGAACAAGCGAACGAGCGAACGAGCGCCTCGCTCTGAGGTGATAGAAAAGCGGAATTACATGCGAGGGAAAAAAAATCATGGGAACATGGAAGCTCCTTTGTGACTGAAGGCGCACTTTGAAGTATTATCAGTATCCCGAAAAGCGTCAAAAGGAGAGCTCGCAACGCGACAGACATGCTCCCAGGCTGAGGGTACGCCATGGGCAATGACGGAGAAGCGACTCGGTGTGGCTGAAGTGTGATCTGGTCTCAAGTGTCGAAGTCTGAGCTCTGGGTGGATGGAAGGACGTAGATGGCACCTCCTGCAAAAACAAACGATCTGCTTCCACCGTGGAAGGCGCAGGTGCGGTCCAAGCAATGGAGGTTGAACAATCGGGCTGTTGCTGAATGCATTTGGGTTGGCGGGGGTTCGCATGTATTTGAACTGACGGAATCTGCTGGGGTGGGGTGGGGTGGAAGGTTGGGACTGGCTGAAATCAGTTTCGCTCGGAATTATTGGTGGGATTAGCGTCGAGTCGCGTTACACTACACAAAGCACATTCCGCAACAGCAACAAGACCTCACTATGTTACCCAAGTCAATTGCAGTCAACACCTTGATTCGACGTGATAATTCTTAAGTTGTACACCACATTCATCATAGGACGTTGCATCTGATTTCCGTGCCCTTAAGTAAACATTCAGGGCTAGTAAGAAACACAGGAAGCAACTCAATCTAGAGTAGACAAACAGGGCCAGCTTTATTTGGGGGATCAGCTGCGAAGGCAGTTATTCAACCCCTAGTAACTATTTTAGTCAGCTATTTTATGGGGTACAGAGAGTGGAGCCGACTTTCAGGGGCTCAACGCACTTGTACCGGTTGTATTTCTCGAACAGCTGAGCCTGCTTCTTGTATGACTTCAAGATTAGGCCCGCGCATGTGTCGGTCGCCACTACCTTCCGAGCCTTCAGCTTTCCTGAACAACCAGCCATACTCGGAAGGGCTGGAAGAAAGGAAAATAGAGGACAAAGTATAGACGTCAGAAGGGTAATAGAGGAGCAACACAATGCAACTTTGATTGAACTGAGGGGTCACAACTGGTGAACCACACACTACGGAACCACGCGAGGTCCCAAAACGGTCCAATACCATTGCTTGGAAAGAAAGATGCAGTAACGAGGATAGGAAAAAGACGGGTCGGACGTTGGGTGAGGGATGGCGGTTTGACTCGTCGACACATCACGGCGCGTTGACCCACCAGCAGAGACGAGGAGGACGGCCAGAATCGCGACGATTAGAAACTTGATGGAGGCCCTCATCGTGCCGATTTTGAAGGGCTGATCGGCGAAGGTAAGAAGTCAGTGAGGTAGTCGCAAATGCGCTAGGCAAGAATGACGATTTGAGTAGACTTGTTGGCGAAGGTAATAAGGCGGCGATGTACTGGTCGCGGATGCGGAAAGCACGAATGATTCTCTGGCGACGACGCAGCGGGTATTTGAGTCTGAGGGAACCATTCAGTTCTCAAATATACCTGTCTACGAGGTAGACTCGCTGCCTAGAGCGGCGCCTGCCCTGCTGATGCATATGGGCGAGATGTGGCAATTTCGAGGCGCGATGCAAAGCCATGACCCTCAAGTTTCTGAAATCCAAACCAAGGGGGCACACACCACTGTATCAAAGAAGGAACTTGGTTGAGTAACGTCTAGCGACTGGGATCCAGCCAGCTAGGTTAGTAGCAGGACTGAGCTGTGCCTGACCAGCAGGAGTCAGACCATAGGGATTCGCCACCGCAGCAACACCACCACACCACAGGCACCAGGAAGTGCCTGTGGGCGTTGCTGGTGGTGGCGAGTGGTTCATCCTCGACGGGTGGCGGTTTGTACTTTATGAGTGATATACACGGATACAGTCCTTTATGCAGTTTAACTTCAATTTTGTGTCTAAAATCTGCTGCAATTCAATTGTAAGAAAATGTATCAACAGAGAAAAAACTCCATAGCTCCAACCCCTCGAACCACAGAATATGGTTATTCACGCTGCCAGGGAAGATAGACTAGGGTTTCCTAATCCCAGGCAATCCTGACAAGCCCACCAAGTCCGACTACACGCCGCCAAAGCGCTGTCTGAAAAGGCCTGGACAAGTGTGTTCTATTCAATTTACTATTGGGCTGTATTTCCAACATTTACAATAGTAAAAGCAGGGGACCATTCTGCGTTTGCAGTTATTGCTCAAGGCACGGCCCCTTGGCACCATCCCTAAGTCCCTCCATACTATTTTGGGAGACAGAGTGTGGAGCCAACCTTGAGAGGCTCAGTACACTTGTAGCCATTGTACTTCTGGAACAGCTGAGCCTGCTTTTTGTAGAACTGGAGAATGAGGCCCGAGCATGAGTCGGTCTTCACTATCTTCCTCAGCTTTCCTGAGCAACGCGCCATAGTAGGGAGCGCTGGAAGAAAGAAAAATAGAGAGGGGAAGAACAAGTAACAGAACGGGTAAAGAGAATCAACATGGCGGCAACTGTGAATGAACTGAAGGATGATCAAACAGGAGGTGAACCAGAACAGGTTCCAAATGGGGGTGATTGAGTGACTAAGTGGGGATTGGTGGTGTGTCTACTCTACGAATCACGGCGCGTGCACCCACCAGCAGAGACGAGGAGGACGGCCAGAATCGCGACGATCAGAAACTTGATGGAGGTCCTCATGGTGTCGATTAGAATGAACAAAGTTGAAGGCGAAGGAAATGAGTCGCAGATGCACGATGCTAGAGGCCTGATTGAAAGGGGAAGATGTTGCTGATATAAATGGGTGATGAACGAAGTGTGACAGGCTTGCTCAAATATAGCAGCCTACGGCACTGCTTGGCCTCGCTTTCCGGAGTGGCGGCCAAGAGCTAATGCTCCGCCTAGAGCGCCGCCTGCCCTGCTGATGCATATGGGTGACATGTGGCGTCGTCGAAGCGCGATGCGAAGCCATAATCCTCGAGGACCCAAACAACTAAACCAAGGGGTGATAAGAAATCTCAGACCACACCGTCTCGGTTCCAGCCACTCGGCTCTCGGTGCCTGTGTGTCTCAGTCGCAAGAATCCGAATTTCGCCACCACCAAAACACCAGCCAGACCAGAGTCACCAGCAAGAACATGTGGGGCTTGCTGGTGGGCTGGCGGGCGAGTGGTTGGGTTGAGCGCAGAACGGTGGGGGATTGTGGCAATCTACAGTCCGTGAAATAGATCTATATTGATAAAAGAGTTCATTCAGCATTGATGAAAGGTGGGAAATTTGCAATCAGGTAAGACCGTTCTGTATTAATACGTGTGTAATATGTCTAATGAATATACTTGTCTGTAAAATCATAGGAACATCCCGTTGACATCGCAGCATAGGAATTTCGGTATGTTGATGGTGATTTTTTGTGATAATAGTGCGCCCAATAACCCTTCCACAAACATCCATTGTTTTTTTCCCTTTTTCGTCCCATTGTACAGCATTTGACTTGATAGATGTGTTTTTCAACCACAGCGCGCTGTACACTTGCAGAAAAAAAACGATACAATCTGCGAGAGCTTCTGTCGAGGATCATCTGGGAGTTGACCCTCCAACAAAACCCTTTCACACGAAACCCCTGAACCCAAACTTAGTCTGGAAGTCAATTTTGCCTGCTGCTAGGATCGATAAGACTTTTTATGTCTTGAAGTTTTAGGGCTTCCCCGGTCGTGATCACTCTGGCCGAGCCTCACCAGCGACCACGCGCCGAATTTAGTGGCGCATTCCTCTCCCGGCGTTCCTTCGCCGCCACTCGCGACGCGATTTCCCGGACTAGCGACGACCAGTTGCACAGCATCGTGCGTCCTTAGCGTCTGGTTGATCTCCTGTGCCGTCCGTTCAGCCATTCCCCCGCTCCCGAGGAAGAGGCGTCTTTTCGCCGGAGCAGGTTCTCGCGAGCGATTGAAAGTATCGCGAACGTTTGAAGGTATCGCGAACGATTCAAGGTATCGCGAACGATTCAAGGTATCGCGAACGATTCAAGGTATCGCGAACGATTCAAGGTATCGCAAACGGTTTGAGTAATTGCGAACGACCAGAGGGATCGCGAACGATACTTGGGATCACGAACGGTTAAATGCCCGGGATGGGTCAAGAAAACAGCGGCAACGGTGGAAAGGCGAAGGGAGGGAAGAAGAAGGGAATGAGGGGGTTGAAAGAGGTGGAAGAGAGACGAGAGGAGGTGGAGGTGGAGGGGGAGGGGGAGGAAGAGGAGAGAAGAGAGGAGGTGGCGGAGGTGGAGGAGGAGGAGAGAAGTGTGGGGGAAGAAGAAGGGTTGAGTGACGAGGGGGAGGAGGAGGAGGAAGATGCGGAGGAAGTGGAGGGGGGAGAAGACGAGGACGCGGAGGAGGAGGGAGAGGAGGAGGAGGAGGGAGAGGAGGAGGAGGAGGGAGAGGAGGAGGAGGAAGGAGAGGAGGAGGAGGAGGAAGAAGGAGAGGAAGAAGAGGAAGAGGAGCAGGAAGAGCAGGGGTTAGAGAGCAAGAAGCGGAAGCGGAAGCGGAAGGAGGGGCAGAAGGGCGGGGGAGACGGGCAAGCGGCGGCAGGTGCGGCGGGGAAAAAGGTCGCCGTGGGGAGCAGCAAGGCGGACATGGTCGCCAAGGAAGCTTCCGCGAAGGGGAAGGGGAAGACAGCCAACGGGGGAAAGGCGGATAAGGCGGATAAGAAAGAGAAGGAGGGGGAGAAGGACAAGGAGGGAGGGAAGGAGGGGAAGGCGGCGAGGGGCCCGGGCAGCGACATAATGAGTGCGGTGGCATTCGACACGCTTCATATCTGCGACGGCACGCGCAAGGGCATCGAGGAGATGGGCTTTAAGCACATGACCGAGGTGAGCCACGGCCTTAAACCCCTAGGGGTTAAGAGGTGAGGGAAAGGGGGTGAGGGGGTCAGGCAGCGACATCGTGAGTGCGGTGGCGCTCGACACGCTGCACATCTGCGACTGCACGCGTCAGAACTTAGGGCATCGAAGAGATGGGCTTTAAGCACATGATGGAGGTGAGCGGTCGAGAGTGCGGGGATTTAAGAACAGAGGTAAGCGGCTGTCTTCCAGGTTTCATGGTTTAGTGCCACTGAACGGAAGCCATGACGTTGGTTTTTTTTCCTGAAGTGGCGTTTTAATATAAACCTCTCCCTTCTCTCTCTCTCTCTCTCTCTCTCTCTCTCTCTCTCTCTCTCTCTCTCTCTCTCTCTCTCTCTCTCTCTCTCTCTCTCTCTCTCTCTTTCTTTATTCATTTATTTCCAACCTCTTTCCTTTGTGTTTTTTTGCCTGCTACAGGTCCAGGCTCGGACCATACCGCACCTGCTGGCTGGGAAGGACGTGCTGGGCGCGGCGCGCACAGGCTCGGGGAAAACCCTGGCGTTCCTTATCCCCGCTATTGAGCTGCTGTTCCGCGGCAACTTCATGCCGAGAAACGGCACGGGCGTGATCGTCATCTCGCCCACCAGAGAGCTCGCCATGCAGGTGGGGTATAGGGGGAGCAAGGGGGGGGATATGCGGGCGGGTTGGGTGGGAAACGGCACGGGCGCGATCATCATCTTGCCCACTAGAGAGCTCGCCATGCAGGTGGGTTGAGAAGGGAGGGCGGGACAGGGCCACACAGGTGGGATGGGAGGGGTATGTATGGGTGGGTTATAGAAGGGGTGATGTGGTGATTCCAACGGGGGTTCGGGTGGGGAATGGCGCGCCCTCTCATTGCCTCGCGCACCACAAGCAGACCGTTGGGATCGTGATGGGGGGCTCTAATCCCATCGCTCAAACACCCCCCCCCTCCCCCCTTTTCCGTCTCTCTATCCCTCCCCTCATGTCCCAGATCTTTGGAGTGGCCAGAGATCTCATGTCCCACCACAAGCAGACGTTCGGCATCGTGATGGGTGGTGCCAATCGCAAGGCGGAGGCGGAGAAGCTTATAAAGGGGGTGAATCTGCTGGTGGCGACGCCAGGGCGGCTGCTGGACCACCTGCAGAACACCAAGGGCTTCGTGTGCCGCAACCTCAAGTGCCTCGTGATCGACGAGGCGGACCGGATTCTGGAAGTGGGGTTTGAGGAGGAGATGCGGCAGATTTTGAACCTGTTGCCCAAGGTAAGGTGAAAAACCAATGCCTTGTTGATCACCAAGCACCTGCTAGCCCACCAAGTGCCTTGGGATTGACGAGGCCGATCGCTTCCTGGAAGTGGGGTTTGAGGAGGAGATGCGGCAGATTTTGAACCTGCTGCCCAAGGTACAACGCCCTGCTAGGCTGCTCCTCCCCCCTCTCCGCTTCGCTCTCTCCTCTCCCCCCTGCTCCATTGCGACCTCAATTGCCTCGTGATCGACGAGGCGAATCGCATCCTGGAAGTGGGGTTTGAGGAGGAGATGCGGCAGATTTTGAACCTGCTGCCCAAGGTATGGTGAATGGGGTTCGTTAGTGTGCTGCGTGTTGTGCTCAGATGGCCTGTAGATTGTTCCTTGGCCTCTTGGCGGCGGGTCACACCGCACCCTGGAAGTGGGGGTTTGATGAGAAAATGGGGTTTGATCCCAGCAGCAGTCACTCTGCTCCCTTTCCACTTGCTTCCAGCCTTCTCGCCTCATTACCAGGACTGCCGAACCATGCAGTTTTCAGCCACCCAGACTACGAATGTGGAGGACCTCTCGTGTGAGTCAGCTTCAGCCTTCTTTTCGTTCTCTCTTGTACACGCTATTTCCTCTCCCCTTGCTTCTCCTTCCCCACACCAGGACCGCCAAACCGTGCTGTTTTCGGAGGATGCCACCCAGACCACCAAGGTGGATTACCTACTGTGCACGAGTCAGCTGCAGCCTCCTTGCTGTCCGCTTTCGGAAAAGGGGGTCAGCCAAGGTGGAGGACCTGGCGCGAGTCAGCTTCAGCCTCGCTCCCTTACTCCCTCTGACTCTTCTTCTTCCCCCCGTGCCCCCATCCACTCCCCGCACCTCACCAGGACCGCCAAACCATGCTGTTTTCGGCCACCCAGACCACCAAGGTGGAGGACCTGGCGCGAGTCAGCTTCAGCCGCACGCCCGTGTATATTGGCGTGGATGACGGGCGGCACAAGGTAGGTCGACGGGCGGCACAAGGTGACTGTGGAAAACGATGTGCAGAACAGTGTGTAATGATGGTCGATGCAATGTGCTGATTTAAATTATGTGAATATAATCCTGCTTTTCTACACTCTGGTTCTATTTGCAATTTCGCATGTCACAGTGGAGGGCTTGGAGCAGGGCTACGGTGTGGTGCCCAGTGCCCAGTGAAGAGGCAGTGTGGGGTGCTGCACTGTACTTAGTGTGACTCTGATGATGTGACTATACGCCATCTGACTCTTCTATATTCAGGCCACGGTGGAGGGCTTGGAGCAGGGTTACTGCGTGGTGCCCAGTGAGGAGGCAGTGTGGGGTGGTACACTGCACTCCACTGTGTGGCCTCCCAGTGAGACTGATGGCATGCAGGCCACCGTGGAGGGCTTGGAGCAGGGCTGGCTACTGTGTGCTGCCTAGCGAGGAGAGGTTTCTGCTGCAGTGTGATTATGTACTGCATGACTGAACACGGTGTGATTGTACGCGCTGCGTCCCCACGTGCAGGCCACAGTGGAGGGCTTGGAGCAGGGCTACTGCGTGGTGCCCAGCGAGGAGCGCTTCCTGCTGCTGTTCACGTTTCTCAAGAAGAACCTCAAGAAGAAGGTGCGAGGGGGGAGGGGGGAGGGGGGAGGGGGGAGGGGGGGCTATTGAGGACGAAGGTGAAAGGGGAGGGGGTGCTTACAGGGTGCTTACAGGGTGTTTTTGGCTCTTGGTTTCACGCTAAAGTCACCCTGTATGCAGCGCTTCCTGCTTCCTGCTGCTCTTCACGTTTCTGAAGAAGAACCTCAAGAAGGTGAGAGAGGGGGAGTGGGTGGGGGGGGGAGAGAGGGGTGAGTGCCTTTTGGCTCCGCCCTTAAGCCACCATGCGAGGAGCGATTTCTGCCGCTCTTACACTCTTCTATGGCAGAAAGCTTGAAGAAGGACGTGAGAGGGGGGAGCGGAATGCCTTTTTTTAACCTGAAGGAGCGTGAGAGGACGTAATCGGAGTCAAGTTCTGCCGTCAATTTCTGCCGTCAAGTTTTATTCAGAGCTAACCTTTGAACTACTTTGACTTCCCATGCTGGACATCTACGGAAAGCAGAAGCGCACGATTGCCCCTCTAAACGCGCCACTCTTGGTGCGTCCCACTTCCGTCTTCCGTCCCACCCCTCTCCAGGTGCTGTGCTTCTTCTCGTCCTGCGCTGCAGTCAAGCTCTAGTTTTGAGGCGCCTCAAAACTAGAATTCTCGTCCTGCGCTGCAGTCGAGTTCTACTCCGAGCTGCTCAGCTACATTGGCATCCCCGTTCTGGCCAACCACAGCAAGCAGAAGCTGCAGAAGCATGCCCGCCCTTGTGCGCCTCTTCACCCTTTGCCTCCCTACCTCTGTCCCACCCGATTCCAGGTGATGGTCTTCTTCTCTTCCTGTGCAGCTGTCAAGTTCTACTCGGAGCTGCTCAACTACATCGACATCCCTGTCTTGGACATCCACGGCAAGCAGAAGCAGCAGAAGCGCACGAGCACGTACTTTGAGTTCGTTAATGCGGATAAGGGCATTCTGCTCTGCACTGATGTGGCGGCCCGGGGGCTGGACATCCCGGCTGTTGATTGGATCATTCAGTACGACCCGCCCGATGATCCCAAGGTGGGTATGATGATGCCAAGGTGAGTGTATGATGATCCCAAGGTTAGTCAGATGATCCCAAGGTTAGTCAGATGATCCTATGGTTAGTCAGATGATCCTATGGTTAGTCATATGATCCCATGGTTAGTCAGATGATCCCATGGTTAGTCAGATGATCCCATGGTTAGTCAGATGATCCCATGGTTAGTCAGATGATCCCATGGTTAGTCAGATGATCCCATGGTTAGTCAGATGATCCCATGGTTAGTCAGATGATCCCATGGTTAGTCAGATAAACTCATGGTTAGTCAGATGATCCCAAGGTTAGTCACCCTTTCCCTGTCCCGCCCTCAGGAGGACATCCACAGAGTGGGACGAACCGCACGAGGAGAGGGCGGCAGCGGGCGTGTTCTTCTCTTTCTCATCCCAGTTTCTGGTGTACCTGCGGTTCTGACTTGCTGCGTCCATTCCATTTCCCCTCTCCCCTATCAGGAGTACACAGGGTGGGAAGAACGGCGAGAGGAGAAGGCGGCAGCGGGCGCGCGCTGCTCTTCCTCATGCGAAAAGAGCTGCAGTTCCTGGCGTGCTTTTGAGTCGACTCAAATGCAGTTCCTGGTGTGCCTGCGGTTGTGACTTGCTGCTGGCATTCCACGCCCCCTATCCCCCCCCTCCCCAGGAGTACATCCACAGGGTGGGAAGAACAGCACGTGGAGAGGGTGGCAGAGGGCGCGCGCTGCTGCTCTTCCTCATCCCAGAGGAGCTGCAGTTCCTCGTGTACCTGCGGTTCTGACTTGTCGTTTACGTTCCATTCCCCCTATCCACCACCTTCCCAGGAGTACATCCACAGGGTGGGGAGAACAGCACGAGGCGAGGGCGGCAGCGGGCGTGCACTGCTCTTTCTCATCCCAGAGGAGCTGCAGTTTCTGGTGTACCTGCGGTCCGCTAAAGTGCCTCTCAACGAGTACGAATTCCCCAGCCACAAGATCGCCAAAGTGCAGCCGCAGCTGGTGAGTGGGTGTGGTGGGGTGATGAGCGGTGATGAGAGGTACTACGAGGCGCAGATGGTAGGCGCACATTGGCGAATGCGCCTCTGCCTCTGTGTGCGAGTACGAGTTCCCCAGCCACAAGATCGCCAAAGTGCAGCCGCAGCTGGTGAGTGCAGCAAACGGCAGGCAGTTAAGTGAGTGAGGAGGAAAGAGCAGGCAGGCATGGGGTTTCCTAGGTTCCTCTTAACGAGTATGAGTTTTCGAGCTACAGGCTCACCAAAGTGCAGCCGCAGCTGGTGAGTTGAGTAGGATCGTTGGTGATGACGTGTGGTGCTGGAAGGGGCCCTTCATAACCAGTCACCCCCATTCACCTCCATAACCCCACCCCCCCTCCTCCCCCCTCTCCTTCCCCCCCCTTTCCCCCCCGGATCACTCCCATGCACACCCATCTATCCCCATTTATTTTAACCAGGAGCGGCTGATCGCCAAGAACTACTACCTGCACCAGAGTGCCAAGGAGGCTTACCGCGCCTACCTGCTAGCCTACAGCTCGCACGCGCTGAAAGACACCTTCAACGTGCACCGGCTGAACCTGCAGGTGCGTTATAGACAGCCCTCTCTTGTTGATGTAGCACTCGCCTACAGCCCCCACGCGCTGAAAGACACCTTCAACGTGCACCGGCTGAACCTGCAGGTGCGTTATAGACAGCCCTCTCTTGTTGATGTAGCACTCGCCTACAGCCCCCACGCGCTGAAAGACACCTTCAACGTGCACCGGCTGAACCTGCAGGTGCGTTATAGACAGCCCTCTCTTGTTGATGTAGCACTCGCCTAAAGCCCCCACGCGCTGAAAGACACCTTCAACGTGCACCGGCTGAACCTGCAGGTGCGTTATAGACAGCCCTCTCTTGTTGATGTAGCACTCGCCTACAGCCCCCACGCGCTGAAAGACGCCTTCAACGTGCACCGGCTGAACCTGCAGGTGCGTTATAGACAGCCCTCTCTTGTTGATGTAGCACTCGCCTACAGCCCCCACGCGCTGAAAGACGCCTTCAACGTGCACCGGCTGAACCTGCAGGTGCGTTATAGACAGCCCTCTCTTGTTGATGTAGCACTCGCCTACAGCCCCCACGCGCTGAAAGACACCTTCAACGTGCACCGGCTGAACCTGCAGGTGCGTTATAGACAGCCCTCTCTTGTTGATGTAGCACTCGCCTACAGCCCCCACGCGCTGAAAGACACCTTCAACGTGCACCGGCTGAACCTGCATGTGCGTTATAGACAGCCCTCTCTTGTTGATGTAGCACTCGCCTACAGCCCCCACGCGCTGAAAGACGCCTTCAACGTGCACCGGCTGAACCTGCAGGTGCGTTATAGACAGCCCTCTCTTGTTGATGTAGCACTCGCCTACAGCCCCCACGCGCTGAAAGACGCCTTCAACGTGCACCGGCTGAACCTGCAGGTGCGTTATAGACAGCCCTCTCTTGTTGATGTAGCACTCGCCTACAGCCCCCACGCGCTGAAAGACACCTTCAACGTGCACCGGCTGAACCTGCAGGTGCGTTATAGACAGCCCTCTCTTGTTGATGTAGCACTCGCCTACAGCCCCCACGCGCTGAAACCACCTTTAACGTGCACCGGCTGAACCTGCAGGTGCGTTATAGACAGCCCTCTCTTGTTGATGTAGCACTCGCCTACAGCCCCCACGCGCTGAAAGACACCTTCAACGTGCACCGCCTGAACTTGCAGGTACTGTTTAGTCACTCGGTGCAGCTTGGTCATTGCGTGATTCTCTGCAACTAGAGCTCTTTCCTGCATCAGTGCGCATACCACGCCTGCATAGTGGCATACAGCTCCCACGCGCTCTAAGACTCCTTCAAAGTGCACCGGCATACAACCCTGTCATACAGCCTTCACTAACTGTCGCCCTCTTGGTCTCCATGGGAATGTGCTTCGATCTTGCTGCTCCTGCTGAGTATTCCTCAACAACTGTCTCCCCTGTGCTTCTTTTTTGCCCTTTTCCCACGCCATGCTTGCCTGTTGCTGCTGCAGGGCGTTGCAGCATCGTTTGGCTTCAGCAGCCCGCCCAAGGTCGTGATCAATATGGATAGCAACACATCCAAGTTCCGTAACAAAGCACACAAAGGAGCCCGAGGCCCGGGGAAATTCAGTGCAAGCGGACATGCCTTCAGTGCAAGTAATCCGTATGGGAAGAGAGGGTCTGACGATAAGAGGCAGTTCACACGGATTTAGCTCATGTGTGTTATGAGTTATTTTGGCAGGGAGATATTTCAAACAAATGAACTGGTCTCTGGTGCTGATGATGATAGCGCTGAACAGGCCCCTAGATTGGTTTTTAGGAGCCCTGATCGCTCAGGATCCCCCCTGAGTTTTTCTCTGATTTTTCAGGGTTGGTCCCAAAAAAATTCCTCGTGAATCAGGACTCCTAAATATTTTTTTCCTGAGCAGACAGAGTTACTTCTGGAGTTTTTCCTGATTTCTTAGAGGTTCTTAGTGATAACGTAGAAACGAATGATTACTAGAGGTGGAAACCTAGAACAAATACTAGTTGGTTGTACTCACTAGAAGCATACCTCAGTCTAGCCTATAACTTCTACATAGATAATATGTATAAGTTGACACACCCCCTAGGCTAGACAAGGGGTGAAACTAAACAAGAAGCAAACAGCTCAGGGCGGCACTACTAGTCCAACCACTGAGGCAGGGGTCTGGAGACCAGTCAGCAAGAATACAACCAAAACTGAAGCAAGCCAGGGTGGCACTACTAGTCCAGCCACTGGAGGTAAGGCCACAAGGCCAGTCTGACAAGCATATATAATAGAGAGTACACAATCAGGATCCTAACAGGGGAGCAGCTACAGGAACAAGACCAAGCTGTACACAGTGCCGCTGATGATCTTTAGGCGCAAGCGCCTTAGTAAAGATATCAGCTGTGTTGGCACCTGAGGCCAAGTGAACTACGCGGGCCTGGCGGCGCTGCTGTAGCTCGCGCAGGAGGAAGTACCGCAGCTGGATATGCTTCGCTCTGCCCTCAAGCCGAGGCTCCTGACACAGGAGTATCATGGCCCTGTTGTCAGCGTACAGGACCGGGGCAGAGCTAGGCCGCTCACCTAAGTCTATGAGCAAGAAGGTCAGCCAGCGGAGCTCCTGTGCCGCCATGGCACCAGCGTAGATCTCAGCCTCACAGCTAGACTGAGCCACAGACGACGAGCGAGTGGATCTCCAAGAGATAGCACCCGAACCAAGGCTGAAACAGTAGCCCTGCGACGACCTGAGCGTCTCAGCGTCGTCTGCCCAAGAAGCGTCTGTGTGCCCAGTAAGGACCACTGGCCTGCGTCCTCCTAGCACTAACCCCATGCCTGATGTACTAGCAAGATAACGCAAAACCCTCTTAGCGGCAGACCAGTGCTGAGGTCGGTGTCTGCCTGTAGCCACAAAGCGAGCCAGGATGCTGAGAGGGTATGCGAGATCTGGGCGAGTGCAAGTCATCAGGTACATGAGGCAACCCACCAGCTCTGCGTAGGGGCCATTGGGCTCTACTGGCTCCTCAGGAACGGGAGCAGAGAGCCCATGGTCTACGGGTAGAGGTGTGGGCTGTGCAGAGGAGAACTGAAGACCGAACCTCTGAAGGACCTGACGCACCAAGTGTGACTGGGTCAGAGTGATGGTGCGTGCTGCTCTGTCCCTAGAGATCTGCAGGCCAAGATAGCGACGCAGCTCTCCAAGGTCAGTGCAGGTGTGTCTCTTCAGCAGCTCAGCCTTCACAGAGGCCAGTGCGTCCCTGTCAGGAGTAGCGAAGACCAGGTCGTCTACGTAGACAAGGATGTAGAACGGAGTCTGGCCGGAACGCACAAACAGTGAAGGGTCAGCAGAGGACGGAAAGAACTGCAGGTCTGCTAACGTGGCACGTAGCGTGTCGTGCCACTCGCGGGGAGCCTGACGCAGGCCGTAGACCGGGCGCCTGAGAAGCCACTGGGTCCCAGGAGGGAAGGTACCAGTGAAGCCCTGTGGTCGGCGCAGGTAGACCTGCTCGTGTAGGCTGCCCTGAAGAAAGGCAGTAGAGAAGTCGAGGGAGTGAAGCTCGTAGTCACGCTGTGCTGCTACGTGTAGCAGCGCCCGAAGAGTGGTCATCTTCGGGGTCGGGGCGAAGGTCTGGAAGAAGTCCACCCCCTCGCGCTGACTGAAACCTCTGGCCACGTAGCGCGCCTTGAAGACAGGCGGCTCTCCAGGGGGGCGCTTCACCTTGAAGAGCCACCGACCATCGACTACGTTCACCCCAGGCGGGGGAACTGCGTCGACGTAAGTGCTGGTGGATCTCCAAGATGCCATCTCCTGCTCCATGGCAGCTATCCACTGAGAGGCCCAAGGTCCCGAGGTGGCCTCAGCGTAGGTGCGAGGGGTCGGGATGTCGAAGGCGTGTGGGTCACCCTCAGGGACTAACAGCATGGAGCAGAGATGGGGAGCAGCCTCGGAAAGGAAAGCCAGCTCGTACTGCCTGTCCTCTAGGACGTCACTGCCAAGGGCAGGAGCACCCCCGACGGACGGAGGACGGGCAGGGTCCGAGACCAGAGCGGTAGCGTAGTCAAGGCGGCGGGTAGAAGCGAAGTCAGCGACAGCAGCGACAAGCGCGTCAAGGCGCGAGACAGGAACAGTAGGGTCGGTAACAAGAGAGGCAAGGACCCGAGGGACAAGGGGACGAGCAGAACGGAGGTAGTCAGAGAACGGAGGAGGTGCAACAGCAAGGGACGAGGGAGGAGGGGACGGGAGGAGGGGAGGACGAGACGAGTGGGAACGGAGCAACATAGGGTGGGTGGGCAGGACAGGAGAGACGGGACGAGCACGGGAGGGACGGCGAGCCCAAACGTGAGACGGAGGGGTAGGGTCAGGGGACAGCGGAGGAGACACAGGAGGGGAACGAGGAGGAAGACGGGCCGGAGACGAGTCTGGCGGCGGGAACACAGGACCGTAGACAGGAAGGTCAGGAGGCGGTGGGGGAGACACCGGCGCGCGGTCCGGGGAGGGAAGGCCGAGCAGGCGGAGAGCGGAAACCGGCGGCGACGGCTGCTGCGGCGGCGACGACGGCTGGGCCGGAACTCTCGGACCAGCAGAGGCAGAACGACCGTCGGCAGAACACTCAACAGCAGCACCCCCAGAACCAACACCCCCAGAGCGAGAACCCCCTCCAACACCAGCGGCACCCCCAGAAGCCGCAGGACGAACACCCTCCTCCACACCAGCACCCCCAGGGGCCGAGAGCAGCGGCGGCAGTGGCGGCAACGGCTGCGGCAGCGACAGCGGCGGCGGCGGCGACGACAGCGGCGACGGCTGCGGCGGCGACGGCGACGGCGGCGGCAGCGGGGTCGGCGACTGCGACAGTGGGGGCGGAGGCACCGGGGAAGGGGGACGCGGCAAGGACGGACCGGGGGTACCACCAGAGTCAGCAGACTCCTCAACGGGGACAACCGACGGGAGGGGAGTGACGTGGGAGACACCAGACGGGGCAGGACGAGGCGGGAGAGGGGCAGGGGCTACCGGGGGAGAGGGAGCAAGGAAAAGGGGGGGGGCAACTGGGAGACCTCGGTGAGGGAAGCGGCGGTAGAAGGAGACGGACTCGTCAAAGGTGACGTCACGAGAGTGGAGGAAGCGGTGAGACGGCGGGTGGTAGAAAAGCCAGTCAGACGAGTCCAGGGGGAAACCGAGGAAGACACAGGGGACAGTGCGGGCAGTGAGCTTGTCCGTGCCAGAGGCACGAACGTGAGCAAGGCAGCCCCAGACGTGGAACGCAGACGCGTCACCGGGGGACCCGGTCCAAAGGAGGGTCGGCGAAACCTGCGGCCGCTGGGAGCGTGGCCACAGGTTAAGCTGGTGAGCCGCGTAGCGAACAGCGAACGGCCACAGAAAATGGGGGGCATCGGCATGGATCATGGAGGTACGGGCGACCTCCATGACCAAGCCGATGCGGCGCTCAGCAACCCCATTCTGCTGTGGCGAGTCCGGCAACGTGTACGACTGGGTGATGCCCTCCGCACGACAGAACTGTCCAAGCCGACCAGAGGCGAACTCGCCGCCACGGTCGGAGTGGAGACACAACACGGGGAGACCGCGGTGGAGACGCGCAGCCACAACCCACGGGAGAAGAACGTCGGGCACGTCGGCCTTCCGCTCCAGGGGAAACACCGTGGTGTAGCGCGTGTAGTCGTCGACGAGCACAAGGAAGTAGCGCTCACCGCGCGGTCCGGGGACGGGGGCAGGGCCCCAAACGTCCAAGTGCAGGGTCTGAAGGGGGGCAGTAGCAGGACGCAGCGAGGAGGAGTGAGGAGCACGGCGGAGCCGACCCTCGACGCAAGGCGTGCACGGTGGCGCAGTCGAGGGAGGAAGGGCAGGGAGCGACGCGGGGAGACCTAAGACAAGACCGTGCTGGGACATGTGACGCAGACGCGGGAGAGCAGGGTGACCTAAGCGGTGGTGCCAGAGAAGGGAGGGGTGAGTGAGGGACCGACACGAGCAAGCTGCAGCGACCTGGGAGGACGCACCAACCGGGGGGGAAGCGGTGTGTAGGGTAAACAGACCGGACACCGGGTCCCGGGGGAACGTCGCAAGGGGGGAACCTGAGACAGCCTCAGAACAGACAGCGAACCGCTCGTGCCCGGGGAACGTGGTGGTGACGCCGAGGTCCTGGAGACAGCCGACACCAACCAGGTTCCTGGAGAACGAGGGAACGTGGAGGCCAGTAAGGGAGCCCGAGGGAACTGCCGGACAAGGAAGGGACGTAGAACTGCGCGCGACGACCGGACCCGCAGAGGGGTCAGCGAGAGAGACAACAGCAGGTGCAGCAAGCGGCGTGAGCGTGGAACGGTCGCGGAAGAAGCAGGCAGAAGCACCAGAGTCGAGAGTGAAGGACAGCGACGCAGTGGCGGAGGCCGGGGACGGAGCCGGTGCAGCGACTAGACTAGGCAACCTAGGCAGTCCTACGCCTGTCGCAGCAGGGGAAGCTAAGCTACACAAGGGTGAAACACCTAAACTAGAGTACACAGGGTAGTAAGATCCAGCAACACTAGAAGCGTCAGCATACAAAGCATGCAAAGCAGCACCTATCTGATCCATGTCTAACTCAAAGATCGGCACGCCCTGGCGGAGCAGGCTGTGCCAGTCAGGGAGGTCCGGGGCCGGGCCAAAGCGACGACGAAAAAGATCGTCGAGGCGGCGGAAACAGCGGGCGGTCGGGTGCGGGCGGCGGCACAGAGTGCCGCGGAGAGGCCCGGTCTGAAGCTGGTACTGGCAGGTCACAGCACTGGAGCCGCTGGTAGACGCCAAGCTGCGCGGGCCGCCACCACGGCCACCGCCTCCGGAGGTGCCGGGCCAACCAGGCGGGAGACGAGCCCACGGCTGCGGCGGGTGCTGCTGGGACGGCGGCTGCGGCTGGGGCTGGTCCTGCTGCTGCTGGGGCTGCTGCTCCTGCCCACCGGTGGTAGTCCCCTCAGGCGGACTACCGTCACCACCACCACGACCACTACCACCTGCGTCACCACCCCTACCTCCCTGGCGGCCACGGCCACCGCGACGCGAGCGCTGCTGCGGGTGGACAGCAGCAGCCGTCTCGGTAAGAGGGGTCGCCGTGGCGACCGCAGCCGAAACGTCAGTGAACGTGCACTGGGATGGGGCACAGCCGTGAAAGATAGAGACTGCCGGCGCACCGCTCGACTGAGCGATAGTGCGCTGGCGAGTCTCGATCTCAGTGAGGGTGTCGACAAAGGCGGTCAGGGTGAGGTCACCCGGGTGCTGGCTAAGAAAGTGGTCGCGAGCACTAGCGAGGCGGTCTGGCAGGCGCATAGCGATAAAATAGAGCGTCATGCAGAAAGGAGGGGGGAGCGCAGTGAGCTGGGCAGCAGTGCTGGCAGTGCGATAGCGAGTCTCTAGGGCACGCAAATGAGTGGCAAAGTCTGCGACAGTAGGGAAGGCAGCCAGGTCTGGGAACAGCATCGGAAAGAGCAAGCGGCCAGCAGAAGCGGAGGCAGGGGTGGAATAGCGAGCAATAACGGCGTCTAAATAAGCTTTGGCCGTTTCAACAGTAGCAAAACGCGAGCGCTCAGACACAGGGAGGGCTTGACTAATAGCAACCTGAGCTACTGCATCGCGTGAGTCCCAGACCGCACAGGCCAGCGCAGCAGTAGAGAAAGCCTCACGGGCATCAGAGGAGGGGTCAGCAGGGAGGGGAGTAGGTGCAGGGGGACGGGGGAGCAAGCCATCAGCATGGACAACCAGAGAGTGGCCATCCTGGCGCTGACCTGTAAGCTGGCGGCGGAGATCGGAGAGCCAGGCGGCGAAGTCAACCGCGTGGCCCTCAGCGTCCAGGCGGAGCACAAAGTCAGCCATCGTGCAGGGTCAGCGGCACAGCTCCTCAGCGACACAGCGGCACAGCAGCACAGCTCCTCAGCGGCACAGGAGCACAGCGGCGCGGGGACACGGCGGCAGCACTCTCCAGTAGGGCAGCAGCTAGGCGTCCCAGCGCAGGCGAGCAGAAGACACAGGGCCCGAGAGGACACGGCAGGCCGAGCAGGGGAGGCGGGCAGGTGCTCTGGGGCCGGGCTGGTGCTGGGAGGGGCCAGGCTGGTGCTGCTGGGGCCGGTCGGGCACGAGGAGGGGCCGGGCAGCGCTGAGGAGAGGCCGGGCGGCGCTAGGAAGGGGCCGGGCGGCACTAGGAGGAGGCCGGGCGGCACTAGGAGGAGGCCGAGCGGCACTAGGAGGCCAGGCAGGCGAGCGCTAACAGCAGGCGCGACAGGGGCCAGCGGGCGCGACGAGGCCTAAGGGGCGCGACGGGGCCCAGCGGGCACGACGGGGCCCAGGGGGGGCGCGACGGGGCCGAGGAGGCGCGACGGGGACCAGCGGGCACGACGGGGCCCAGGGGGGCCACGACGGGGCCTAACGGGCGCGACGGGGCTCAGGGGGGGCGCGACGGGGCCTAGTAGGCGCGACGGGGCCTAGGAAGCGCGAAGGGGCCCAGCGGGCGCGACGGGGCCTAGGAGGCGCGACAGGGCCCAGCGGGCGCGACGGTGCCCAGAGGGGGCGCGACGGGGCCTAGGAGGCGCGACGGGGCCCAGCGGGCACGACAGGGCCTAGGAGGGGCGCGACGGGGCCGAACGGGCGCGACGGGGCCCAGAGGGGGGGGGACGCGACGGGGCTTAGGAGGCGCGACGATGCCTAGGAGGCACGACGGGGCTCAGCGGGCTCGACGGGGCCCATGGGGGGCGCGACGGGGCCTAGGAGGCGCAACGGGGCCCAGCGGGGGCGCGTTAGGGCCTAGGGGTCGCGACGGGGCCCAGCGGGCGCGACGGGGCCCAGGGGGAGCGCGACGGGGCCTAGGAGGCGCGACGGGGCCCAGCGGGCACGACGGGGCCCAGGGGGGGCGCGACGGGGCCTAACGAGCGCGACGGGGCCCAGGGGGGGCGCGACGGGGCCTAGGGGGCGCGACGGGGCCTAGGAGGCGCGACGGGCGGAAGCGGTAGGCGGGGGGATCCTAACCTAAGCGTGATACCATGATAACGTAGAAACGAATGATTACTAGAGGTGGAAACCTAGAACAAATACTAGTTGGTTGTACTCACTAGAAGCATACCTCAGTCTAGCCTATAACTTCTACATAGATAATATGTATAAGTTGACACTTAGCGCATGCTTTAGTAGCGAATTTATGCTTGCAGGGTGAATCGGGTCAGGTGGGCGACATTGCAGGGGCTGAGGGAAATTTCGCCCATACAAAGCTCTAAGGAACACATCGGGCCCAAAATTTGGCTAAGGACCAAGTGCCCTCCCTCACACTGCCCCCACGCGTCGAGCCACGAATTTGGTGAAGGGCCAATAAGCGCCCACACAGAGCCTGGAGGGCGGGCCAGAACCTTGGAAATCTCTGCTGGCCCCCAGGTCACGCTTGGACGGAAACAAGTACAGTTTCGTTGCAAAGCTGAAATTTTCGTTAAGAAAACTTTGCTTAGCAATCAGAGTTGACCCCCCAAAAAATGCTGAAAAAACAGGAAATGCCTTTCGAAAAATCCTGGACAATCAGGACTGGTACCAGCAACAACTCTGTTTTTTTCCTGAATCAGGAAAATTTTCCTGCAATCTAGGGGCCTGGCGCTGAACCTGGCTAAGAGGTGGTGTTCCAGTATATTGGTACAAATTGTTAGGTAGCATGAGGCTCATGTACTTTGTAAGGTGTTCAAGAACTGTACAAGTGATACAGTAAAATATGCTACAGTTCGTGCACGGTTCACCTGGATTTGTGTCTCGTCCATTTCCGTTCCCAGGCCCACCCAGGTCGCACAATAGAACCTCACGTGGAGAAATGCTCCCACACTCCGCCCACAGCGCAATTTGCCAGCCTGCATTTCCAAACCAGAACCAGAGTGATGAGACACAAATAATATCGCCTTCGATAAAGTGTCAGACAAAAAAAAATCATAATTGCGGCGCCCGCTCCAAAAGCGGGGACAGGTCAATGAAGAGGCGGTGGGGAAATCGAACTGCTTCTGACGCTGATCGTCACTGAAACCAGTTTGACGTCAGACGTTTTAGCTAAGCATTGTTCTTTATCAGTGCCTCCCTCACATCAACTCGCATTCACGCGCAGCATCACCCGATGATATCCCTACTGGAACTAGAGCGCGTCTCTAGCTGGAAAAGTGTCACATAGCAGCGTGTCACGGAATCGTTTTCCGGGGGGGGGGGGGGGGGAGGGGAGGGGGGGTGGGGCTGTGTAGGTTCGACATAATTCTTGACACTGCTGCCGCTGCAGACGAGCCCTAACCTTTGTACGGACAAAATCGCGAAACGGCGGACTCACCTGCCCCGGGGCCCCAATCCCAAAGCAAACGCTTTCGTCTGCCGGTACAGCAGCACCCCTAACGTCGAGGTTCCTATCCGATCATATCTGCAAAGCACATCGCATCGCCGTACTGTACTGTACTGTCTGAACCGAGCCCACCAGGACTTGGGAAACTTCTTCACCTGCTTCCTAGCATTGTTCGACAGAACCGTACTGTACACATTCGCTCTCCCCCCCTCCACCACCAGCTCGATTCCTCCCTCTCATCAGCTCGGGTCGGGTCTCCCTCAATCGCGTACAATATCGTCAGTAACTGAGTGGCGGCGATTTCCCGCCCAGCCTTTCCCGTCAATCCCCTGGTTCTGTACTGCAGCAGCTTCTAGGTTCACTCCATGGGGTCTAGAGAGTAACCTCCTTTTAGGGGCAGTTGCCCAACAACCATCCGCAACTGACGGATTTGAATGCTCGTAGAGCAGCAGCTGGCACCAGAACCACTTGCACGTCTCCCTCTCCCATAGTCACTGCCTCCTCCAACCCTCCCCAATCGCCATTTCCAAGGATCGGGGTGTGGTACATAGGGTTCCAGAACCACCCTTGTCCAAAATGGGTTAAACAGGTTACCAACACCGTCCAAACAAGGGTGTCCGGACGGTCGTCGGAACGGCCTCCCCACCACTTCCGAATAGTCTGGCCAAACCCTTCTGGCGAAAAGGACGTAATATAGGCGCTGTCACCCTATGCGTGAAGACTGAAGCGCGAAAGAAATTGGTCATTAGCCAATCAAAACTGCACTGACGAATTTCTGCAACCCAAATCCCGGGCAACGAAAACACTTTCTCGATAGTCGCGATGTGTGGCGACAGATGTTTCGCGTAACTCTGGTTGGGGGTCGTCCGCAATGTTCGTGTCGTTCGCCATTTCGCGTGGCTTTGAAAATTCAAACACCATCCCCACCGTCCGAACGTAGTGAGATTTTCAGGCAGTCTTGAGTTCGGAACTGGATGTACCATGTTCGTCCTTATAGTTTCGCCACCGTTTCCAGATTTCAGTTCTGTGATTGGCAAGTCGGAACTGTATGTACCACGCCCTTAGCAGTTTCTCTCAACTGCAAGCAGTCTGACCCAGACTTTGACTCGGTCGTAAAACGAGCTGTTACGCCATGGCCTGTGGGTTGTATCACTCCCTCCACGCCGCTGTCCTATCCACTTCCAGCTCAGTCCCTCTCCCCGCCGATCCATCTCCATGGCACTATTGCTGACATTCACCCAGCTTCAATCCTCATGATTCCCAATTTGCTGACATTCTCGGAATAAGAGTTGGCCTCCCAGAGTCGTAAGTTTATCTTCACACGCAAAGCAGCCTGGGTAGCCGGTCACTACCCGGTACTCTGTTCCAAAGCCGCAGTCTGGAGCATGGATCCGTGCGCGGAACGCGTGGCTATGACTGCTACCACTTCTACTAACGCGTGCGAGTCGCTGCGCGACAGCGTTGAGTCGCCGTGCGACAGCGACGCCAATTCGCTGGAGCGAATCGTTGGGGCTTCTTCGGGTGCCGCGGCTGCTGCCAGCAACGAAACCACTCCTGTACCAGATCGCACCGCGAACTGCGGCGGAACGTGGGCGACGCGGAAGCTCAAGTGCGGCTCGCTGCGCCTCGACGTGACCCTCGAAGTAGACGACCCCGATGTTGCCGGTGTCGTCGACAGTTTCGGCAGTGCCGCCGCCGGTGGTGATTCGGACGTTTGCAGTTGCATTGCCGCCAATCACGCCGCCAATGACGGTCATTTCTCATTCGAGATGCCGCAGCAGACGACGGCATCGATGGCGACGTCTGCGGTGCCGTCCTTGTCGCCCACGATCGCGTGGTCGTCGCGCGCGCGACAGTTCCGCAAGTCGTCCTCGGCGTCGTCCGCTCCTCTCTCCGTCGCCGGCGGCAGCGGCACCAGCAATGCCTTCCGCGACGCCGCCGCTGCGGCCAGCGCATCGACCACAAGGCTCGCAACCGGCGCTTCCCCGTTCCCGCGAGTTGCTTCCGCCGGCGCCGCGTTCGTCAAGCCACCGCGCAGCCCAATGGGTTCCGCCAATCCCTTCCCTGCTGTCACATCGCGTACAGTCACACCCGGCAGTGTCATCTCCCCCAACACCCCCTCGTCCTCCGCGCCGAGCCATCGCAAGGCGTCTGGGGCTCACGGGAAGCCCCAGCGCAACTCACCCTCCACCCAGCTCGCGGAATTTGCCCGCGGGGTCCTTCTGTCCCCTGCTAGCAGACGCGCCGATACGAGCGCCACATCTCCTCTCACAGGCGCTCCGTTTTCCCCTGCCAGCAGAGCCGTTGGGAGTCCTCCCAGTAGCCGCAGCGGCACTTCTCCCAGCGTGAAATCCGCAGCGTCGAGCCCAATCTCTGTGGTGAGGCTGAGCAGGCGCGTGGGGTTCGTCAACTGGCGCCACCTGCGTCATCCCCACACCGCCCCGGCGTCACCGCACTCCGCCTCACCGCACTCCGCGTCACCGCATTCCGCGTCTGGAGCAGTTTGTGGCCGTGGCAACGGGGACCATAATAATGATTCTTCAAACGGCAGGCCTACGTGCGTTGCTCCCTCACCCAAAAGCATGGCGTTGCCGCTGCTGCCACAACCACCCCTTGATCCGTTCTCCTTCCGCTCACATTCTGATTACTCCAGCCAATCAGAGCGACCTGCTGGACTCGCCCAGCCATCAGTCTCTCCGCAGGCACACCATCCTGTATCCTCGTCACAAGCATCTTCGTTAGAGTCTCCAGCAGACACTTCTCGTTCCAACTCAGCATTTTCTTTCAGGTCTCTCTCGGCAGAACTCAGCCCTTCTGCCATCCTGACCTGCTACAACCTGTCGCCGCTGTCACAGCCTGCGAACCTGCGCGTGTTCATCCCGTTACAGTCAACCCCCCTGTCCCCTCTTCTGTCACCCACGCTCTCCCCTCTTTCTGCATCGCTCTCTGCTACCCCATCCTCCTCGCCACTCCGTAGCGCACTCAAGCGCTCGCCCACATCGAACCACTCCTGTGATGGTGGTCGAGGACAGGGACTGGAAATGGATTTTGTGTGTGGGACAGACGGGCATGGAGGATCGATGAAAGGGTTTGGAGTGCAAGGTGGTCTGTGTGGAGCTGATGCTGGCTGCTCTCCAGCATTTGCAGCAGGAACGTTGAAGCGGAGGGTGTCGTTTTCAGACAATCTCCATGTGATCTGCTTATAAAGCATTGGTGGTGTTGGAATTCATTAGTCCCTCTAGATGCTGGATCCCCAGTGTTTGCGTCTTCTTTTCCCGGAATGTGATGGGCTCTCGGTGTATCGTTTTCCCCGCATTCACGTGCCCGTGTTGACTTGTCGCACTTCTTGGCAGTGTACTTGGTGCAATGTTGTACTTTGGGGTTGCATTTCTATCAGGTGGTATACAGAGAAGTGTAGCAGTATCAAATTGAACGACTGGTTCCCTTTCCGCGGTGTTATGAATTAATCAGAGTAATAACAGGTAGTGTAATAAAAGAGTCGTGATTCAAGAGTCGTCAATACAAATGAGGACCTAGGCATTTATAGGCATAACAGGGCTAGCCGAGAACCTCGCAAACAGGTTAGGGCGATTCGACTGGCGAAAGCCACGGAGGCGCCGCGCATTAGGTTTGGGTTTACGAAATGGTTCGGGACTGAGGAAAATGGCCGGGCCTGGTCTTCCGAGGGTCGAGGGCGTACGCGCTGTAGTTGAGCCCAGTAAGGAAAAGGAATTTTCCTTACACCACCCCCCCTTCCGAGATGAGACTACCCACATCCGGGACACGTCGTCGGTGTAAATAGTCCCTGACAACCAGGCCCCTAGATTGCAGGAAAATTTTCCTGATTCAGGAAAAAAACAGAGTTGTTGCTGGTACCAGTCCTGATTGTCCAGGATTTTTCGAAAGGCATTTCCTGTTTTTTCAGCATTTTTTGGGGGGTCAACTCTGATTGCTAAGCAAAGTTTTCTTAACGAATCCTGAAATTTCAGCTTTGCAACGAAACTGTACTTGTTTCCGTCCAAGCGTGACCTGGGGGCCAGCAGAGATTTCCAAGGTTCTGGCCCGCCCTCCAGGCTCTGTGAGGGCGCTTATTGGCCCTTCACCAAATTCGTGGCTCGACGCGTGGGGGCAGTGTGAGGGAGGGCACTTGGTCCTTAGCCAAATTTTGGGCCCGATGTGTTCCTTAGAGCTTTGTATGGGCGAAATTTCCCTCAGCCCCTGCAATGTCGCCCACCTGACCCGATTCACCCTGCAAGCATAAATTCGCTACTGAAGCATGCGCTAAGAACCTCTAAGAAATCAGGAAAAACTCCATAAGTAACTCTGTCTGCTCAGGAAAAAAATATTTAGGAGTCCTGATTCACGAGGAATTTTTTTGGGACCAACCCTGAAAAATCAGAGAAAAACTCAGGGGGGATCCTGAGCGATCAGGGCTCCTAAAAACCAATCTAGGGGCCTGCTGACAACTTTGTGTTCACCGAGCATAGCTGCGGGGACCCAGAGGTCGTCATCAATCGTGCGATCGAACCATCGTACAAGGAAATCAACGGCAGCTGTATCGCGAGAACCTCGTACGCGATGAGCGAGAATTTTCGATGGCTCGATCGTCGGCTCGGGTACTGGGTTGACCGTAGGATTGATATGTTGACGGTCGAGATCAGTTGTATTCGGGACGAACGGTCGCAGGAGGCTGACGTGGAATGAATCGTGAATGCGCCAGTCAACCGGTAGTTGCAGCTGGGCGGTGACGGGAGTCACCATGCGGATTATGCGGAATGGGCCGCAAAATCTTGGTCGTAGTTTATTTGGGAGGGGAATCCCTAAATTTCGAGTGTCGAGCAGGACCAATTGCCCAGGGGCAAGGTGTAAGTCACGGCGTCGTCGGTCAGCTTGATGCTTGGCCCGTTGGTTGGCTTTGAGGATGGCATCGGCAGCTTTTTGCTGAGACTGTCGGAGGTTTTCGACGAATTGCTGCGATCTGGGTGCCGGATTTTCTATCGGTGGCGATAGAGGGGTTGTCGGGTCTATCCCGTAATTAAGGAAGAACGGGGACTGAGTAGTCGTGGCTGATGGGGCGTTGTTGTACGCAAACTCTATCAGTGGAAGAGAATCTTCCCACTGGGCCGGGTCTGTGCAAGTTGTACGAATCAGCTGCTCCATCGTCTGATTGGTGCGCCCAGTCTGGCCGTCCGATTGCGGGTGGTATGCCGTGGGCAGATGTAGACGTGTGCCGTACTGCTGCCAGGTTTTTGTCCAGAAATTGGACGTGAACCGAGGGTCGCGATCGCTGATGATTGCCGAAGGGATGCTGTATAGCCGCACGATGTTCGTGAGAAACAGCTTCGCTGTCTGCTCGGCAGTGATTGTCGTCTTGCAGGCGGCGAAGTGTGCCATTTTGGTCAAACGGTCAACGACGACGAGAATCGCGTCATTACCGCTTGGACCAGCTGGCAGGCCAGTGACGAAATCCATCGTCACTTGTTGCCAGGGTCGGCTGGGTGGCTCGAGCAGCTGCAGTAATCCCGCGGGTCGAAGTCGTGACGACTTCATGCGTTGACACGTGGCGCAGGAGGTGACGTACTGCTGCACGTCCGTCGGCAAATCGGGCCAGTAATAATTACGGCTCAGTAGTTTGGCCGTTTTGTCGATGCCGTAGTGACCCGAGAAATTCGAGTCGTGTGCCTCCTGTATCAGTAGCTCACCTAGGGTACAGTAAGCGGGAACCCAAATCCGATTGGTACCAGATTTTAGGTAATAAGCCCCCTGCTTGACTGTCAGTTGGGGATGACTGTTAGTCGTGAAGAATGGGTCGGTACTGTATCCGTGGGTAAATAGTCCAGTTAGCAGCGGATTTGTTAGGGTGATTAGGACAGCGGCGGTATGTACTGAAGGGCGGGTCAGTGCGTCGGCGATGTTGCTGGCCCCTCGTTTGTAGGTGACTCTGTAGTGGAAATTCGACTCGAGATAATCGAGCAAGCGAATCTGTCGGGGGTTGAGTGTCAGTTGGGCGCGGATGAACTGTAGCGATTTGTGGTCTGTTCGGACTGTCACATCAGCGCCCGTCAGGTAGCAGCGCCAAACCTTGAACGCGTGAACGATGGCGAGTAACTCCTTGTCGTGGACGGGATAATTTCGCTCGGCCGGATTCAGCTTTCGTGACTCGTAGGCGATGGGTTGAAGGCCTTCGCCGAAGTCCTGTAACAGTACTGTGCCAACAGCCAGGTCGCTAGCGTCGGTGATGAGTTCGAACGGACGGTGAGGATCTGCAATGCGAAGAACCGGAGGTGTTGTCAGGAAAAGTTTGAGTTGGTCGAACGCAGCCTGCTGCTCTCCCCCCCACTCATAAAACTTGCCTTTCTTCAGAAGATCCGTGAGAGGGGAAGTTACCCCCACCATGTTCGGGATGAATCGGCGAACGTAATTCACAAACCCCAGGAAACTTTGAAGTTCGCGGAGATTAGCCGGCGACTTCCAGGCTTGTATGGTCGCGATTTTTTTCGGGTCAATTTTAACACCGTCGATGGAAATAACGTGTCCCAAAAACTCCAGTTCTTGTTTCTGAAACTCACACTTAGAACCCTTGGTGATGAGTCGATGCTGCTGCAGGAGAGCGAAGACTGCTTCCAAATCCCTCAAATGTGCTTCCCGGGTAGTGCTGTATATCAGGATGTCGTCGAGGTACACAATGACGCATTTATCCAGCAGCGGCCGAAAAAATTCGTTCATGGTTAACTGGAATGTTGAAGGCGCGTTGGTTAAGCCAAAAGGCATGACCGTGTACTCGTAACTCCCGTATCGGGTTCGGAACGCCGTCTTGTAGCAGTCAGCTTCGTTGACACGGATCTGGTGGTAACCGCCTCGCAGGTCAATTTTCGAAAAGAACTTTGCCCCACGAAGTTGGTCGATGAGTTCGTCGGCACGCGGAATAGGATAGCGAGACTTGATGGTAACCCGGTTCAAGGCGCGGTAGTCAATGCACATTCGTAGACCGCCATCTTTCTTCGGGGTGAACAGTATCGGAGCTGCGAACAATGAAGTACTGGGGCGATCGAAACCTTTCTCGAGCAGGTAATCCAGCTGGCGTCGAAGTTCATCCAGCTCTGGCTGAGTCAGCCTCCACTGTGTTCGAACCGTTGGTTGCGCGCCGGGCTCCGACTGGATTTTATGGTCGTGGTCTCGCTCGGGTGGCAATCTTGGCGGTAGGTCGTCCGGAAAGATGTCGGCATGCTTGCGGATCAATGTCGCCAAGTCGTCGGGGACTGCCGCGCAGAGTTTGTCGATGTCGGCCGGTGCGCTGACAGCCGTGGATGCGATCCATCGGACGGCATACAGTTGTGCTCCGCGAATCATCGCTCGCTTGATAGTAACCGCGCTGACTGTCGCAGAATCTGGATTGTTCCACTTCAGAAGTCGACGCCACTCGCCACTCCATTTGATTCGACAGTCACCCGTCCGCCAATTGATGCTCGGGTTGTACTCGCGCAGCCAATCGCGTCCCAGCAGCATGTCGCAGCCGTCCAACGTTGTCGCCAGCATCTTCGTCGTAAAGCTGAAATTTTCGCCGCATGTAACTCGCACGTGAGGTACTCGCTCCCGAATTGCCAGGGGTGTGTCATCGACCAATCGCGCGTCGATTTCAGGCAGACACCGCTCCAGTTGCAGTCGCAATTTTCTCGCTTTCGTCACATCCATTAAACTGTGGCTTGCCCCGCCATCAACAAATATTTTTATGCGGGTATCACCAACTCTCTCTTCAACCAGCACAGGGTGGTCAACCGGTTCACCCCCCTTATTCAGCCAGGAATGGTCGATAGCCCAAATCGGCACTATAACCTGGTGGGGGTGGTGGCGTTTGGGCGACGCAGTCAAGTCAGTAGGTGGCCCATCTGCTACTGACGATCTCCATTTCCCGACTGCTTCTTGTCGTTAGGTAAGTTCTTCTTCAGCTGCGGGCAGTCCCTCACCATGTGACCCGGCTGGTTGCAGTGGAAGCAGGTCCCCGAAAATACTCGGGCTGCAAACACGTCCACGCCGTTGATTGATGTGTGTTGGGGCTAGCCTCGAAAGCGATTTCCCTCCCGGAAACCCGCTCTCGCGAGTCCACGTCGCGCGTCCAGCGCATCCACCATGCGAACAATCTCGTTGAAGGTCGTCGGGGCTCGCAGGACGATTTCTTGTTGAATCTCCGGTTTGAGTCCGCCCACGTAGCGATCGATTTTCTTGTCCTCGCTGATCCCTCCGATTTGGTCGCAGATGGCCAGAAACGATGCCGTGTATTCTTGGACTGGGCCCAACTGTCTCCACATCCGAAGCTTTGTGCGAGCATTTTCGCGCATGGATATGTGCTCGAATCTGCTTTTCAACGCTTCGCCCCACGCTTTCCACGTGCGGATCATGGTCGAGACAAAGATTGGTTCTGCCGTTGCCGTTGATGAACTCATCTCCCCAGCTGCCGCCCGTTGATTCCCTGCCGGAGCTCCTCCCTCGTCAAGATGCATGCGCCACCAGTCGAGTGCCGGTCCCCTCAGCAGCGACACAGCCAAGTTGACACGTGAGGCGTTGTCATTAATACTTGCTGCCGTGAAGAAGATTTCCATGGCGAACAGCCACCCGCTCACGGTGGTCGTCATGTGTGTCGGGTTGAACGGTGGGGGCATGGGAGGCTTGATTTTAATGGCCGTCCGCGGTTCGCTTTGGATTTCTTCAACTGCTTCAGGTGTCGCCGACGCCTTCGCTTCGCTCGAAACATCCTCGTCTCAGGTTACAGGCCGCTCCTGACGCGATTCACCCCGCGTCTGGCGAAATGACGAGTTTTCGTTGCGCAGCGACTGAACTTCGCTTCCCAGCGACTTGAATTTATCCGCGAGTTGTTGAAGTTGGGCCTGTAGTGTTGTCACTGTAGCCGCCCTGGCTTGCAACTCGTCAAACTCCTCCTGAGTCACGTTCCTAACACTACGACGGGCAGAGGTTTCCGGCGTGCTAGTCATGCTGGAAATTTTACCTGACAGATCTGAGGGTGCACACGCTTTTAGTTGGAGGAGCTTTAACGAGCTCGCCTACCAACTGCTGGCCAACCCTCTATTCTGTCGGGTCCTCTCCCGATATAAACGGACTACTTTACGGAAGACTAAGCGGGCAGGAACGGGGCTCTGATACCAGCTGTTATGAATTAATCAGAGTAATAACAGGTAGTGTAATAAAAGAGTCGTGATTCAAGAGTCGTCAATACAAATGAGGACCTAGGCATTTATAGGCACAACAGGGCTAGCCGAGAACCTCGCAAACAGGTTAGGGCGATTCGGCTGGCGAAAGCCACGGAGGCGCCGCACATTAGGTTTGGGTTTACGAAATGGTTCGGGACCGAGGAAAATGGTTGGGCCTGGTCTTCCGAGGGTCGAGGGCGTACGCGCTGTAGTTGAGCCCAGTAAGGAAAAGGAATTTTCCTTACACGCGGAGTGGTTGAACGAGTTTTGTCTGTCCCGCGTTACAATCACTTGGCGGTCCCACGACGGGAGATTTGCTCCTGACCAGGGCTTATGTTAGGTTTTTGAACAACTCTGGCGCTCAGGGCTCCCTTCAAAATTCTCCCTAAAAACCCAGGGTCCGAATCTGCACTGCCCTTTGTTTTTAGGGCCAGCAGAATAAATGCTCGGAGGACGCACATTTTCAAGGATCTTACTTGAGATTCTTCCACGCTCTGTGGTTGGGTACTAGGAGGAGGACGGGTGTTAGGAGAGCGGGAGAAACTTGTATTCTAGGGAGGGCACTGGAAGGGGGGGTGTAGGTAGTGAAAAAAATTAGGGTCGCTGAAAAATCTCCTCGGATTTTTCAGGGTCGCTATGAAAACTTCCCAGATTCTGTCAGGGCTGGTTCAAAAAGAACCTGGAACCTATCAAACAGTGAAATTGATGAATAGAGAGAGAGAGTACACAAACATATACCTAACTGTTGTACTCTCTAGAAGATGACCCTATACAGTCTATACAAGCATGATAACTAAACATGTTTGACACACCCCCTGGACTGCATAGGGGAATGTTCTAGACAAGCAGCTCAGGGTGGCACTACTAGTCCAGCCTCTGAGACAAGGGTCTAAAAGACCAGTCAGAAGGAGTACAGGCAAGGCAAGAACTAGTACAGGGCGGCACTACTAGTCCAACCACTGTAAGAGGACACAAGTCCAGTCTGAGTGTACACACAGATATATAGGACAGTACAGAGTCAAGGCCCGAGTAAGTGAGAGACTACAGGAACCAGACCAAGCTGCACACAGTGCCGCTGATGATCTTTAGGCGCAAGCGCCTTCGTAAAGATATCAGCTGTGTTGGCACCGGAGGCTAAGTGTACTACGCGAGCCTGGCGACGCTGCTGTAGCTCACGCAGGAGGAAGTACCGCAGCTGGATGTGCTTCGCTCTGCCCTCGAGTCGAGGCTCCTGACACAGGAGGATCATGGCCCTGTTGTCAGCGTACAGGACCGGGGCAGAGCTAGGCCGCTCACCTAAGTCAGTGAGCAAGAAGGTCAGCCAGCGGAGCTCCTGTGCCGCCATGGCACCGGCGTAGATCTCGGCCTCACAGCTGGACTGGGCAACAGACGAAGAGCGGGTAGCTCTCCACGAGACAGCACCTGAACCAAGGCTAAAGCAGTAGCCCTGGGAAGACCTGAGCGTCTCGGCGTCGTCTGCCCAAGAAGCGTCTGTGTGTCCAGTAAGGACCACTGGCCTGCGTCCGCCTAGCACTAACCCCATGCCCGATGTACTTGCAAGATAACGCAAAACCCTCTTAGCGGCAGACCAGTGCTGAGGTCGGTGCCTGCCTGTGGCCACGAAACGAGCCAGGATGCTGAGAGGGTATGCGAGATCTGGGCGAGTGCAAGTCATCAGGTACATGAGGCAACCCACTAGCTCAGCGTAAGGACCACTGGGATCTACCGACTCCTCAGGAACTGGAGCGGAGAGTCTGTGGTCCAGAGGAAGAGGGGTGGGCTGTGCGGAGGAGAACTGAAGGCCGAACCTCTGAAGGACCTGGCGCACCAAGTGTGACTGAGTCAGGGTGATGGTGCGCGCGGCTCTGTCCCTGGAGATCTGCAAGCCAAGGTAACGGCGCAGCTCTCCAAGGTCAGTGCACGTGTGTCTCTTCAGCAGCTCTGCCTTCACGGAGGCCAGTGCGTCCCTGTCAGCAGTGGCAAAGACCAGGTCGTCTACGTAGACGAGGATGTAGAACGGAGTCGAGCCAGCACGAACGAAGAGCGAGGGGTCTGCAGAGGACGGAAAGAACTGCAGGTCAGCAAGGGTAGCACGCAAAGTGTCGTGCCACTCACGAGGCGCCTGGCGCAGGCCGTAGACTGGCCGCCGCAGAAGCCACTGGGTCCCAGGGGGGAAGGTGCCAGTAAAGCCCTGAGGGCGACGCAGGTAGACCTGCTCGTGAAGGCTGCCCTGAAGAAGGCAGTGGAGAAGTCGAGGGAGTGAAGCTCGTAGTCACGCTGAGCCGCTACGTGTAGCAGCACCCGAAGAGTAGTCATCTTCGGGTAGGAGCGAAAGTCTGAAAGAAGTCCACCCCCTCGCGCTGACTGAAGCCTCTAGCCACGTAGCGCGCCTTGAACACAGGCGGCTCTCCAGGAGGGCGCTTCACCTTGAAGAGCCAACGGCCATCGACCACGTTCACCCCAGGTGGGGGAACTGCGTCGACGAAGGTGCCGGTGGATCTCCAAGATGCCATCTCCTGTTCCATGGCAGCTATCCACTGAGAGGCCCAGGGTCCCGAAGTCGCCTCAGCGTAAGTACGAGGGGTCGGGATGTCGAAAGCGTCTGGGTCACCCTCAGGGACTAGCAGCATGGAACAGAGATGGGGAGCAGCCTCGGACAGGAAAGCAAGCTCAAACTGGCGGTCCTCCAGGACGTCACTGCCGAGGGCAGGAGCACCCCCGACAGACGGAGGACAGGTAGGGTCAGAGACCAGAGCGGTGCGTAGTCAAGGCGGCGGGTAGAGGCGAAGTCAGCGACCCAGCGACGAGGGCGTCAAGACTCGACACTGGAACAGACGGGTCTGTAACCAGAGAGGCAAGGACCCGAGGAACAAGAGGACGAGCGGCACGAAAGTAGTCAGACAGAGGAGGAGACGCAACGACAAGAGAGGACGGAGGAGGAGACGGAGGAGGGGAGGACGAGACGCGTGGGACGGAGCAACATAGGGTGAGAGCGCGGGACGGGGAGACAGGATGAGCACGGAGGGGCGGCGAGACCAGACGTGAGAGGGAGGCGTCGGGTCAGGAGACAGAGGGGGGACACTGGTAGGGGAACGAGGGGGAAAACGCGCCGGGGACGAGTCGGCGGAGGGAACACGGGGCCGTAGACGGGAAGAGGAGGAGACGGCAGGGAGGCACAGGCGCAGGGTCAGGGACGGAAGGCCGAGCAGACGGAGGGCGGACAACGGCGGGGACTGCTGCTGCGGCGACACAACACCAACGCCAGGGCCACAAGCTGCGCGACGGCTACCTCCCGAACCCTCCACACCGGCACCCCCAGAAGGGACACCCCAGAGCCCAACCCCGCCAGCACGGTACCCCCCAGGCCCGCGGACAAGCCACTACAGAGCCGTGACTAGTACCCCCCGCCACCCCAGGTCCACACAGGGAGCGACGGCGGCGGCGGCGGCTGCAGCGACGGCTGCGACGGCGGCGGCGGCGGAGACGACGGCTGCAACGGCGGCGGCGGTGGGGACGACGGCTGCGGCAGCTGCGGCGACGGCGGCTGCGGAGGCGGTGGAGGAGGAGACACCGGGGGAGGGACAGACGGCGAGGACCGCGCCGGAGGACTACCAGAGTCAGAAGACTCGTCGACCGGGACGACCGACGGGAGGGGGGTGACGTGAGACACACCTGAGGGGGCCGGACGGGGGGGCGGGGGGGGGGGAGGGGCAGGGACCACCGGGGAAGGAGGGACCAGGAACAGGGGGGGGTAACCGGGGGACCACGGTGGGGGAAGCGGCGGTAGAAGGAGACGGACTCGTCAAAGGTGACGTCGCGAGAGTGAAAGAAGCGGTGAGACGGCGGGTGGTAGAAGTGCCAGTCGGACGAGTCAAGAGGGAAACCGAGGAGACGCAGGGGAGGGTGCGGGCAGTGAGCTTGTCCGTGCCAGAGGCACGAACGTGAGCAAGGCAGCCCCAGACGTGGAACGCAGACGCGTCACCAGGGGACCCGGTCCACAGAAGGGTCGGCGAAACCGGCGGCCGCTGGGGGTGCGGCCACAGGTTAAGCTGGTGAGCGGCGTAGCGCACGGCGAACGGCCACAGAAAATGGGGTGCACCGGCGTGGATCATGGAGGTGCGAGCCACCTCCATGACCAAACCGATGCGTCGCTCAGCGACCCCATTCTGCTGCGGGGAGTCCGGCAGGGTAAACGTCTGGGTGATGCCCTCCGCACGACAGAAGCGACCAAGGACACCGGAGGCAAACTCGCCACCCCGGTCGGAGTGGAGGCGCAAGGCAGGGAGACCGCGGTGGACACGAGCAGAGACAAGCCAGGGGATGAGAACGTCAGGCACGTCGGCCTTCCGCTCCAGGGGAAAGACGGTGGTGTAGCGCGTGAAGTCGTCGGCAAGCACTAGGAAGAAGCGCTCGCGACGTGGCCCATGGAGCGGGGCTGGGCCCCAGACGTCCATGTGCAGAGTCTGCAGTGGTGCGGTGGTAGGGGGAAACGAGGAGGAGTGAGGGGCACGGCGGAGCCGGCCCTCGACACAAGGCGTGCACGGGGGGGCGGGGGAGGAGGGAAACTCGGGGAACGAACCGGGGAGACCAAGGACGAGACCGTGCTGGGACATGTGACGCAGACGCGGGAGTGCAGGGTGACCAAGGCGGTGGTGCCAAAGGAGAGTCGGGTGAGTGAGGGACCGACAGGAGCACGCAGCAGCAACCTGGGTAGACGCAGCCACCTGGGGGGAAGACCCAGCCGGGGAAGTCGCGGTGTCAAGTGTGAACAGGCCGGACACCGGGTCCCGGGGGAAAGTGGTAAGGGGGGCACCAGTGGCGGCCTCGGTATAGACAGCATACCGCTCGTGACCAGGGAACGTAGTGGTGACGCCAAGGTCCTGGAGGCAGCCGACACCAACTAGGTTCCTGGAGAACGAGGGGATATGCAGACCTGTGAGCGAACCGAAAGGAACCGCCGGACAGGGAAGGGAGGTGGAACTGCGGGCAACGACGGGACCACCGGAGGGGTCAGCAAGAGTAACTGCAGCGGGAACAGGCAGCGGCGTCAGCGTCGTGGAGTTGCGGAAGAAACACCGGGAGGCGCCAGAGTCCAAGGTGAAGGAAAACGCAGCAGTCGCGCGAGGCGGCAGTGAAGCGGTGGAAGCACCGAGGCTAAGCAAAGCAGGAGATCCTACGCCTGACGCAGCAGGGGAGTCTACGCTAGGCACATCTACACTAGGCAACACAGGGTAATAAGAGGGAAGCACACTAGAGTCATCAGCATACATCACATGCAAGGCTGCTACAATGGCATCCATGTCCAAGTCAAAAATCTGAATGCTACGCCTAAGCAAGCTGTGCCAGTCCGGGAGGTCGGGCGCCGGGCCGAAGCGCTGACGGAACAGGTCGTCCAGACGACGAAAACAGCGAGGAGTGGAATGACCGATCTTACCGCAAACGAAACCGCAGCGAGGACCGGTCTGGATCTGGTACTGACAGCGCCCGCCTCCAGAACCACCACCCGGCGCACCACCACGCGCACGACCACCACCAGCTCCAGGCCACCCAGGCGGGAGAGCACTCGCCTGCCTCGTCTGCGGCGGCTGCTGCGGCTGCTGCGGAGGCTGCGGCTGCGGCGACTGCTGCTGCTGCGACTGTGGAGGCAGCGGGGCAGCTGGACTGGGCAGGGTCCCCACGTCCGCACCGGCACCGGACGACCCGACTCCACCACCACCCCCACCCGCACCCCCGCCGCCTCCGCCGCTCCCAACCTTGGGGCAGCGGCCCTTCCCCGAGCGGGACTGCACTGCAGCAGCAGTCTCAGCCACAGCGACAGAGCCGTCGGAGAAGGTACACTGAGCGGGGGCACAACCCTGAAAGATAGGGACCGGTACTGTACCGCTCGCCTGGGCGATGGAGCGGTGACGAGTCTCTATAACAGTCAGGGTGTCAACAAAGTCGGTGAGGGTGAGAGCAGCGGGGTGGATGCTAAGGAACTGGTCGCGGGCGGCGGCAAGGCGGTCAGGGAGGCGGGTGGCAAGGAGGTAGAGGGTAGAGGTCATGGGGGGCTGGTGGACTCTAAGCTGTGCATCAGTGCAGGCAGCGCGCCAGGTCTCATCTATCGAGCGCAGGTGGGCAGCGAGGTCAGAGACAGTGGGGAAAGACGCAAGGTCAGGAAAGAGCAGGGGGAGGATCAGGCGACCCACTGAGGCAGCAGGAGGGGTAGAATAGCGCTTGATGACAGCATCGAGGTAGGCCTGGGCGGTAGTAATGGTTCTAAAGCGAGGGCGCTCAGTGGGGGGGAGGGCATTGCTAATGGCGAGCTGAGCAAGGGCATCGCGGGAAAGCCAGACAGAGCGGGCAAGGGCAGCGGCGGCAGTGGACTCGCGCTCAGCGGGCGTGGGATCAGCGGGCAGCACAGCAGGGGGGTCAGGGCAGGGGAGCATACCGTCTAGGTGGGCAGAAAGCGGGTGGCCGTCCTGCCGCTGACCAGTGAGGTGGCGGCGAAGGTCAGCCAACCACGCCTCGAACTCCAGAGGCTGACCCTCAGCATCAAAACGAAGCTCAGCAGCCATCAGGGGCAGTGTAGGACAGTGGAGTGCGGTGTAGTGCCGTGCAGTGCGGTCCAGTGCGGTGCAGTGCGATGCAGTGCGGTGCAGTGCGGTCCAGTGCGGTGCAGGGCAGTGCAGTGCGGTCCAGTGAGGTGCAATGCGGTGCAAGGCGGGGCAGGGAAGTGCAGGAGGGTGCAAAGGCGGCGCGAGGAACGGGGGACAGTACCAGGAAGGATGTAGGGCCGGGGCAGGTGCGACGGGACCGGGCAGGCGCGACGGGGCCGGGCTGGCGCGACGGGGCCGGGCAGGCGCGACGAGGGGCCAGGCGGGCGCGACGGGGCCGGGCGGTGGCGACAGGGGCCGGGCAGGCGCCACGGGGCCGAGCGGCTGCGACGGGGCCGGGCGGACGTGACGGGGCCGAGCAGGTGTGACGGGGCCCAGGAGGGGCGCTACGGGGCCCAGGGAGGAGCGCGGCAGGGCCCAGGAGGGGCGCTAAGGGGCCCAGGGAGGGGCGCGACGGGGGCCTGGGAGGGGCGCTACCAAGGTCAGGAGGGGCGCGACAAAGCCCAGAAGGGGCGCTACGAAGCCCTGGAAGGGGCGCGACGGGGCCTGGAGGGGCGCTACGAAGCCCTGGAAGGGGCGCGACGGGGCCTGGGAGGAGCGCGACGGGGCCTGGAAGGAGCGCGACGGGGCCTGAGAGGGGCACGACAGGGCCCAGGAGGGGCGCTAAGGGGCCCAGGAGGGGCGCGACGAGGCCCAGAAGGGGGCGCGACGAGGCCCAGGAGGGGCGCTACGGGGCCCAGGAGGGGTGCGACGGGGCGCTACGGGGCCTGGGAGGAGCGCGACGGGGCCCAGAAGGGGCGCTAGGGGGCCTGGGAGGAGCGGGACGGGGCCTGGGAGGGGCGCGACGGGGCCTGGGAGGGGCGCGACGGGGCCTGGGAGGGGCGTTACAGGGCCCAGGAGGGGCGCTACGAAGCCCAGGAGGGGCGCGACGAGGCCCAGGAGGGTCGCTACGGGGCCCAGGAGGGGCGCGACGGGGCGCTACGGGGCCTGGGAGGAGCGCGACGGGGCCCAGGAGGGGCGCTAGGGGGGGCCTGGGAGGAGCGCGACGGGGCCCAGGAGGGGCGCTAGGGGGGCCTGGGAGGAGCGCGACGGGGCCCAGGAGGGGCGCTAGGGGGCATGAGCGGAAGCGGTAGGTGGGGGGGGGTCCTACCTAAGCGTGATACCATAACAGAATAGGAATTGAATGATAATAGTGTTAGAGAGTACATGCACATATACCTAAATGTTGTACCCTCTAGGAGGTTACCCTATACAGTCTATACAAAACATGATCAATAAACATGTTTGACACAAAGAACAGTATTTCGTAGTTTTTCAAGCTCAGCTCGATTGAAAAAAAAAAACGAACAAGATGAAAAACGCAATGTCAACTACCATTAGCAGCGAAAAAACGGGCAGAAACATCAACACAAGTTGCAGCGCGAATTGGAAATGTCAGCAAAGGTCAAGACTCGGGAGGATTTGGACCGTCGAATTCGCGGATTCTGTTGTGATTTGACGGTCAGAATCCTCCCGAGCGAAATCCTCCCGTCGAAGTCGCGGATTCTGTCGCGATCATGACGGTCGCAGGTGCCGCACAAACCTGGCCCTGACTATAGCACTCAGCAGGGATTGGCCAACGACGATTGGTTTGTGAGTTTCGTCGTAGCGGATGCTGTACCTCGCTAACAGTCGCTCCGCGCAGTTTTGAACACACATGGCCTAAAACACTCAAATTCAAATTGCATTTTACATAACACATGGGCACTATATTTTTCCGGGCCACTGTTAACACCCAGTCATTTTTTTAGTGAATTTTTATATACACCATAGGGTGTTATATACGGGGGATTACGGTAAGAGCCTTGTTGTACCTAAGCCACTTGAAATGAGAACGATGCCTATAGCAAAGGACAAGAAAACAAGCTTTCTCAATTGTGATCAAGAAGAAATTACCGTACGAGGGTTCATAAGTCAGCGACATACCTAGTCACCTAAATGGTCACGTTAGATACCACAACACAGTACTGTACCATACCATGCATGGACGAACCCCTCATTTGCGAACTCGGGACCTCCGTGATTGTGACTCGAGCAGACACAATGCTCCAAGCCACACTACACCAGCAAACTCTGCCCAACATGTGCATTCATACAGCCAACAGGTGTCAGCCTCCAGCCCAGCCCCCGCTCCCATCAGTGCCACATGCGTGTTCACTTGGCCAATGAGCCACTGCGCGCACTAGCACTACCCCCTACCCCACTTCGACCCCCACGCACTCCCGCCCCGCCCCTCCCAGCAGACCACTCGCCCGCACCTGCCACACCCCCACCACTCCCTGCCGCCCGCCCAGAGCCTATAGGCCTGGCCCTGCTGCCAGGCGGACCGGCCCACCCAGCAGGCACCACCGGGCCCCCGACGACCTCCGTCACCCCTGCCAGCCTGGAAGCACCTGAGCTTGAAGCCCCACCAGTGCCTATTCCGTTCGCCCTACCAGCAGCAGCAGCAGCGGCATGGGGGTCAGCATGCATGGAGGAGGAGGCGACGGAGAGAGTGCGGCTGAAGGAGCTGTCGGTGTCAGACGCCTCGTCGCGCTCCATGCGCTCCACTAGAGAGTCCATGGACGTGAAAAAATCCCGACGGGACGCTGGCCCCCCTTGCGCTGCTGCTGCTGCTGCTGCTGCGGCGGCGGATGCGGATGCTCTTGGTGATGGCGATGGTGATAGGCGACTGCGATCACCAGCGGCGCCACCGCTGCTACCAGTGCCTCCCGTTCCTACGTCTGGCGTCGTCTTCCGACGTAATCTCTGCTGCTGCTGTTGCTGCTGAAGGTGCGATGAGGAGGCCATAGGCTGGGATGCTGTCCTGCGCGCTTGTCCAGGCCCCACACCATTCCCTGTGCCGCCACCGGTGCTTCGGCCTGGTGTTGTGCTTCGCTTGCTGCTGCCCGTCCCAGCAGCAGCAGCAGCAGCAGCAGCAGCAGCAGCGGCAGCAGAGGAGGCAGTGGCGCTCCTGTAACCCTTGGAGTCAGAGCTCGCCCGTGCACTACTGCTCGCACTGCCAGCAGCTGTCAGGGCAGCAGTGCTGTTACCTGAGCCTGTGGCACCCGAGGTGCGGTGCAGAGTGGTGCCAGAGCCACTGGGGCTAGCAGAACCACGCACCCCGCGTGGGCCTGTAGCACTGGTGGCTTGAGTCGGAGCAGCAGAGGCGGAACCAGGAGACGAAGAATCCGGGAAGAGAATGCAAGACGTGGGTGATGCTGACTGCTGCCTGTGCTGCTGCTGCTGCTGCTGGAGTTGCTGGTGCTGCTGGTGTACCTGCTGCTGTTGAGAAAGCCCTGTGTGGTGAATCAGCATGGAGGACCCAGAGCCAGCAGCAGCCACACTGTGGGCCTCCCTCTGAGCTGCTAGGGAGGCGAGCAGTGCTGACGACCCCATGCCACCTGGAACCGCCAGTGCCATGTCAGCGCCATTACCTGCTGACGCAGCAGCAGCTGCTGCTGCTGAGAGGGACGTGGACCCCCCTGCAGGGTGCAGTAGGGAAGCAGCGTCGGCAGCAGCTGGGGATGCCGGGAGGAAGAAGGGCCTCATGTGGGGGTCGTGGGCAAGGGCGGAGGAGGGGAGCATGGAGGAGTGTGCATAGGGGTGGAGGAAGAAGGGCGAGTTGGGGTTGTTGGGGTTGTGCAGGAGAGGGGATGTTGTGTAGATGGCTGACGCTCCTGCCGACTGGCAGGTGTGGAGGCCAGAGACGGGGGAGAGACAGTCATGCACAAGGGGAGAAGAAAGGGTGGGAGCAGGAGGGTTGGGAGCAGAAAGGGTGGGAGCAGGACGGGTGGGAGCAGGAAAGGGAGGATGAAAATAGCAGGAGTGAATGCGTGCAGCAGAATGGAGGGTTCCAAGAGGGTGCATGCGATAGACAGGTGGAAGGATAGAGGCAAAGTGTGAAGGGGGAGGACCAGAGGGAGCACGTGCTGTGCGCCAAACACACGCACCGCCATATTCTTCACACATAGCGGCAAACTCCTGTATCCTTTGCGCCCAGAAGCAGTGGGGGAAGCAGTGGGAAAGCAGTGGGGAAGCAGAGAAGGAACAAGTGGGGGAAGAAGCAAGAGCAGCAGTGGGAGCAGCAGCGGAGGGTGGGAGCGCACAGACCTGCAGGAGGCGGCGGTTGGAGTCAAAGGGCGAGTCCACTGCGGCATCGGTGAAGGAGGAGATGGAGGGCGACGACACGTTGCCACTCTCCATGTGCTGCGCCATCAGCCTGCTGGGGGCGAGCGGGGGGGAGACCGAGCGGGAAGGGGAGCGAGTGGGGAGCGCGAGCGGGGGGGGCGAGCGGGTGGGGCGAACAGGGGGGCGAGCAGGGGGGAAGCGAGGGGGCGAGCGGAGGGGGGGAGCATGACGGTTGAAACTAGGGAAAAAGGAAGCAAGCAGAGGAGAAAAGAGCGAGATGCAAGAGATGGGGGGAGTGGGATGCCGGGAGACAGGCGAAATTTGTGTGAGAGAGGGAAAGAGAGGGAGACGACGGGAGGGAGAAAAGGCAAGGGTAAGCGGAGGCCAGCAGGGGCCATGGGCAGAGTGGAATGAGGCGAGGGTGCAACACAGGGGCGGGGAGAAGATATGAGTAGGCAGTGCATAGGCGGCGCACCTGCCGTGGTGCATCTGGTGCTGCAGCATGGAGACGGCGGCCTGCCTCTCTGCCTTCTCCACCTGCAGTTCCTCCATCAGCGCCATCAGCCGCCCGTTCAGACTCGCCACGTCCACCGCGCCTGCTGCTGCTGCTGCTGCTGCTCCCCCTGCTGCTGCTCCCCCTGCTGCTGCTGATGCTGGTGCTGCTGCTGCTGCTGCTGCTGCTGGTACCACTGCCATGCCCGGCGCTGCTGAGTGTGCTGATGCTGGTGACGGCGCTGGTATGGGCTCCAGACGGGGAGTGGTGGCGACTGACGAGGACGAGGAGAGGGGCAACCCTGACCCTGCAGGCACTGATGCTGCTGCACCGGCAGAGGACATGGAGGCAGCGGCAGCAGCGGCAGAAGCAGCAGCAGCAGCAGGAGAAACAGCTACAGCAGGCGCTGACAGTGTGGAGGGTGACGCGGCGTCAGCACCGCCCTCTGCCGCACTAATGGTGGCGATCGGGGCAGAGGAGGCAGGTGGAGCAGGCAGGGACAGCAGATGCGAACCAGCACCAGCACCACCAACACCACTACCACCGCCACCACCACCACCCCCAACCCCAACGCTAGCAGCAGCAGTGAGTGCGCGCTCCATATCCACGGCCATCTTGCGGTGATGCGCGGAGATAATATTCCTCCTCACGTCCGACACCCTGTGCTCAGTCTCCAGCAAACACCCCTCCAGCACGCTCGCCCGCTCCATGGCCGCGGCCAGCCGCATCTTCACCACGCCCACCTCTGCCTTGGCACGCGCCGCCTCCGCCTCTGCCGCCTCGCGGCCTGCGCTCTCCTCCACCAGGCGTGCCTCCAGCTCGCTCGCCCAGCTGCGGGCGCCTGCTGCTGCTGCCTTCATCTCCCGCGCCGTGGCCCTCAGCTCCTCCAACTCCCTCTCCACCTCCTCCATCTCGCGCTGCCTCTCGTTGTTGCCGCTGCTAGGACCACCACCACCAGCAATGGCAGCAGCGGCACTGGTGCCGCTGCCTCGGCTGCCACTGCTGTTCTGCCGCTCCCCCAGCGACCCCCCACCCGCCCTGGGCACAAGCGCCAGCGCCTGGCCCCGCTCCTCCCCCTCCCCTTCGCCCTCCCCTCGTCCCCCGTCAGTCAACCTGCCCCTCTCTCCCCCTCCCCCTCCGCCTTCCCCTCCTCCCACCCGTGCCTTCACCGCAGCGAGCTCCGACTTAAGCTGCTCGTTCTGCTGCATAGTATCCATCACCTTAGCCGCCACCTCAGTGAAGGCGGTCCGCGTTTGGCTCATGTCCTCCTCCACCTGCTGCTTCTCCCTGTCGAGCGACGCCACCAGCTCGTCCAGCTCAGCGATGCGCTCCCGCGCCTCCCCCAGCTGCTGACTCAGCTCGCCCGCCTCGCCCTCCACCGCCACCAGCTCCTCGATCCGCCGCTGCGCCTCCGCCAGGCTGGCGTTCAGCGACGCGGTTGTCTCGCGCCACGTGTCCAGCTCACCAGCCATCCCTGCCAGCCTGGCTTGCGCTGCCGCCAGCTCAGCCTCAACCTCCCGCTGTGGCCTCCCACCCTGTGTGCCTGATCCTCCTCCCCCTTCCCCTCCCCCCTCCCCTCCTCCCTCCCCTCTCCCTCTTCTCTCCTCCTCCAGTTCCCTCTCCAGCCCCATCGCTCTCTCCTTCCACCTCGCCACCTCATCCTCCACCTGCGCCACGCGTGCGTTCACCGCCTCCAGCTCAGCGCGGAACCGCTCCTTATCTGCCAGGCTGTCGGTGAGCTGGATGACCATGTCCTCCACGGCCGCCAGCTCGCCGTCCACGGCCTCGTTCTCCGCTTGCGCCTGAGCCAGATCCGCCTTCAGCTGCTCTATGCTCTCCTTCGCCTCTTCCAGCTGCCACTCCAGCTCCTGCACCTGCTCCGCCTGCTGCTGCTGCTGCTGCTGCTGCTGCGCCCTCCCGTCATCCACACCCCCTTTCCCACCACCACCACCACCACCACCACCACCACCACCACCACCACCACCACCACCACCACCACCACCACCACCACCACCACCACCACCACCACCACCACCACCACCACCACCACCACCACCACCACCACCACCACCACCACCACCACCACCACCACCACCACCACCACCTCCGTTTCCTCCTCCCTCCTCTCCAGTTCCTCCTCCTCTCCCACTCCCACCCCACCCATCCCGCCCATCCCCCCTTCCCCACCGCCCTCCCGTCTCCCCCCGCCTCCCCCCTACCAATCACCTCTTCAAGCTCCACGGCCCTAGCAGCCGCCTCCTCCGCCAGCGCCGCCGCAGCCTCAGCAGTGGCCTTGTGCTCTGCGGCCGTGGCCTCGGCATCGCTCGCCCGATTCACCGCCGCCTCAACCTCCTCCTGCAACCGCACCTTCTCCTCGCATGCTCGCTGCAACTCCCCCTCCACAGCCACTCTGTACCGCTCCAGCTCCCCCTCCGCCTTCCGCCTCTCCTCCTCCGCTACAGCCAGCTCGCCCTGGAGCCGGGCGACGGTGGCGGTGACGGCGGACACCTGCTCGTTGGCGAGGTGCGCCTTGCGCTGCAGGGACTCTACTTCGTCCATGAGTCTCGCTGCGTTCTTGACGCTGAGGTCGCGCTCCTCCTGCATGCCCTCACGCTCCTCGCGCATCACCTCCCACTCCTCCCGCACGCGCTCCAGCTCGCCCTGCAGCGCGTCCCTCTCGTTCTGCAGCGCGTTCCTCTCGCCCTTGACCGCGTCCCGCTCCTCCCGCACGCGCTGCATGCGCTCGCTCTCCTCCACCTCCAGCCCCGACATGAGGCTCTTCACCTGCTCCTGCTCCTCCCGCGCCCACTCCCTCTCGTTCCTCGCTGCCGCACACTCCTCCCTCAAGATCGCACACTCCTCCTTCAGACTCTCCCTCTCCTCCCTCACTCCCTCACTCTCTTCCTTCACCCTCGCCATCTCCCCTTTGACCTTCTCGCTCTCCTCCCTCACTCTCTCATTCTCCTCCCTCACTCTCTCGCTCTCCTCCCTCGCTCTCTCACTTTCCTCTCTCAGCCCCTCACACTCCTCCCCAAGCCTCTCCAGCTCCTCCTTCACCCCATCAATCTCCCCTCTCAGCCGCTCACACTCCGCCCTCACTCTCTCACTCTCCCGCTGCCACCTCTCCTTCTCCTCATGCATCCTCTCAATCTCCTCCCTCAGCCTCCCGCACTCCTCCCTCAGCACCACCACCTCTTCCATCACCTTCTCCCTCTCCCTCTCCGCCTTCCCCCTCTCCTCCTCTGCCCGCTCCCTCTCCCTCTCCGCCCGCTCTCTTTCCTCCTCCACCCCCCTCGTCGCCCTCCCAGTTCCTTCCTCCAGCTCTGCCACCCGTGCCAGGAGGATATCTCTGCCTCTCACCACCTCATCCCTCTCCTCCCTCACCGCCTCTCCCTCCTTCCTCCACGCCTCCCTCTCCTCCACCAGAGCATCCCTCTCACTCCTCGCCTCGTCCCTCTCCTCTCGCAACCCCGCCCACTCCTCCCTCTCCCGCTCCTGCTCCCCCTCCACCGCCTCCCTCTCCGCCCTCATCCTCTCCCTCTCCTCCCTCACTCTCTCACAGTCCTCCTTGACCCTCCTCACCTCCTCTCGTGCTGCATCCACCTCTCTCTGTGCCTCCCGCTGTGCGTCTCTCTGTACGCTCCTCGCCATCTCACTCTCCCCTTCCTGCAGCGCCGCGACCAGCCGGGTCAAATGCGCCTTCTCCTCCTCTCCCTGCTCCACTGCCTCTTTCCACTGCTCCCTCTCCTCCTGCAGTCGCCCCAGCTCCCCGTTCGCCCTCTCCACCTCCTCCTCCAGTTGCCGTCTCTCCTCCTCCCACTTCTCACTCTCTCGCACCCACTCCTCCTCCTTCCTCTCCCACTGCTCTCTCTCCCCTTCCCACTGCTGCCTCTCCCTCTCGAGAACCTCACTCACCTCTCTCACTCCCTCCTTCTCCCCATCCGCTCTCTCCCTCACTCTCCTCAGCCCCTCCACCTCGTCCCTCAGCCCATCCCTCTCCTCCCTCACTCTCTCCCACTCCTCCCTCACTCTCACAACCTCCTCCTCCAGCTTCGCCCTCTCTTCCTTCTCCCCCCGCACTCTCTCCGCTTCCTCCGCTTCTATCCTCCCCACTCTCCCCCTCAACTCCTCCCTCTCTTTCCCCACACTCTCCCCCTCCACCCTCATAGCCTCCCATTCCTCCCTCAACTGCTGCACCTCCTCTCTCAACTCATCCCTCTCCTCCATCACCACTCTCAACCGCTCCTCCTCCTCCCCTCTCGCCCCACTCACTTCCCCCTTCACTCTCTCCCTCTCCCCCACTGCCGCCGCCCTCTGCTCCTCCGCCTGCCTCCGCCCCTCCTCCGCTTTCTCCACCTCCCCCCTCAGCCTTTCCCCCTCCTCCTGCGCCCGCGTCAGCTCCACGCGCATGCTCTCCCACTCCGCCACCATCCTATCCCGCACGTCCGCCATCCCATCCCGCTCCCCCTTGGCGCGCACCAGCTCCTTGCGCACCTCCTCCCGCTCCCCTTCCGCGCGCCTCACCATCTCCTCCAGCTCCGCGCACCTCTCCCCCAACCGCGCCGCCTCCTTCCGCGCCTCTTCTCTCCGCGCCTCCTCGTCCGCCTCCCCCTCCTTCGCCCGTCGCTCCTCCACCTCCTCCGCCATCCGCGCCAGTCTCTCGCGCAGCCCTTCCGCCTCCCCCTCCGTCTCCTCATACCGCCTCTTCCACTGCTCCACCTGTCCGCGCATCACCCTCAGCGTCGCGTCCCGCTCATCCCTCTCTGCGCCCGCCTCCTCCGCGCGCCTCCTCTCCGCCCTCAGCTCCCCCTCCGCCTCCTCCCACCTCTTCCTCCACGCCTCCGCCTCCTCCCCGCCCGCCCTCAACTCCCCCTCCCGCGCCCTCTCCTCCTCCTCCATCCTCCTCACCCTCTCCTCCATCCTCCTCCCCTCCGCCTCCCTCTCCTCACATCTTCTCCTCCACACCGCCACTTCCTCCCTCAGCCTCCGCACCTCCTCACCCCCTCCCGCTTCCCCCCTCCCCTCCGCCCACCGCGCGCGCCTCCATCTCCGCCACCCTGCTCTCCATCCGCATCTTCTCTGCCTCCGCCTCGTCCGCCAAGTCCTTCAGCCTCAGCAATTCCCTCTCCAGGTCATTAATAAGGATCTGTCTATCCTCTAGAACCACCTGCATGGTGTCTATCTCCGCGCTAGCTTCCACCAGCTGCTCGTCCATGCCCTTGAGCCGCCCCTCCAGTTCCCCGTACTGCGCCTCCCACTCGCGCGTCTTCTCCGCAATCGCCTCCTGGATGCGCCGCGCCTGCTCCTCGCGCACGCGCCGCAGCTCGCGCATGCACTCCTGCACAGAGGAAGCGCGGAGAGAGGCGCGGGGGAAAAGCGGGGGGAAGCGCGGAGGGCGGGCGAGTCACGGCGGAGGAGGAGGCAAGAGGTGGGGGCGGGGGGCGGGGAGAGGAAAGGGGAGAGGATGGGAAGGGAGGATGGATGTGAGGGAGGGATGGGAGATGAGGACGGAGAAGCGCGACGGAAGATAGTACGTGTATGAGGAGAGTCGTGCTGGTGGCGGTGGCGGTGGCGGTGGTGGTGGCGGTGGCGGTGGCGGCGGTGGCGGTGGCGGTGGGGGCGGTGGCGGTGGCGGTGGGGGTGGTGGTGGTGGCGGTGGCGGTGGCGGTGGCAGTGGCGGTGGCGGTGGCCGTGGCCGTGGCCGTGGCGGTGGCGGTGGCCGTGGCCGTGGCGGTGGGGGGTGGTGGTGGTGGTGGTGGTGGTGGTGGTGGTGGTGGTGGTGGTGGTGGTGGGTGGTGGTGGTGGTGGTGGTGGTGGTGGTGGTGGTGGTGGTGGTGGTGGTGGTGGTGGTGGTGGTGGTGGTGGTGGTGGTGGTGGTGGTGGTGGTGGTGGTGGTGGTGGTGGTGGTGGTGGTGGTGGTGGTGGTGGTGGTGGTGGTGGTGGTGGTGGTGGTGGTGGTGTGGTGGTGGTGGTGGTGGTGGTGGTGGTGGTGGTGGTGGTGGTGGTGGTGGTGGTGGTGGTGGTGGTGGTGGTGGTGGTGGTGGTGGTGGTGGGTGGTGGTGGTGGTGGTGGTGGTGGTGGTGGGGTGGTGGTGGTGGTGGTGGTGGTGGTGGTGGTGGTGGTGGTGGTGGTGGTGGTGGTGGTGGTGGTGGTGGTGGCGGTGATTGGCCAGAGGGCCCGAGGAGAAGCAAGAAAAGGCTCGTGGGGAACACAGACGAGAGAATCCTCAGCACTCTCCACACACCACGCGCCATTCTCGCCTGCGTTGGCTCCGCCGCTCACATCTCCAACGCAACTCTCGACTCTCTGCCCGCAAAACCCCCGCCCACTTCCCCCCATCCTCTCCCACCCCTTCCCACCCCCGTCCATCCTCGCCCCTACGCCACTCCACCGCCACCCTCACATGCACATCACCTCCTCTTCTTTCGTCCGCATCCCGCAGCCTCTCCCTCCCCGCCTTGCCCCACCCTCTTCCTTTCTCCTCACCTCCGCCCAACAACTCTCTTCCACCGCGCCCCAAACCACGGGTACCCTCCCCCCTCCCCCCCCTCAAACGACCCTCAGCCCCCATCAGCAACAGAGACCCTTCCCCCTCCTCCGTCCCCCCCTTCCCCCCCTCCTCCCGCTCCCCCTTCTACCGCTGGCGCGCGACTGACCTTGAGCGCGGCCTCCTTGCGCGCGACCTTCTTCTCGATCGCGTCCCGCAGCTGCATCGCCTGCTCCACGTGCGCCCTCCCCGCCGACCCGGCCCCCCCCGCCCGCTCCCGCTCTCTCTCCCACCCCGCCGCTGGAGGCACCGCGATTGTTGGGCACCGGGTGAAGGGGGAAGGGGGAAGGGGGGGGGGGAGGTGAGTGTGAGGAAGGGAGAAGGGTCGTGTTTGGGGTTTGAGGGGATGATGGGAAAGGGTGGGGAAGGATGCGGAAGGATGCGGAAGGATGCGGAAGGATGCGGAAGGATGCGGAAGGATGCGGAAGGATGCGGAAGGATGCGGAAGGATGCGGAAGGATGCGGAAGGATGCGGAAGGATGCGGAAGGATGCGGAAGGATGCGGAAGGATGCGGAAGGATGCGGAAGGATGGGGAAGCGGAAGGAGCTTTTGAATAGACTCGACTCAGAAGGCAATATGCTCAACATGTAAGACGGCCAGTAGCGTGGAGGCGGGCTGCCATGGACTTCATAGAACAGCGGTACAGCATCCCCGGCGATTATAAGTCGCCGACTCAAAGCCTCGTCTCGTCGCCGCTCAACTGGCGACGCGCAGAAACCCCAGCCTTGAACATGCAGCTGAATTTTTATAAATATATGTATTTTTTACTTTAAATTAAATTCTCGCAATAAACCCGCGCTTGGATACGCCTGGCGCTTCAGATAGTCCAAAAGGGGGCCTTAGTAGGTCCAGAACCCCCCACAAGTACACACGCGCAAAATCCCCCTGCTTTTTACCCCACGCGCTCACTGTGGAGGAGCAAAAGGATATTACCCGTGCTGTCAGACGGCGCGACCAAAGAGTAGCAGCTGACGGCACGGCGAATCATTAGCATAATAATAACACGAGAAACGCACATACGACGGCGGATCACTAGCATAAAGAGATAGCACGGCGAGCGCCGTGAGCCCAGTCCCGACGACGGCGCCGTAGCACTGTCGCTTCCGTTACAAGCCAATCTCGGGTTCGCGAGGCGACGTGCCGCGACACGGGATTGTGTTGGTTTCGCTGCGAATTTCAGAAGAAAACCGGCTTGAGCACAGCTACACGAGGCGGTGCCCAAACGCGGCTCGACTAACGTTTCCGAGACGACGCTACTCGGTCGGTGGGAAGAGCAGAGCGGGTCGGGTCGGGTCGGGTCGGGTCGGGTTGGGACGACGCTCTCACCTGGCATGGCGTCTCGGGGTTGTCGCTGCGACTGTGCATCCGCAAGGCTGCTATCCATGGAGCTGATCGAGTTGATGGAGGCGGAGGAGAGAGCAGGGAACGCAGCACCCGCGCTGTAGCCGTCCTTGGTGTCCGGCGCGTTGGACGCGGTCGCCATGATGCCTGCTGGCTCGGAGTCTTCTACTCGACCGTTCATACGAGTCATGAGCTCATGATGGCACGAGGTGATGACGTCATGAAATTACGGAGGCGTGGGGCTCTCGGTTCATCAACAGCGTTCGCTGTGCTGACTAGTCTGGCACTGCCAAGAGCAGCATGGGAGCAGCATGAGAGTAAAAGAGGGTGCTGCGGACTTGTACAGTTGAGGGGAACCTAACCACAGGAGCGGTTTAGCGGAAAATGACGGGTCCGGGTTGTGTTCATAATGATGAGTTTTAGAACTTCGAGCCGGGTCAAAAGCAAGGAAACCTCCTAACTTCTCCTAAACCCCGAAAATGCATAACAGTACTGCGAATGTGACGTATATGGGACGTACGTGCCACAAGAGGGTGACCCGAGAGTGACGTCTGATTTCGGTGGAGTAAGGTGCTTTGAGTTGGAGTGCGTTCAGAACGGTCTCAGGGCGATGGGAAACGCACGACTGGGACACGCCCTAACAGTCAAAGAACCTCTACTCGCGCGTATTTCAGTGGGGAGGTGTGACAAACTGAGTTTGTCTCAGTTCCTAGCTAGAACTGCACTTGCTTTGACTGTTCTTGTTGACAGTCAGCCAAACAGGACCTTAGTGCGGAGCGAGGCTCGGACTCCGCAAACAAGCCTTGATGCGCGGACCACAGACTCCCCTCGATGCACCCTCTGTCCTGACAAGAAATCCTGTCCGTTCAATTAGGGGGACCTCGGGGCGTTTCTCTGCTCTTTTCTGCTCGCTTCGCCTCCCAGAGCACCTTGGCATGTGACGGACGCGCGAATCAGCAGGCAGATGCTTCCCGCCACTTATTGGCATGTCCGAGCCGCCTGATTCGTCCGCACCCAACACCAAGCCGTCGAGCCTGGTTTGGAAAAGAAAACCTCTAAATCTGCAGCCCGATTAACTCAACCATCTAAGAGCGTGTTCCTACCAGCCTCTTCCCAAGCAACCTCTTCCCAGACTCGCGTGCTACAGTGTCGCAAATTTTGACGCGAAATGTTTCAGTGCAATTTGGCGAAGTGCGAAGTGAGATTCTGCTTCCCGAGATTCAGGGGCGTGTTTTAAAACCTCTTTTCAGACGAGAAGATTTTGCGACAAGCGCGAATCTGCACAGTATAATTTCGACGCCAGCTGGTTTTATGTGGTTGAGAGCGATGGAAAGCAAATACGAAACGGGAGTATTCCGCAAATATGAACTCGCTCTCTAGGTCGCGCGTGAGTCTGGGAAGAGGTCGCCTGGGAAGTAGCTCGTAGGAACACGCTCTAACTGCATCCAAGTTGTCCAGAGAAGACCATTGTGTAAAAAAGGGAAGGCATATCCCTGTGCCTAAATTGAGAAAACTCGCAATATCAACTAGTATGTGATCTCCTTGCCAAGATCTAAGATATCAGAGAGTGCAAGATGGGAGAATAACCACACCACAATCCGGTCAAGATAATCGATTCCCCCAGCATGGTGACCTCTACTGAATAACAGGGCTGCAAATGCAGGAAGGAGAGGATGAGCCTAAAGCCTTGAGTCACAACACTAATCAAGCATCTGCCTTCTCTTCCGTAGCCTCGTCCTGCATCCAGAAATCACAGCACCCAAGTCAGGAGCATGAAACCCGACTCACCCAAAACCGCATAAACATAACGTTATACAAACAAAGGGCAAGCCGTGCCTATTCAAAATTTTGATAGAATCTAACCTGGAGGTGTGTCCCCTAAATAGATCAACCCATGGCCCGCGCACCTGCATGTCAGAAGTCCAAAGTGTGAGGTTGTCCCGCAGCAGCTGCATGATCAGCGTGCTATCCTTGTACGAGTCCTCTCCCAATGTGTCCAGTTCAGCAATAGCCTCGTCGAACGCCTGTGACAGAAAGAGAGATTCGAGAGGGTGATTGCGGCCATTCAGAGAAAATACTGAAACATAGCACGAGTGGAAGTGTGTGTGTGAGGGAGCAAGAGAAAGCGGGAGAAGGGGCGTGTGAGGGAAAGAGGGGGCGAGTGAGGGAGCGAGAGAGGGGGCGGGAGGAAGAGAGCGAGAGGGGGGAGAGGGAGGGGGCGAGGGAGGGGGCGAGGGAGGGGGCGAGGGAGGGGGCGAGGGAGGGGGCGAGGGAGGGGGCGAGGGAGGGGGCGAGGGAGGGGGCGAGGGAGGGGGCGAGGGAGGGGGCGAGGGAGGGGGCGAGGGAGGGGGCGAGGGAGGGGGCGAGGGAGGGGGCGAGAACGAGGGGGCGAGAACGAGGGGGCGAGAACGAGGGGGCGAGAACGAGGGGGCGAGAACGAGGGGGCGAGAACGAGGGGGAGCGAGAGAGAGGGAGCAGAGAGCGAGAGCGAGAAAGAGGGAGTGAGAGAGCGAGAGCAAGAGAGAGGGAGCGATAGAAAGTTAAGATGGACAATGAGTAACTGAGGCACAAAGGGAAATAACCTGCTTGGCAAGGGTGCAGGCGCGCTCGGGAGAGTTCAAAATCTCGTAGTAGAACACGGAGAAGTTGAGAGCAAGGCCAAGACGGATCGGGTGAGTGGAAGCGAGGTCAGCATTGGCGATTTCCTGCGTAACCACAAGGAAAAAAAGAGCGAGACAGGTGCAGCAATGTTGGAACGGCGTATGGACTACACTGTTCGGCGTAGCTATGCACTCGGAAAAAAAAACGCCTCTAGTGTGGACCTTAAAAAAACTTGTCGCGCAACGGGTCAAGACTACACTGTTCGGCTTAGCTATGCACTCGGAAAAAAAACCCACAGGGGACCGATCGAAGGACAACGTCGTGGAGAATAGAAAGGAATGCACAACAAAACGCACGCACAACCAGGCCAAGAAACTAAAAGAACGAACACGATAAGGAACAAGAGATAAACGGATGAACATATGTGGACATAGAGCAGACAACATCCCACAGACATGCTTGGCAATGGTCACACAGACCTGAGCCGACTTGTAGGCGGCCAGTGTGCTCTCAGCAGCATCCTTTCTATCAGCGCCAGTCTTGAACTCAGCCAGGTAACGGTGGTAGTCGCCTTTCATTTTCAGGTAGAAAACCTTCGACTCCGCAGAGGCGGCAGCAGGGATGAGAGTGGTGTCCAGCAGCGACAGAATACGTCCGCAAACCTCGTCGAGCTCCTTCTCGATCTTGGCGCGGTACTCCTTGATGACGGTTACGCGATCTTCATGTCCTCGGCTCTCCTCCTTCTGCTCGATGGACGACACGATGCGCCATGCCGCACGACGAGCACCGACGACGTTCTTAAAAGCGACAGAGAGAAGGTTACGTTCTTCGACGGACAGCTCAGCTCCGTCGGTCATCTTAGCGACATCTTCGATAGCCTCCACCATTTCGTCGTAGCGCTCAGCCTGCTCCGCGAGCTTGGCGCGGTACACATTGTCCTCGCGCTCGGAACCCATGGCAGCTTAAGAAAAACAACGAGGATCTGGATCAGGTAGGCTTAGATAGGAGGCTGCAGCAACCTCTTCACACACAAAACACAAGCTTGAAAGAAACAAACCTCAGATGTGATCAACAAATGGGTGGCAGGAAGAGGGAGCAAAACCTCAGATTTGGGGTAAAGGAGGAGGCAGGGTCAGCGGAATATACCCAGCAAAGCGATGGGTGGGGGGAGGGGGGAAGGCAGGGAAGAAAGGCAAGCGGGGAAGTGGGGAAGGGGAAGGGAGGACCCGGGAGAGGTAAGGGGTGGGGGGTGGGGTGGGGGGTTTGGGGAAAAGAGTGGGTGGGAGAGGGGGAACAAATGGTGAATGGCTGGGGAAAAGGGGGAGTTGGCAGGTTGATGAGGTCCACCTTCGAGGGTTTGGTCAGGGGAAAGCAGACAACAGGCTGGCCAGGGGATGGCCTTGGATTGGATGGGGTTTGCCTCGACGGCAAGGGTGGAGGCGCAATCGCGCTCGCATCCGCCTCCGTGCCAAAGTTCCGCAATCGAGCTCCGCGTGCAGTGGAAGTCTGAATGGGGAGAGGCAGATGCAGAGCTCGGAGGCCTGCCGCTAGATGTGCCACCAAGGCCCACAAGTCGAGGACGTGGAACGCCGACAAAACAAGGAACATGAACACCTCGAAATGGCGTAAACTCACTCTTACAACTGCCAATAAAAATTAATTTACAATGATGCAAAAGAGCCAGGAATACATAATGCACACCTAGGGAACAAGAATACCTGAGAAAAAACAAGAGGCCCAAATGATGACGGCTACGCAGGCTCACTGAGATCTGGCTTGCTCAAACATAGCACCGAGTGTCAAACACATGTTGTATGTTTCTGTAACTATATAGGGTTGTGCCTTAGGGAGTACAACATTATGTTATATTCAATTGTATGCCTTGTTCTAGACATTTTTTCACTTCAACATGGTATCAGAGTAGGTAGGTCCTGTTAGAAGGCTAGCTTAGCTAGGAAGCTAGGAAAGGCATGAGGTTTAGCTAGGAGGAGCCATGGAGTGGCGTCAGGTTTAGGAATGAGAAAATTTGAGAAGAGAAAAGGTGTTGGAATGGAAAGAGAGAGGTATACAAGGAGGGGATTGTACCATCTACAGTAAAGTTTGGTAACCTACCAAGTCTAACAATTATATTCCATGCTATCAGTCCCTGAGGGTGACCTAGACGTCCTCGACATCCCGACCCCTCGCACCTACTCTGAGGCCACCTCGGGACCATGGGCCTCTCAGTGGATAGCTGCCATGGAGCAGGAGATGGCATCTTGGAGATCCACCGGCACCTAGTCGACGCAGTTCCCCCACCTTGGGTGAACGTAGTCGTTGGCCGATGGCTCTTCAAGGTGAAGCGCCTTCCTGGAGAGCCGCCTGACTTCGAGGCGCGCTACGTTGCTCGAGGCTTCAGTCAGCGTGAGGGGGTGGACTTCTTTCGGACCTTCGTCCCGACCCCGAAGATGACTACTCTTCAGGCACTGCTACACGTAGCAGCACAGCGTGACTACGAGCTGCACTCCCTCGACTTCTCCACAGCTTTCCTCCAGGGCAGTCTACATGAGCAGGTCTACCTTCGCCGCCCCCAAGGCTTCTCCGGTGCCTTTCCCCCTTGTACCGAGTGGCTCCTCCGTCGCCCCGTCTACGGCTTCCGACAGGCGCCCTGTGAGTGGCACGACACACTGCGTGCTACACTTGCTGACTTGCAGTTCTTCCCGTCGTCTGCAGACCCCTCGCTCTTCGTCCGTTCCGGCCAGACTCCATTCTACATCCTTGTCTACATAGATGATCTGGTCTTTGCTACTGCGGACAGAGACGCACTGGCCGCCGTGAAGGCTGAGCTGCTAAGGAGAGACACCTGCACTGACCTAGAAGAGCTACGCCGCTACCTTGGCTTGTAGATCTCCAGGGTCAGAGCAGCACGCACCATCACTCTCTCACAGTCACACTTGGTGTGCCAGGTCATTTAGAGGTTCGGCCTTCAGTTGTCTTATGCACAGCCCATCCCTCTATCAGTAAACCACAGACTCTCTGCCCTAGTCCTTGAGGAGGCTGTACAGCCTAGTGGTCCCTACGCAGAGCTGGTGGGTTGCCTCATGTACCTGATGACTTGCACTCGTCCAGATCTCGCATACCCTCTCAGCATCCTGGCTCGCTTTGTGGCCCCAGGCAGACACCGACCACAGCACTGGTCGACAGCTAAGAGGGTTTTGCGTTATCTAGCAAGTACATCGGGCATGGGGCTAGTGCTAGGACGACGGAAACCAGTGGTCCTTACCGGGCAGACAGACGCTTCTTGGGCTGACAACGCCGAGACTCTCAGGTCCTCACAGGGTTACTCCTTTAGCCTTGGTGCAGGTGCCATCTCGTGGAGGTCCACCCGTTCCTCGTCTGTTGCCTCATCTAGCTGTGGGGCTGAGATCTACGCAGGTGCCATGGCGGCACAGGAGCTCCGCTGGCTGACCTTCTTGCAAATCGACTTGGGTGAGAAGCCTAGCTCTGCCCCGGTTCTGTACGCTGACAACAGGGCCATGATCCTCCTGTGTCAGGAGCCACGACTTGAGGGCAGAGCGAAGCACATCTAGCTGCGGTACTTCCTCCAGCGCGAGTTGCAGCAGCGTTGCCAGGCTCATGTAGTACACTTGGCCTCAGGTGCCAACACAGTTGATATCTTGACTAAGGCGCTTGCGCCTAAAGATCATCAGCGGCACTGTGTACAGCTAGGTCTCGTTCCTGTAGCCTCTCACTTGCTAGGAACTTGATTGTGTACAGACCTTTATATATATTACCCTGACTGGCCTTGTGGCCTTTTCCCAGTGGCTGTACTAGTAGTGCCACCCTGGTCTTGCTCTTGCCGTGTCTGTACTTGTTTGACTGGTCTTTAGACCCCTACCTCAGAGGCTGGACTAGTAGTGCCACCGTGAGTTGTTTCTCTCTCATCGGGCACTGCCCCTATCAGGCCTCAGGATATCAGGGTAAAATACCCTTACGATCCTTATTATAAGGCTTGGGTGGGTGTTGGACCCTTATTTTTGAAAGTGGTTTAGTTTTCGACCCTTATGAGAAAAAACTAAATTTGTACAGCGCCGTGTTTTTTCAGAGTGGTCGAGTGTTGGGATCCTGATGCGGAAAAGTGTGAAGTAGGCTTACACTTACACAATCACACATGGGGTCCCCCGCAGATTTACCTCCCCCCCCCGGATCACGCCGAAATCAGACATAGAACTCCCCTCTATGTTGTGTGAGGGCGGTGATTGGCCCTTCACCAAAATAACCGTCTGGTCCGTGCTGGAGGCTGTGTGAGGGTGCTGACTGGCCCTTAACCAACTGGAGGGCTCTTGTCCAAATGTGCTATTGGTTGTGTGAGGGCAGAGTCGACCCTTGACCGTGTTTAGGGACCGACGCGTGCTTGTGGGGAAGCTTTGTGAGGGCAAGATTCCCCTTTTCCCCCACCCCTGCCATGTCAGTCTCCCACCCCCCCCCCCCCCCCCCCCCCCCCCCCCCCCCCCCCCTCTCCCTCTCCCTACATACCACCTCGATTCCTGCCGCCCACGCAATCTCCCACCCCTGATTTTTTCGATTCTCCCCACCTCCCAGTAATTTCCCCGCCCCTCCCAATTTCACTCCTGCACGTGCAAACCTGCCTTGGATTCATGAGCTCACGTTTCAGCCGCCAAATGGCCCTCGGCCATCAAGAAATTATTCTCCAAAATTTAGCTCCACCCCCCCCCCCCCCCCCGCCCCCCCCCTCCCCCCACCCCCCCCCCCCCTCGCGCCCATGGGACGTGAAGTAACAACAGCCATTTTTGAAGGACTACGGTCGTCACATATTTTGTAAGGGCTCTTTTACGATATTTCGGAAATCCGATTTCATGTGGTTTGGGAAATCCGACAAAAAAAAAAATCGCATTGATGGTAATGGGCTGTCTTAAACGCGAATCGAACGATCGTGTCAAGACAATTTGTGTCAGTTATTGCCCCAGAGTACTGACACTTCGCTGGCACGTGCCGGCCAAACGAGATGTGTTTTGGTGTGTCAGGCTGCCATTGAACCCCATAAAATGGCATGAGGTTTAGCTAGGAGCTAGGAGGTTTTAGGTGCTAGGAAAGTTGAGGAGAGAAAAGAGGATTAGAATAGAAGAGAGAGGGATACAAGGAGGGGTGTTGTACCATCTACAGTAAAGTTCAGTAAGCCTACCAAGCCTACAATTATATACTAACATATATAATTTAACACACCCCCTAGGCTTGGTAGACACAAGCCCACACCACACCCTTATGGGGAAAAGTAAAAACGTTCAGGACCCTTATATTACAAAGTATCTATGAAATCTAGCCTTACAGAAAAAGTGGCAAGAAGGGAATACCTGTCGAGAAGATAGGCTAGGCAGGAATAGGTGAAGCCATGAATATGGCGTGAGATCTAGATCTAGGAGGTAGGCGCGAAGTTTGACGAGAGAAAAGAGAACTAGGAAAGAAGAGAGAGGGATACAAGGACGGGTGTTGTACCCTCTAAAGTAATGTTCAGTAAAATCTACCAAGCCTACACTTATATAGTCACTTATATAATTTAACACACCCCCTAGGCTTGGTAGTAGAAGGACCCACACACCCCCACACCCCCTAACCTAGCACCCCCATTCCCATCAGCCACAACGGCTCCAACAGTTCCCCGAGGCCTTGGAGATGGCGACGGCGGTAGTCCCGGGAGCGGCGACAGCGACGGCGACGACGGGCGTGCGGCAGCAACAGGCCTGCGGCGACGACAGCGGCGACGGCGACGGCTTTGGCTTACGATGACGGTGACGGCAGCGGCCCCCGCCCTTCCGGCGGTGTGTCCAAACTCCGCACCAGGGGAACGACCGGCGAGAGTCTGACGGCGGCTGTGCCGAAGAGGAGGGGACAGAGGACAGGGGGAAGGGGCGGGGCTTCGGATCTTAAGCGCGGTGCCATTGCTGGCGCGGCGCTTACTGGCGAGCGGGAGGGCTGCATTTCCAGCAGCGACGCAGGTCGTGCGCGACGGCAACAGGCCGACGTCGCAGCCACGGCACCACGACGGCGCCCCACAGCATGGCATCATCGCCGCAGCTGCTCATCAACGCTGGGCCGACAGCACGCAGGGGCCGCCGCGGCATCTTGGAAACGGTGCCACGGCGGCAGGCAGTAGGAAGGCCGCGACGGCGGCAAACAGGCAGAAGGCCGCGACGGCGGCGAACAGGCAGAAGGTCGCGACGGCGGTAAACGGACAGAAGGCCGAGACGGCGGCACGGTAAGGACGAGTACACGGCGGAAGCGTGGAGAGCAGGCCCGGAAGGGCGTCCTGCTCTGAAACCATGTCGAGAAGATAGGCTAGGTAGGAATAGGTGAAGCCACGAATATGGCGTGAGGTCTAGATCTAGGAGGTAGACGTGAAGTTTGACGAGAGAAAAGAGAACTAGGAAAGAAGAGAGAGGGATACAAGGACGGGTGTTGTACCCTCTAAAGTAATGTTCAGTAATAGCTACCAAGCCTACACTTATATAATAACTTATATAATTTAACAATACCCTTATGAGAAAGAGTACTTCAAATGCTATCCAGAGGCCTGGCCCCTATCCAGTCTAGGGGGTGTGTCAAACATATATCGTATGTTTTTGTAGACTATGTAGGGTTGTGCCTGTAATAATTTGACAGGTGGTGCAGGAGACTTAAGTATAGAATCTGCAACCACGAGTACTTAACCAAGGATCTTTGCTGGAATGGCAGACTAGTAAGACAGCGGAAGTCTTATCAGAGTGAACCTGAGCACATGAACTTGTGGGTAGTCGAAGGATGAATAACCTGAGCACATAATTCTGTGGAAAGTCAAGGTTGATAATAGAAAGGCATTACAAGGAATTATAGCTCTAGGGAAAGTACCTGTTCGGCTAGTTGCGCGCTATGCGACCTATTCGTCATACTATAGGGTCGCGACTGTTCGCGTGACTGAAATGACTCATTACGCCTATTCGCGTAACTGAAGCGGTATGCTGACGTAATCCCGAGACGCGCGATGCTTTGCTGACATAAGCACTCGGACCTGTTTCCTTACCGAGAAACTCGATACTGCTAACTACACCAAAAACGGAACTTGCAGGAATGCAAAACGTCATTTATCACAACACTCCCCTTCATTCCTGGAAGTTCGATGTAGTCACGTCGTGGTTGGAGTCCGGCGAATGAAATCTGCAATCTGGAATCTTGTGACGTGTAAACTTCATGTGCTATAAGTAGTCGGCGGTCATTCCATTGGTTAAATGGTAGACCAATCGCGTTCTTCCATTGTTGATGACGAATTTTGGCTTTGACGAAGTGCGTGTAGATCATCCTTCCCCCCCTCACTTCGGCAGAGGAAAACTGAGTCGGGTTGAAAGTGGTTGGGGTTGCGCCAATGAACGTGGCAAGGCCGAAGGGGACGAATGCAGAACCACTAGAGTGTTGCACGTGGTGGAGAGGAGCCTCGACATCATCCGGAGGCTTGACAAAGAATCGTGAAGTGACGGGCAGAGAAATTTGTTGAGTCAGCAGTATATGCAGCTGCTCACGTAGTTCGTGTAGGATACTGTTCAAACGTTCTGCTCCGGTGCATTCTTGAACGCGATGATGAAGGGTTGGATGACGGTTGATGCCCATGCCCTGCTCGTAGTCATTGGAGGTCGTAGTGTGATAAGCGGCTTCTCTGTAATATAGGAAAGTCTGCAGCGGGGTACTGAGCTCGCTTGCTACTATGGCCAGCCAAGCAAGGAGTAAGAGTATGAAATATGAAGGTAGTAAAAACATTGAGAGTGCATAACCTTTCTCTTGAAGACTGGTAATTGAAGAATTGTCAGAAGTCTTCTCGAGAGTAGTTGTAGCGTGGAAGAATTTTTCAGGAGCGAGGTGCAGATTTTCCTCGTGTTCTTGACTAACATCTTCCTTGATATTAACGGCAGGTGTGTCAGCAAGGATGTCGGTGATGCTGCTACTCATATTTTCTTCTTCGATGCCGTTGAAGTCCTTTGGTGGAGTGGTTACCAAAGCTACTGCTGCGATGATTGACCGAGCTTGAAGAGGAGCGGCATCTTCAGAAGGTTTTGCTGCTTTGAAGCGTAAGACGAATACGCCATTCTTGGTTTCTGCTCTTCCAATGTCTGTGTTGTCATATAGTAACTCTTGCTCTTGTGTCGTGCAGTTTCCGACCGTGCGGATTTTCTTCTTCAAGAGTTGAAGAGTTGACACTAAATTGAAGCCGAGGTTGTCGATGATTAAAACATTGGTAAGGCGTAAAGAATTTCCAGTATCGATTGATGTCAAAAGGATACTGCCGATATTTTCCGCTGCAATTGTATGACCGTTGGCGAGTGTGATTGGGCAGGGTTGAAGAAGTCGACGACGGTTGTAGATGAAAGGATTTGTTGAAGAGACCATGTGGTGGCCACAACAATTATCCAAGTACCAAGTATCGGTATCGATACTGCAATTGACCATGTGAGTGGATGAAGTAGGTAAACGAAAAATTGAAGTTACCATATTAGTGGCTGAGTTTGAATTGGTGGCTGTCGGTTTTGATGAGTTGCTTGGAGGGGCAAAACTGAGTGTCGTTGGTGGTGTTGATTTTGGAGGCGCATGTTGCTGAAAAGACTGCTTCGAAGGCTGACGTAGCGGCTGTGATGATTGCGACCTCTCTGATTCTACAGGAGGTAAATACCTCTTGTTAAAGTAGCATCGGTCGGTAGAATGTCCTCCCTTGTTGCAAATCTGACAGAAGAATCGAGGACGTCGAGTTGGTGTTGAATAGAAACTGAGTTGTATATCCCCACTTTTGTTGCGTTGTGACTGCAGGTCAAGGTCTTGTTGTTCCGCTTGAAGATACGACGAAATTTCAGCTTCGAAGAGGTTCGGGTTCATGCGCAGAAAGGCGCGCGTCTGTCGCCATTCGGGTCCAAGGCCAGCAAGAAGGACCGTAAGATACATCTCACGAGGGAAGTATCCCCCACTTTTCTCCAGTTGATCGCGTAGTGTATGGACGCGATTAACGTAATCCATGACGTTCTCACTTGTCATCATCTGCGCATTTGTTAACTGCGAAAGAATCTTACTCACTGTTATTGTATCCCATGCCATGTATACCCCCTTCAAGTGGTTCCATGCAGTTTCAGCTGTTGTAAAACTTGAATGAAATGATCGGATGCCGAGCTGCTCCTTCGGTGACAGGTTCCGAACAAGAATTGTATACGCCCCGAGAGAGACGTGCAAGAAACTCTGCTGCTCCTGGTGTGTTCCCATAACAGGATAGGTGAATTCGCAGGTGAAGAACGGCCATAGACCGGCAGACTGCGCCAGAAGTTCGAACTCGAAGCTCCAGGAGTAAAAATCAACTCCGCTAAAAGGTATAGTGGTCTTTATTTGTGTACTGTTAAGTAAATTTGGAGGCTGAAAAATAATGCCCAGCTGTTGCTGTTGTTGCTGTTGCTGTTGTTGTTGGAATTGCTGTGGCTGTTGATGCTGCTGTTGTTGCTGAGCAGAGGAACGACCGAAGATGTAGAAAGGATGCTAAAACTGGTGCGACTGCGGCTGCTGTACAAAAGGTGAGAAAGCGAACGAACCAGTACTAGGAGCTGTGGCTCCACGCATGTAACTCGAGCCATCAAGGCTCATTCCACTGAACGCGGATGAAATTGATTGGGTTGAGACTGGTGGTTGTACTGACGCTTGTTGCTGTGCTGTTGTCTGTGATTGTTGTTGTTGTGCTGCAGGGGCAGTTGATGACATCCCTGGAGTACTGACAGAAGACGGATTCTGCTGCTGATGCTACTGCTTCTGTTGCATACCGATATGCGCATAAGCCGTTGGAAACGGTCCAGAGGCTGAGAGACCAGTGGGGGTCGTGGAGATATGTACTCCAGTAGTTCCGGAAATTGATCCGGTAGACAGTGCTGGTGATGAACCAGTCATTGTAATATTTCGAACAGGTGGTGTGCAGGAGACTTAAGTATAGAATCTGCAACCACGAGTACTTAACCAAGGATTTTTGCTGGAATGGTGTTAAAATTATATATGTTATAATTTAATATAGGCTTGGTAGGTTGTTACGGAACCTTTCTGTAGAGGGTACAAACCCCTCCTTGTACTCCTCTCTCTTCCTAATCAGGACCCCTTTTTCTCTCGACACTTTTTCCTACCCTCCTAGCTAAACCCCGCCGCCACATTCATGGCGGCCTTGTTCCTGCCTACTGCCTAGTTTTCCTCTTTAACAAATGGTAGAATAGTAAGATAGCGGAAGTCTTATCAGAGTGAACCTGAGCACATGAACTTGTGGGTAGTCGAAGGTTGAATAACCTGAGCACATATTTCTGTGGAAAGTCAAGGTTGATAATAGAAAGGCATTACAAGGATTTATAGCTCTAGGGAAAGTACCTGTTCGGCTAGTTTCGCGCTATGCGACCTATTCGTCATACTATAGGGTCGCGACTGTTCGCGTGACTGAAACGACTCGTTACGCCTATTCGCGTAACTGAAGCGGTATGCTGACGTAATCCCGAGACGCGCGATGCTTTGCTCACGTAAGCACTCGGACCTGTTTCCTTACCGAGAAACTCCCCCACCTGTTTCCTTACCGAACTTTACTGTAGAGGGTACCATCCCCTCCTTGTATGCCTCTCTCTTTCTATTCCAACACCCTTTTCTCTCCCCAACTTTTCTCCTTCCTAAACCTCACGCCACTCCATGGCTCCTCCTAGCTAAACCTCATGCCTTTCCTAGCTTCCTAGCTAAGCTAGCCTTTTAACAAACAGTGCCTTAGGGAGCACAACCCATTAGGTTATATTCCCTTGTATGCCTCGTTCTAGACATTCTTTCACTTGAACACGGAGGACATGCGAGGGGACAAGGTGTCAAACATGTGTATCTTCTATGTTTGCATAGACTGTATAGGGCCACCTTTTAGAGGGTACAACACTTAGGTATATTCACCTGTACACTCTCTCTACTCATCATTCAGTTCTCACTTTGATATGGTATCACGCGTAGGTTAGGATCCCCCACCTACCGCTTCCGCCCGTACCCTAGCTAGGCCCCGCCGCTTCCCCCTGGGCCCCGTCATGCCTCCTAGCCCCGTCGCGCCCCTCCTGGGCCCTGCCGCGCCTCCTGGCCCCGTCGCGCCCCCCTAGCCCCGTCGCGCCCCTCCTGGACCCCGTCGTGCCCCCCTGGCCCCTTCGCGACCCCCTAGCCCCGTCGTGCCCCTCCTGGGCCCCGTCGCGCCTCTCCTGGGCCCCGTCGCGCCCCCCTGGCCCTGTCGCGACCCCCTAGCCCAGTCGCGCCCCTTCTGGGCCCCGTCGCGCCCCTCCTGGGCCCCGTCACGCCTTTTAGCCCCGTCGCGCCATGCCTGGCCCAATCGCACCCTGCCCAGCCCCGTCGCGCCCTGCCTAGCCCCGTCGCGCCTGCCTGGCCCTGCCGCGCCTGCCTGGCCCCGCCGCGCCTGCCTGGCCCCGCCGCGCCTGCCTGGCCCTGCCGCGCCTGCCTGGCCCCGCCGCGCCTGCCTGGCCCCGACGCGCCTGCCTGGCCCCGCCGTGCCTACCTGGCCCCGCCGCGCCTGCCTGGCCCCGCCGCTCCTAACTTGCGCCCGTCTCAGCCGACCCCGCGCTCGCCCTTGCGACCTCCGCGCTCGTCTGCTCGGCCTCTGCGCCCGTCCCAGCCGGCCCCGCGCCCGTCCCGTCGACCTAGTAACCGCTGCTTCTGGCCCCCGCGCCCGTCCTGCCCCGAGCTGTGTGCGGCCCGCTCGTCGTCCCTGCCCCGGCCCTGCATCCTCCCTGGTACGGTTCCCCATCCCTACACCGCACTGCACTGCACGGTACCACCCTACACCGCCCTGCACCACGCTGCACCGCACTTACCGCACTGTACAGTCCTGCACTGCTCCTGATGGCGGCGGAGCTTCGCTTCGACGCTGAAGGCGAGCCTCTGGAGTTCGAGGCGTGGCTTGCCGACCTCCGTCGCCACCTCACTGGCCATCGGCAGGATGGCCACCCGCTTTCCGCACACCTTGACGGTACGCTCCCCTCTCTCCTGACCCGACTCCTCCGTCTCACGTCTGGTCTCACCGTCCCTCCCGTGCTCGTCCTGCCTACCCTGTCTTGCGCTCCCACCCTATGTTGCTTCGTTCCCACGCGTCTCGTCCTCCCCTTGTGCCGTCGCCTCCTCCGTCCTCCCTTGTTGTTGCACCCCCCCCGCTGTCTGACTACCTTCGTGGCGCTCGTCCTCTTGTTCCCCGGGTCCTTGCCTCTCTCGTTACCGACCCGTCTGTTCCGGTCTCGTGCCTTGACGCTCTTGTAGCTGCGGTCGCTGACTTCGCCTCTACCCGCCGCCTTGACTACGCCACCGCTCTGGTCTCGGACCCTGCCTGTCCTCCGTCTGTCGGGGGTGCTCCTGCCCTTGGCAGTGACGTCCTGGAGGACCGCCAGTTTGGGCTTGCTTTCCTGTCCGAGGCTGCTCCCCATCTCTGTTCCATGCTGCTAGTCCCTGAGGGTGACCCAGACGCTTTCGACATCCCGACCCCTCGCACTTACGCTGAGGCGACCTCGGGACCTTGGGCCTCTCAGTGGATAGCTGCCATGGAGCAGGAGATGGCATCTTGGAGATCCACCGGCACCTTCGTCGACGCAGTTCCCCCGCCTGGGGTGAACGTAGTCGATGGCCGCTGGCTCTTCAAGGTGAAGCGCCCTCCAGGAGAGCCGCCTGTGTTCAAGGCGCGCTACGTGGCAGAGGTTTCAGTCAGCGTGAGGGGGTGGACTTGTTCTAGACCTTCGCTCCGACCCCGAAGATGACTACTCTTCGGGTTTTGCTACACCTAGCTGCTCAGCGCGACTACGAGCTTCACTCCCTCGAGTTCTCCACTGCCTTCCTACAGGGCAGCCTACACGAGCAGGTCTACTTGCGTCGCCCTCAGGGCTTTACTGGCACCTTCCCTCCTGGGACCCAGTAGCTCCTGCGGCGCCCCGTCTACGGCCTTCGCCAGGCTCCCCGTGAGTGGCACGACATGCTGCGTGCTACCCTTGCTGACCTGCAGTTCTTTCCGTCTTCCGCAGACCCCTCACTCTTCGTTCGTGCTGGCCAGACTCCGTTCTACATACTTGTTTACGTCGACGACCTGGTCTTTGACACAGCAGACAGGGACGCACTGGCCTCAGTGAAGGCAGAGCTGCTGAAGAGACACACGTGCACTGACCTTGGAGAGCTGCGCCGTTACCTTGGCTTGCAGATCTCCAGGGACAGAGCAGCGCGCACCATCACCTTGATTCAGTCACACTTGGTGCGTCAAGTCCTTCAGAGGTTCGGCCTTCAGTTTTCCTCTGCACAGCCCACCCCTCTGTCTGTAGACCACAGACTCTCTGCTCCAGTTTCTGAGGAGTCGGTAGAGCCCAGCGGCCCCTACGCAGAACTGGTGGGTTTCCTCATGTACCTGATGACTTGCACTCGCCCTGATCTCGCATACCCTCTCAGCATCCTGGCTCGCTTTGTGGCCACAGGCAGACACCGACCGCAGCACTGGTCGGCCGCTAAGAGGGTTTTGCGTTATCTTGCTAGTACATCAGGCATAGGGTTAGTGCTAGGAGGACGTGGGCCAGTGGTCCTTACTGGACACACAGACGCTTCGTGGGCAGACGACGCCGAGACACTCAGGTCTACCCAGGGCTACTGCTTTAGCCTTGGTTCAGGTGCCGTCTCGTGGAGAGCTACCCGCTCCTCGTCTGTTGCCCAGTCCAGCTGTGAGGCCGAGATCTACGCTGGTGCCATGGCGGCACAGGAGCTCCGCTGGCTGACCTTCTTGCTCACTGACTTAGGTGAGCGGCCTAGCTCTGCCCCGGTCCTGTTCGCTGACAACATGGCCATGATCCTCCTGTGTCAGGAGCCTCGACTCGAGGGCAGAGCGAAGCATATTCAGCTGCGGTACTTCCTCCTGCGCGAGCTACAGCAGCGACGCCAGGCTCGCGTAGTACACTTGGCCTCAGGTGCCAACACAGCTGATATCTTTACGAAGGTGCTTGCGCCTAAAGATCATCAGCGGCACTGTGTACAGCTTGGTCTAGTTCCTGTAGCCTCTCACTTGCTAGGGCCTTGACTTTGTACTGCCCTTTATATGTATACTCAGACTGGACTTGTGTCCTCTCCCAGTGGCTGGACTAGTAGTGCCGCCCTGGTCTTGTTCTTTCCTTGTCTGTAGTCCTTATGACCGGTCTTTTGGACCCTTGTCTCAGAGGCTGGACTAGTAGTGCCGCCCTGAGCTGCTTGTTCAAGACCTGCCCCTATGCAGTCTAGGGGGTGTGTCAAACATGTGTATCTCTTATGTTTGCATAGACTGTATAGGGCCACCTCTTAGAGGGTACAACACTTGGGTATATTCACCTGTACTCTCTCTCTACTCATCATTCAGTTCTCACTTTGATACAAGGAATGCCTTGAAAACAAAAGAAAAACCACAGCCCAACATAGCAATATGGCAACAACTGTAAGCTCTCATGATCTCATTCATTATTCTTAGAACTCTTCTCTAGTCTGTGCTTCTTTTGAACCAACCCTGTCCTCCCTTGCATCAATCGATCGAAGATCCTCCCTTCTCTCGACTAGCCAAAACATCCTCAGCCTTCCTCTTGTTCACATGCTCCAAAACCCCTGCTCCCATGCCTGCTCCCTGAACGTCCATCACACCTGTTTCACCTCCAAGTTCCATGCCGACAGTTAACACCCCCTTCCCATCATCTTTGTCCCACTCCACCATATCATCACTATCGCCACCAGCATCATCAGCGACACCTGGTGCAAACTCACCTACACCATCCCCAGCGGAAGCATTTGCCCCTGCACCTGCTGATGCTGCCACAGCTCCCTGCCCTGGACTCCTGTCACCTGCAGGCTCTTCTGCCTTCAGATCCTCCCCTACCCTTATACTTGGCCCTGCTTCTCCACTTTGGTTCACCGCACCAGCACCAGCATCACGAGCACCAGCGGCACCAGCAGCACCAGCAACACCAGCAGTAACAGCAGAAGCATCAGCACCAGCGGAGGTAAGGCCATTGCTCTGACTCACAACACCTTCAACCTCCCCTTGCCTCTGCTTGAGCCCATCTCCCATGTCCTCCACCCCCTCGTTCCTCCCCCTCACATCTCCGCCATTCATCTCCTTCTCAGTGTCTCCCTCCCCATTCACACCTGCTGCCTTACCCCGTGCTTCCTCCTCTGCTTTGGCTGCCCCTGCTGCCTTCACTTCCTCTACTGCTCTAGCAGCTTCGGCTGCTTGTGCCGCCTCGGCTGCTTTGGCTTCTTCTGCTGCTTTGGCTTCTTCTGCTGCTTTGGCTTCTTCCGCTGCTTTAGCTGCCTCTGCTGCTTGTGCCGCCTCCCTCTCCTTATGCGCCAACTGCTCGACCAAACAGGCCGGGCACACAAGAGCGCAAAGCGGACACAGAGGGAGAAGAAGAAGACACGTCAGCAGAAGACGGTTTGGAGAATGATGCGAGGCCATGCGAGGTCATGCTAGGTGATGCGAGGTCATGCGAGGAGGAGGAGGAGGAGGAGGAGGAGGAGGAGGAGGAGGAGGAGGAGGAGGAGGAGGAGGAGGAGGAGGGAGCAAAGGAAGGCAACGTGCCTGCAGGGAGTGCAGTCGGAGGTCGCGGTAGGCCTCTGTCTCCTCAGGAAACACCCGGTCCATCTCGCTCAGCAGCTGCGAGCGCAATGCCTGGCAGAACCAGTGGCAGCCGGGGGAAAGGGTAACGGGAGAAAGACGAGTACGTGGAGAGTGGGGGAGTGATGGTGTGTGTGAGGGACTGTGTGAGAGAGTGAGAGAGAGGGAGTGAAGGGGGGCGGCGGGAGGGGAGGAATGGGGGAAATAGACGGGACAGGCTAACTACTATTGTAGGAACAAAGAGATTAAGGTGAAAGCTACATTACACTGGCAAGTGCAAGCAAACCTTATTGCCCAGCTGCTCCTCAAACAAGGTGTTTCTGCCGGCTGAGGACAAGACGTTGTCTCATACGTGCACATTCTCACGCAATGCCTCATGCCCCATGCCTTCATGCCCCACGCCCTCACACCCTCATGGCCCCGCCCATTTATCTAACAACTCCCCCCTTTTGCCTCTCCCCAATCCCCAGCTGCCCGTTCCTGTGAGCGCGTGCGTGCCTGTTAGCGTGTGCGTGCGTGCGGCTGACCTTGAAGGCGTCGACCTTGCCCTTGGTGGAGGCGTTGTGCTCCACGCACCCGCGCAGCAGCTCGCGCGTCACCTCGTTGGGGTTGCGCCCCTCGTCCACGCACCTGCCAGTGCCACCACCACGGCCGCCGCACCACCCACGCCACGCCATGCAGTGCATGCCAAATCATGCCATATCATGCCATATCATGCCATGGATGGATGGGAGCAAACTGACATCTGTGAGGCACGCCCGCATTCCCTCCCTGCGGGCCAGGCAGGCACAGCTCGCGTGGCTGGGGGGCCAGGTCCGCAAGGCGCGGACCCATGCAGGCCTTCGCTCCATAGAATACCGCTAGCCCAGCATCCTAGTCAGGTATGAGTATTACACGCACCACCACCACCACCTTGCCCCTTTCCCCGCTCCCCGCTCCCACCCTGCCTCACGCCCTAACAGCGCGCTCTGGCCTTCACACTACCCCCTCTGTTGCAATCACCTGAGCACGCCCAGCGGCACATGAGCCTCGCACTGTTCCGCTGCGCTGAGTAGCTCCGCGAACCCCGTGACCAGGCCGTTGCTGGCGCCAGGGAGAGGGGGGGGGGGAGAAAGGGGATGGGGGGAAAGGGGGGAATGGGGGAAAGTGGGGGAAAGAGGGGGGGTGAGGTGGGGGAAGAACGGAGAGACAGGGAGAGGGGACATCACAAGATGGGAGCGGGTAGGGCGAGAAAACGGGGGAGGGAAAACCGTTAAGAGCAGAAGCGCAAGTCAGCGAGAGCGAGTGGAGTGAACGACCGGCGGGAGAACTGAGAGGGGCGAAGGAGAGTGAGAGCCGAGAAAGGCACGCTGGAACTACAAGGGAGCAGATTGCGCGAGAAAGTAGAAGCTAGTTTCTCATTTTCGCTCAGCGACGGACAAGAGCGACGGGCGACGGACATGCGATCGAGGAGCAGCAGCTGGTTGGACTCGTGGAAGAGCGTGACAGTGCGCTCCAGCTCGTGCACGCGCGACAATGACCGCTCGATCGCTGCAGCCAGCTCCACCGTCGATTGCGACGACGAGGACGGCGGCGCGGGAGGTTGAGGCGACATGGTTGCCAAAGAGGGATCACGGCGAGAGGTGTATCCGTTCAAGTAGCAGGCCTAACCACAACTGAGCTTGGGAGGAGAGACGCGAGAGGAGACTGATCGTCATAAAAGTTCGTACCCTGTTCAGCACCGAGTTCCGCTACCATATTTAGGGTTGTAACCCTAAAAACCGCCCAAAAAGGACAAGCACACCTGCCGCACAAAATTTGGGGACGCGGGGCCCTGTTTCGGAGCACCTCCGCACATACACAAGAAACGCGATTCGATACACCTTTTCGTACTTCGTTTTTGGGTTGCGTAGCAACCCCTTACAAACTGTTATGATATAGGAGATATCAATGAAAAAGAACGTGAGAATACAAGGTCGCTATTGCAATGAAAGGCACGAGGTTACATAGGGGTTGGCGTAGTAGGGTGATAACCTCGGAACGTGGGTAGGTTAGGCAATGTGGCAACAGTGCCGGACGCGACTCGGGAAAGGGTTGGGCCGATAAATGAGGCCGAACGTGACGAGTCGAGGAGTTCGTAGTGTAAGGAATACGACTCAGTAAGGAATGGAAATTCCTTACACTATACCCTCCCCCCCCCCCCCCCCCCCCCCCCCCCCCTCCTAAACGAGACCGCGGGCATCGGAAACATTCCGACACTGATAATACGATGTTAGAATCAGGTATGATTCTAGCTCAGCGTGGGGCACCCAACTGTCATCTTCTGACGTGCGATCGCGCCATCTGACGAGGAAATCCACCATCCGACGGTTCAGCTGCGTTATGACTCGATGGCCGAGATTTTTCAAGGGCTCGGTTGTCGGTTCCTGCAGGGGCGTCAACTGCGGTACACTGCGGTGGCGTGCCAACTCCGACGAGTTGGGAACGTAGGGCCGTAGGAGGCTGGCGTGGAAAGCCGGGTGATGACGCCAATCAGCCGGGAGTCGAAGGTGAACAGTGACAGGTGTCACCATATTTGTCACTTGAAAAGGGTCACAGAATCTAGGTTGGAGCTTGCTCGGGATTGGCAGACGCAAATTGCGAGTGTCGAGTAGTACGAGATCTCCGACTTTGTAAGTGACGTCACGTCGATGACGATCGGCTTGTCGGCTTGCGACCAGGTTAGCTTTCCTGATTGCCTTAGCTGCTTTTTCTCGGGCGGCGAGGATGTCTTCGACATTCTGGGACCGAGGCACGGGTGTCTCGATGTTCGGGATAGAGGGTACTACAGGGCCCTGTCCGTAATTGAGGAAAAATGGGGATTGATTGGTTGTGGCGGAGGGCGCGTCATTATACGCGAATTCCAGCGGCGGAAGGGATTTCTCCCATGTCTGTGGGTCAGTGCAAGTAGTCCGAATGAGTTGCTCCATAGTTTGGTTGACTCGTTCGGTCTGCTCGTCGGTCTGTGGGTGGTAGGCGGAGGAAAACTGTAGTTTGGTGCCGAATTGGTCCCACAGGTGGCGCCAGAAATTCGATGTGAATTTCGGGTCTCGGTCTAAAACAATGGCGATTGGCAGTCCGTGCAGTCAAATGACGTTGGCGATGAACAGTTGGGCAGTTTGCTCAGCTGTAATTTTCTGTTGGCGGGCGATGAAGTGCGCCATTTTCGTGAGTCGGTCAAGGACCACGAGGATAGCGACGTTTCCGCTGGGACCGGCCGGCAATCCTGTCACGTAGTCCATCGTGATGTGTTGCCAGGGTCGCTCGGGCGGATCCAACGGCTGTAGTAGTCTGGCTGCTCGCTAATGGGATGATTTCATGATCTGCCAGGCGGTGTAGGAGGACACGTACTTGCGCACGTCGTCGGCCATGTTCGGCCAATAATAATTGCGATGCAACGTTTTCATAGTTTTGTCGACTCCGAAATGCCTGGATGTAGGGTTGTCGTGGGATTCCTGGATTAGGAGGGTATGAAGTAAATCGTAGCCGGGTACCCAGATGCGGGAAGTGTCGCGCTTACTAAAATAGTGTACGGTTGCGGTGGTATGCTGTTGATGAATAGCAGAGTGGAAGTCGGGGTCGATTTTGTAGCCGTGGGTAAATAGTCTGGTAAGCAGTGGGCTGGTCTTGGCGACTAGTATGGCGGCTGTTTGGGCAGTGGGTCGAGTAAGGGCATCGGCAGTGTTATTGGCGCCCTGTTTGTAGGTGATGGTGTAGTGGAAATTCAACTCGAGGAAATCGAACCATCAGATCTGTCCCGGGTTGAGATTCGGTTGGGCTTACATGTACTGGATGGATTTGTGGTCGGTCCGCACCGTGACGTCAGCACCTGTCAGGTAGCACCGCCAGGTCTTGAACGCATGGACGATCGCCAGCATTTCCTTGTCGAGTACTGTATAGTTTTTTTCCACGCCCTGCAGCTTCCGTAATTTGTAGGCGACCGGCTGTAATCCGTCGCCGAAATCCTGTAGGAAAACAGCACCGATGGCGATGTCGCTGGCGTCGGTGATGACTTCGTATGGACGGTCAGGATCGGAGATGCGATGGACAGGCGGCGATGTGAGGGCGATCTTCAGTTGGTCGAATGCAGCTTGCTGCTTCTCTCCCCACCAAAAACAATCGTGATACTTGAGTCGGTTAGTTAGCGGGGAAGATAACCCAGCCATATGAGGGATAAACCGGCGGACGTAGTTGACGAAACTAAAAAAACTTTGCAGCTCCTTGATGTTGCTTGGCGGCTTCCACTCCTGTATGGTCTTGATTTTCTTGGGTTCGATTTTCACTCCTTCGGTAGAAACGATGTGGCCCAAAAACTCCAACTCCTGCTTAAAAAAGTCGCACTTAGACCCTTTCGTGATGAGACGATTCTTGTGCAGCAGCGTGAAGACTGCATCAAGATCCTTTAAGTGCTGCTCCCTGCTGCGGCTGTAGATTAGGATGTCGTCAAGGTAGCTAATGACGTTCATGGTAATCTGGAAGGTCGAGGGCGCGTTCGTGAGGCCGAAAGGCATCTCCAGGTATTCGTTGCTGCCGTAGCGGGTTCGACATGCCGTCTTGTGACAATCCTCTGCGGCGACGCGAATATGATGGTGACCCCTTCGCAAGTCGGTTTTCGAGAAGAACTTGGCTCTGCGAAGTTGGTCGAGTAGTTCGTTGGCTCGCGAGATCGGGTAACGCGACTTTATGGTGATCCTGTTGAGCACGTGGTAGTAGATGCACATTCTGAATCCGCCATCCTTCTTCGGCATGAACAGTATCGGGGCGGCGTATGGGAACGTGCTGGGCCGGATAAATCCCTTTGTCAGAAGGTAATCCAGCTGCTGCTGCAATTCTTCCAGTTCTGGTTGGTTGAGACGAAATTGTCGCTGTACTGTCGGTTGGGCACCTGATTCCAGCTCGATGCGATGGTCTTCTGGTCGGCTCGGCGGAAGTCCAGCTGGCAGGTCGTCCGGGAAAATCTTGGGGTATTTCCGAATCAGGTCCGCTAATTCCGGAGGAATGGCTTCGCACAAGTTTGCGATATCTTCGGTTGTTGTCGTCGACGTCACCTCGCGAAGATCAACGGAGTACGCTGCAGCTCCCGCTTTTATCGTGCGCTTGAAAGTTATCGCATAGACTTGGGTGCTTCGCATGCGAGGCCCCGTCCATTTTGGTAGCTCGCGGGAGATCCCATCGAGCTTTATGCTAGAGCCGCCCATCCCCCAGTCGATCTTTGGGTTGTACCGTCGCAACCAATCATGCCCAGCAGCACATCGCACTCGTCGAGAGTAGTCGCCAGCAGCCCCATCCAAAATTTTACAATTGGGATCACGACCCGGTGGGGACTGTGTGGCTCGGGCGAAGAAGCCTGCCCGTCAGTAAGGAGCCCGGTGCTTACTGAGACGACCCATTTCCCAGTCGCTCCTCCGGCTTCTTCCCCATAGAATTCTGGAGGGCTATGAATTCTTGGCAGTTGCGTCGGATGTGACTCGGCCGGCCACAGATATAGCATAGCCTCGTATTTTGCGGAGCAACTGCGTAAATATCCACTGCGTCCACCCCTTCAATTGTGGCGCGCTGGTACTGTTCTCGAAGGCGACCTCCGTCGTAGAAGTTCGTCCTCGGCATCGTGATCGAATCCGCGGCTTCGGCGAGCTAGATGTAGTCTTGTAACCGCTTTGCAGGGCGTTGCAGTTTTATCTGGTACTATATTTCAGGCTTCAGACTGCCCATGTACCTGTCGACCTTCTCCAACTCGTGCATGTAGCCACATCTGTCCACCAACGTCAAGAATGACGCGGTGTACTCGGATACAGATCACAGCTGCTTTCACATGCATAGAGTCCCGCGTGCCTTGTTTGAGTCGGAATCGTCGCCCAGCTCCTCTGAACGCCTCTCCTGCGCCTGTCGAAGCCGTTGGTTCTCGTCGCGGAGGTTGTTGACGACGCTTGTCAAATTATTCAACTACTCCATTACTGTTTGCAGGTCCACAGTTTCCCGAGCAGGGTTCGCAACTGACGAGGTGGACTGTTCCTCAACCGTGGAATCTAATGGGGCCATGGCGGTCAGGAGGCAGAAGCTAGCGGACACGCTATAGTTGTTGACGTAAAAATATTTACGATGCAAAACAATTGCTGTGCAGGCGTGCTAATCACCTCTGACCACCCTTAATTAATTAACGAGAAAACGGAAGGTTCCTGGAAAGCTCGGGCTCTGATACCAGCTGTTATGATATAGGAGATGTTAATGAACTATAACGTGAGAATACAAGGTCGCTATTGCAATGAAAGGCATGAGGTTATATAGGGGTTGGCGTACTAGGGTGATAACCTCGGAACGTGGGTAGGTTCGGCAATGTGGCGACAGTGCCGGACACGACTCGGGAAAGGGTTGGGCCGAAAAATGAGGCCGAACGTGACGAGTCGAAGAAATCGGGTTTACGCGCTAGCGTACGACTCAGTAAGAAATGGAAATTCCTTACACAAACGTTCTGCCAATTGGGGGCCTCAGTAGGTTTGGGAAATATGATACCTTTAAGAGAATAATTGGTCCGCATAAGATTTTTTCTCAAACTGTAGGCCTATTTGTTTTTTGTTTATTTGTTGTATGCATATAATAAAGTCGAGTGATCTTTACCGTGCCGCTATATTTTGCATTAGACAAACACATGTGCATTTTTACACATTCCACTTTTGCCATTGAATATGCACGCATCAAGAACCGCACGATCTAAACAAGAACGACACTCGAATAGAAGAACATCTCAACAAAACTTACACAGTTGAATTGTATTGAACGCACACAAGTGTGTATTTTTACTCGTGAACTTTGACACGATCACTCTTAACAGATTTCCACATTTAATTTGCACAACACCGAGCACGATTTGAACGAGAACTGCACTCAAATACAGGAACAGCACAAGAAAACTTGCACGCTCGTTTTGCACTAGACGATGACGTGTGCATATTTTTATGCGTGAACCTCAAGTCAAAACGAGCACATTTGACAGATTTCCATATAGAATATGCACAGCACCATGCATTATTTGAACAAGAAATGCACTCATATGCAAGGACAGCACAAGAAAAGTTGCACACTAGTTTTCCACTAGATGAACACAAGTGCGTATTTTTACACTTGAACTTCACGATGAGAACTTCTGAGAGGTTTCTGTCCGAATACTAGAATGATTAGAAACAAGGGTGAACAAGGGAAATATAAGGTTGGAGCTGTACTCTCTCAGAACAATCACCTATTTAGCCTATAACTTCTACATACTAACATATGTATAAGTTGAAACACCCCCTAGGCGAGATAAGGGGTAGTGTTGAGCAAGAAACAAGCAGCTTAGGGTGGCACTACTAGTCCAACCTCTGAGGCAAGGGTCCGTAGACCAGTCAGCAAGAGTACAAACAAAATAAGAGCAAATCAGGGCGGCACTACTAGTCCGGCCATTGAAAGAGAAGCCGCAAGGCCAGTCTGGAAGGTATAAATATAGAGGAGTACACAATCAAGGTCATAGCAAGTGAGAGTCTACAGGAACTAGGCCAAGCTGCAAGCAGTGCCGCTGATGAACTTTAGGCGCAAGCGCCTTAGTAAAGATATCAGATGTGTTGGCACCGGAGGCCAAGTGTGCTACACGGGCCTGGCGACGATGCTGAAGCTCACGCAGGAGGAAGTACCGCAGCTGGATGTGCTTCGCTCTTCCCTCAAGTCGAGGCTCCTGACACAGGAGGATCATGGCCCTGTTGTCAGCGTACAGAACCGGGGCAGAGCTAGGCCGCTCACCTAAGTCGGAAAGCAAGAAGGTCAACCAGCGGAGCTCCTGTGCCGCCATGGCACCGGCGTAGATCTCAGCCTCACAGCTAGACTGGGCAATAGACGAGAAGCGAGTGGACCTCCACGAGATGGCCCCTCAACCAAGGCTAAAGTAGTAGCCCTGGGAGGACCTGAGGGTCTCAGCGTCGTCTGCCCAAGAAGCGTTAGTGTGCCCAGTAACGACCACTGGCCTGCGTCCTCCCAGCACTAACCCCATGCCCGATGTACTTGCTAGATAGCGTAAAACCCTCTTAGCGGCCGACCAGTGCTGTGGTCAGTGTCTGCCTGTGGTCACAAAGCAAGCCAGGATGCTGAGAGGGTATGCAAGATCTGGATGAGTGCAAGTCATCAGATACATGAGGCAACCCACAAGCTCTACATAAGGACCACTGGCCTCTACTGACTCCTTAGCAGAAAGCCTGTGATCTACTGGCAGAGGTGTGGGCTGTGCAGAGGAGAACTGAAGACCGAACCTCTGAAGGACCTGGCGCACGAAGTGTGACAGTGTGAGAGTGATGGCGCGTGCTGCGTGATGGAGATCTGCAGGCCAAGGTAGCGGTGCAACTCTCTTAGGTCAGTGCAGGTCTGTCTCCTCAGCAGCTCAGCCTTCACAGAGGCCAATGCGTCTCTGTCTGCAGTAGTGAAGACTACTAGGGGCGCTTCTCTAGGGGGGCGCTTCACATTGAAGAGCCACTGGCCATCGACTACGTTCACCCCAGGTGGAGGAACTGCGTCGACGTAGTTGCCAGTGGATCTCCAAGATGCCATCTCCTGCTCCATGGCAGCTATCCACTTAGAGGCCCAAGGTCCCGAGGTCGCCTCAGCGTAAGTGCGAGGGATCGGGGTGTTAAAGGCGTTTGGATCACCCTCAAGGACTAGCAGCATGTAGCAGAGATGGGGAGAAGCCTCCGATAGGAAAGCAAGCTTGTACTGCCTGTCCTTTAGGACGTCAGTGCCAAGGGTAGAAGCACCCCCGACGGATGGAGGACAGACAGGGTTAGAGATCCGAGCGGTGGCGTAGTCAAGGCAGCGGGTAGAGGTGAAGTCAGCGACAGCAGCGACAAGAGTGTCAAGACTCGTGAGAGGAACAGACGAGTCGGTAATGAGGGAGGCAAGGACCTGAGGAACAAGAGGACGAGCAGCACGAAGGTAGTCAGACAGAGGGGGAGGTGCGACTGCGAGCGACGACGGAGGAGGCGAAGGTAGGAGGAGAGGACAAGATGCGTGGGAACGAAGTTTGATATCGGCAAGGTGAATGAAGCCTCCCTGCTCGAGGGGCCCGTCCTTGGGGCGCCAGACGAAGTCATGTCCTTCGGGGACTGCTTCGTCATCTTGGAGCCCACTGGGGAGCTAACGTAGGCTCGCCGGGGGAAGGAGAGAAGTTTAGGATGCATGCCCGTTCCCGACCCATTTGCCTAGCTCTGTACACATGCTCCTAATGAATACAAAGGACCGCTTGAGAGAGAGAGAGAGAGAGAGAGAGAGAGAGAGAGAGAGAGAGAGAGAGAGAGAGAGAGAGAGAGAGAGAGAGAGAGAGAGAGAGAGAGAGAGGGTATATAAACAGCCCAGAGACCATTCTCTCTTCATTATTCAATTTTCCTCTTTGACCGCTTCTCGGCCTTCGGTGTCGGCGCTCGCAGGATGTGGTGACAAGACCGCATGCCGAACGCAGAACCCCTATATATATATAAATGGGCAAGGCAATATACGATGGCGATACACCGGGCAGGGTAAGCCACCTAGCTCCTAGACTAGCTACGGCGAAGGGCGTGCTAACCCCGCCACTACCGCCACAAGAACATGCCGAGGATCACACCGGCAAAGGCAGCGGGGCCAACACACCCTGCATGGCGCGGAGTACAGACGCGGAGGAAGACACAAGGCCGAGAGCAGTCTCGCCCGCCCCCGCGCGAGAGAGGGCAGACACCGCGAGTGGCGCCGCCGCGGCCTTGTCAACGACACCTCGCAAAGGGAGAGGGACGTATACAAGACCCCATAGTAGTCGCGCAGCCGCCTCCTCAACTTGTGCTCGCTGACGCCGTGACAACACCGGGTCCCGAGCAACGGGCGGATGCCGCGCCAAGGCCACATGCAACACCTCCATCACCTCGGCGAGCCAACCCAGACAATCCGCCACCCCGAGCAGCTGCTCCGCCGGACTGTACTGTGGCCCGTCGTGAGACCGGCGAAGACGGGGGATGGAGAGATGAGGATAGCACCGCCGGAACCCCATGAGGAGGGCCAACCGGCGAGGCGGCCCCACTAAGAACAACCTCGTGATGAGGAGCAGAGGCAGGAAACGGACGGTACGGCGGAGCGACACCTACGCCAGGACGATAACCGCGGGGACGCGGGAGGCGCGACAACCCCGACCGATAGGGAGAGGGCACACCAGACGAGTGCTGGACCTCCCAGACACGGAGGTGACTACGAGGAGACAGCAGCAGGTCGAGATCCATCGGAACTAGCGGCTCGGGGGAGCACAGGAAGAGAACGCCGCGGAGAGGAGGCCGGCAGCCGCCAGCCACCAAGGGAGGGTAGTGCCACGAGGGGAAGGGGACGGTGCGGAGGGAGAGGCGGAAGGGGATGCGTAGGCACCCAGGTGCGGAGATCGTCGGAGGAGGGACTAGCGGAACGACGGCGACAGCCCTGGAGGGAGCGACACGGGAGGGAAATTGTGGTGGAAGCTGAGGGGAGAGCGAATGAGGAAGGAGGCTCGGAGGGCTCCAATTATACAGCCCCATCTGCTCCCCCCTCTCAGAACGAATCCATCACCGACGAGGGAGAAGAGAGTGGTGGGGGGCGTCGAGTCGCTCGAAAAACCGAGGCGCCACCGAGAGGAGGGAACATCGGAGCGCCCCAACCCCAAATCCTGACCTCAGCGAACTCCGACGAACAGGCCGCCCGCACGACAGAACAACTCGCAACGGACAACGACAGGTGGCGAGAAGTGGACACCTGGGACATTTCCCACCTCACCAACTCGCGACAACCACACGTGCCGAGGCGCCTGCCACAAAAAAATTTAGAGGAATACACTCACTTCCTGCTCACACCGCTCCTACGAATCGCAACAAACCCAACCAGCCTGTGTGAGAGCACGACCCCGTTACACCACTTGTCCCTTTTCTTATTTCCTTTCTCTTTCATTTCTCTTTTTATCTCATCTCATTTGGTTTCCTATACTCCATTTTTCCATTAACCTTTGGTTTATCCTGCTAGTATAATTATATCACCGACCAGGCTTGGGATGTACTGGTGCGCTATCTGGCGTAATCCTGCCATAATCCCTTAAAGCCAATAGCCTCGCGTGGCTATACGCAGGGTGATTCTATCTTCTAGAAGGGTCTATTCCCTTAGGATAAGATAAACCTGGTTACCTGATGTACTCTGGAAGTATAAAAGCGCCTTGTACTGATCGATAGTGCAACCTTTCCTCGAGTCATTCGATCCTGTGACACTTGGTAATCAGAGCTTTTCTCAACTAAGCAGCAGCGGGGATCGTGCCTCGAAAAACCGCCGGGGGCGACCAATTCGACGCCGATTCTGGTAAGCACCAGCTCCGCGTTTTTTCGAATTACCCCCTCCGCGCGTGTTTTTGAACAGGATGGTGAACCTCGACAACGCCGAGGTTACCCAGCAGCTCTTGGCGCGCATCGCAGCCCTTCAGGAGGAGATGCGAGCGGACCGCGAAACGTCGCGAAACGAGTTCGAGCGAGTAACTCGACTCGCCGTAGCGAAGCACGACTCGACAACGGCGACGACGCAACAGTCGCAGCAGTTTCTCGAGGCTCCGAAACCGCGCCCACCTGAGCCGTTCGATCCGAGCGATCGAAACTCCGACGCTCGCAGATGGATCGCCGGGATGGAGATCTACTTCGCAGCCGTCGGATGGAGCTCGCCAGTCTGGGACGGACAACGTGTACGACTCGCGGCGACACTGATGCGAGGGCCGGCACTCGAGTGGATTGGCGGCAACAGTACTTTCATCCATGGTGAAGCCACGTGGCAGCAGTTCCGCACCGACCTGCTGAAACGCTTCGAGCCGATAAATTCCAGTTTCCTTGCCCGGGAGAAAATTCATCGACACCGACAGTTCGGGAGTGTAGCACAGTACACGCAGCAGATGGAGGAATTTTATATCCGCATTCCTGACCTGACCGAAGGGGGAAAAGTACAGTCGTACCTCGCCGGGCTGAAGACCGAAGTCAAACGACAAGTGGCAGCGTCAAAATACGCGAGCTACTGTGACGTCGTATCGGCCGCGGAGCGCTTCGACATGGTCAACGCCGGGACACGACGGACGCACGTCGGCTGTACGCGACAGGGCGACCGCTCGGATCACCCCACGTTCACCGACCTGATGGAAGTCGACAGATTCGAAGGGCGGCCACGTCCGAAAAACACCAACTACACGTGTGATTTTTGCGGGGTGCCGGGTCATCGAGTCTTTGACTACAACAAAATGAAAACCGCACGTGCAGAGTACCAGGCACACAATAGTGGCGGAAATCCTTTGGCCAATCAAAAGCCAAAAAACGGGACTCACCCGTGATTGCGGATCTAGCTGGCGAAAAGGTAAATATCCGGAAGCGGCCGCGGGATTCCGGGAAAATCAACTTCGACGAAGCTGATTCGACGCGAGAAGGAGGAAATGATGGGGGAAAATCTCCACCCCACGACCAGTCTTCGCCAGGGAAAATCGCCGAGGAAAAATACGACTCCGCGAAAAAAGACTCTGCCGAGACAGGGAAACTCCTCGAAGACCCGAGAAATTATAAGGATTCGTTAAAGTTATCTTATAAAGATGCTTTAATGAAAACTTATGATTTTCGAGGAGCTAGGGCCTTGGAGAAATTTCGGGAGGGACTCCAAAAGAAGCAGACGGCCGTGGAGATTATACCGGTACCGGAAAACTTGGGGACCAAATTAAGGAGTGTGGAAAGAAGTCGACCTTTCCACGGAGTCAACGTCCTCTCCCGACACCAGCCCACAACGACCACCCGTTCCCCAGGGAAGACGTCGGTGGAGCTGAGGCAGCTCAAGAGGAAGCTGGGGGTCTACAAGAAGCTGCACAAACCCCGAACTCCTCCTAGGGATGCATCCAGTTCTTCGGCATCAATGACGCGCACAGTCGTCAAAGAAACTCCGGGCCCTGGAGAAGAGCCGTTCTCCAAGTAGCCTCGGCCAGCTGCCAGCTCAGGAGTAGATAGCAACACAAAGGTGTGTACGGAATATTGGGATGTACCCTATGACCCAATCAATGAGACTATCTTTGGGTACTCCGAGCAATGCCTGCCCCTCGTGCTCGAGGTCATTTGCAAGGGACGATTCCTCCAAGCACTCGTGGACAGCGGAGCATCACACACCGTCTGAAACAAGGCAGTAATCGACCGACTTCGGGAAGAGTACAAGCCATCAGGATTCTCTGCAACGATGGTGGACGGCAACAAGTTACCAGTGTACGGCGAAGCAGTGCTACACCTACAAATCGGGCCACTGCGCTGGAGACCTGCACTCCCCATCACCAACATCAAAGGGCTTGACTTTATCTTCGGGCGGGACTTCCTGAAAAGATTCAACCCCGAGATCAACTGGGTGAACCGCACCGCAAGCATGTACAACAATGGACGGAGAGTACAGCTACCCAACTGGGACGATACAGGAGATATCCCAGTGGAGACACTTGCCAGATTCGAGAAGGACGTGAAGCAAACCGATACCGGGTTCCTGGCGATAGCAACAGAGGAGGAGAATGACGGAGAGAAAGCCTCGGAACCTCCATAAAAAATCAAGGACTTACTGAAGGACTTCCAAGACATTCTTCCTGACGATCTTCCGAACGAGCTACCGCCATACCGAACGCATCAACACGAGGTCGTGGAGGAACCAGGTTCGAAGCCGACCTTCCGAGCACCATACCGGCTCAGCCCTACGGAGCTGATCGACATGAAAAAACAGATCGAGTATCTCCTAGCCAAAGGACTCATCCGGCCATCCACTTCGCCATACGGTGCCCCAGTACTCTTCACACCGAAACCGGACGGAAGCCTACGCATGTGCATCGACTACCGAGCTCTTAACAAGCAGACAATCCAGAATAAATACCCGATACCGCGAATCGATGACCTGCTTGACCAGCTTCGGGGAGCTATGGTATTTTCCAAACTGGATCTGCGGTCCAGATACTAGCAGGTACGGATGGCGGACAACTCTATCCACAAAACTGCTTTCCGAACTCGGTACGGATCGTACGAGTATTTGGTAATGCCGTTCGGACTAACCAACGCACCAGCAACGTTTCAAGCTGAAATGAACCACATTCTACGACCAGTTTTGGACGAGTGCGTGGTGGTGTACCTGGACGACATCCTCATCTACTCGCGCGACATGAAGCAGCACATCGAACACCTGCGACGCGCCTTCGAAATTCTTCGACGAGAACGGTTCTACGTCAAACTGTCCAAGAGCGAATTCGCCCTCGAGAAGGTCCAGTTCCTAGGACACATGGTGAGCGCTCAAGGAGTTCACGTCGACCCCAAGAAAATCGAAGCCGTACGTACGTGGAAGACACCCGAGAACGTGAAGGAGTTGCAGCAGTTCCTAGGCTTCGCTAATTACTACAACAATTTCGTGCCACAATATGCGAAAATCGCAGCACCACTCACGAATCTGCTGAAGAAGAACACGCCCTACAAATGGGAACCAAAGCACCAGGAAGCCGTGGAGCAGCTGAAACAAGCACTCACGACCTCCCCGGTACTCATCTTGCCAGATCTCGAACGCGACTACGTAGTCGAAGCCGACGCCAGCGACCAGGCAGTGGGAGCAGTCTTAATGCAAGACCAGGGGAATGGACTGCAACCAATCGCCTACCTCAGCAAGAAACTACATGGAGCAGAACTAAACTATCCGATACACGACGAAGAGGCCCTTGCCATCGTCATCGCCTTCAAAGCGTGGAGATGTTATCTCGAAGGACGACGAACAACCGTCTACTCCGACCACTGCAGCCTGAAATACTTGAAGACACAACCCAACCTTTCCAGGCGGCAGGTCCGGTGGATCGACTTCCTTGAGACACACTTCCACTACGACATCGTGTACAAGCCCGGCCACAAAAACAAAGCAGACGCTCTTAGCCGGCCTGCGCACGTTGCCGCCATTCAGATTGAAGGGATGAATCCACTAGTCAAGGGACTCTTCACACACGGGTACACCATCGACCCCGAAATCCCCTTGGCTGAAAAGCGACATTTGCTACAGTGGGACAGTGACATCGCATTCCGGAAGGGATCAATGAAAATCTGGGTACCCAATTACCCTCCTTTGCGCTAGTTACTACTCGAAGAATATCACGACGACCTCTACGCGAGACACTTCGGTAGCAACAAGACGCTCACCGGTATCGCCAAACACTACTACTGGCTCCACATAGCAGATGACGTACAGAAATTTGTCACCTCGTGTGATACGTGTCAGCGGATGAAGAGTAGCAAGCAGAAAAAGGCGGGACTACTGCAGCCTCTTCCTGTCCCAGAACAACCATGGCAAGTGGTTAGCCTGGACTTCATCACCGGGTTACCACCTACCACCAGTGGTCATGACGCAATCCTTGCCGCTACTAGACAGACGCCGTTCTTCCTCTGCTACGGACGCCACCCACTCACACCACAGAAACCGCCCACATCCGCTACAGTACAACCTGCACATGATTTCATCACAACCATGCATCAGCTTTGGGATCGGACCCACAAGCGCCTCCTCGACTTTCAGGAGCAACAAAAGCGCCAGGCCGATCGCCATCGCAACGACCACACCATCACGGTGGGAGACCAGGTGCTTCTTGACACCCGCAACCTGGACATCAGCCACCTCCCGTTTAAACTGCGACCTCGCTTCTGCGGGCCTTTTCTCATCGAAGCGCTGGTTACTCCTGTTACCTTCCGCTTGCGTCTGCCAGCCACATGGAAGATTCACAACGCCTTCCATGTCCAACTTCTGAAGCCCTATCGGGATCCGAACACGATCTTCGTCGGATGCCAACCGCCGCCGCCGCCACCCGTCCTCGTCCAGAATGAACACGAGTACGAGGTCGAGTCCGTGCTTGCACACCGTCGACGTCAAAATGGCACCGTGGAGCTTCTCATCCGTTGGAAGGGTTATGATCCTTCTGAGGACAGCTGGGTCCCTGAGTCCGACATGGGTAACGCCCATTGTCCTCTGCATGACTACCTTGTCAAGCAGGGTGTTACTTCTACCACCCAGCTTTGAGGGGGGGAAGTGTGAGAGTACGACCCCGTTACACCACTTGTCCCTTTTCTTAATTCCTTTCTCTTTCATTTCTCTTTTTATCTCATCTCATTTGGTTTCCTATTCTCAATTTTTTCCATTAACCTTTGGTTTGTCCTACTATTATAGTTATATCACCGACCAGGCTTGGGACGTACTGGTGCGCTATCTGGCGTAATCCTGCCGTAATCCCTTAAGGCCAATAGTCTCGCGTGGCTATACGCAGGGTGATTCTATCTTCTAGAAGGGTCTATTCCCTTAGGATAGGATAAACCTGGTTACCTGATGTACTCTGGAAGTATAAAAGCGCCTTGTACTAATCGATAGTGCAACCTTTCCTCGAGTCATTCGATCTTGTGATAGCCGGGGCGCATGGCGAATCTTCTTACTACTGCCTCGACTGACCCTGAACTCAGGAGGGAACCCAAAACCTGACTGGACGGCTGTCGAGCACCGCCTCCACCAATTCCTGTGCGGTGCATGGGACAACCTGCTGCAACAAGAAAATTCCAACCTTACACCCCGCCAACAGACATGACACAGGCCCAACGCGCAGGGCCTAACAGCGAGAGCAGAAGGCCTGGTCATTAAAG
>BQMB01000301.1:140000-142500 GCA_027943415.1 Closterium sp. NIES-67 | reverse complement strand
CTTGGCCCAGGCACGGAAAAATGGTGGGAGTCCATTCGTCGCCAACTACAGCAATTTCGGGAGGGGAAATGGGACGAACTGTACACGCCAAGCAGGGATTCCATTTCAAATGCCCCAGCTGCTCGCTCTTTGTCGGACGCTGCTAGCCTGCGCGCCTGTGCTGAAGGCCTGGTTCAGAAAACGAACCTCCGAAAGGCACTCGCGGCGGAACTGCCCTCGCCTGTCTCGCCAACCACCGCTGCGACTCTCACGAGCCTACACAAAAAACACCATGGTGCCACAGACGAAAGCCCAACACATTGGCGCGAAGGGGCAGAGAGTTCGCTGGAAATCGGACACGCAGCATTTCGCAGGCTACTGTCAAAATGCCAGCGTGGCATAAGAGGGGGACCATCGGGCACGTGCTTTGAGCACTTGCGGGACCCAGCTCTCCTCAACCCTCACGTGCTCAACCTGCTCCTGCACACTGTCAACCTGACGGTTGGGGGCAAGCTCGCATAAGACATATGCGAGATTTTGCTACCCAGCAAACTAATCGCCCTCAGCAAACCGAGCGGGGGGGTTCGCCCCATTGCAATTGGGGAGGCGTTCCTGCGTGTAGCAGCTAAGGCAGCACTACAAAAACTGGCAGCAGCGACACAGACATTTTTCCTGCCACACCAGTTCGGAGTGGCAGTCACAGGGGGAGTGGAGTGTGTGATCCACACCGTCCGAGCTCTACTACAGGCGTTCCCATCTCATATCGTCCTATAGCTGGATGTTGCCAATACCTTCAACAGCGTCCAACGCCACAGCTTCCTGCAAGTACTGCAGTGGAGCCCACTCGCCCCGCTCTCCCCGCTTGCATACACCCTCTACGGCGCACCGTCACCACTCCTCGTTGACGCGGCCTTCAATAGTGCCGAAATCAGCAGTAGCAGAGGCGTACGCCAGGGCGACCCATTGGGGCCGCTGCTCTTCGCCGTAGCCATTCAGCCAACGCTGACGCGTGTGGCAAACTGCTGCCCCGAGGCGATTTTCCTGGCCTATGCTGACGACATCACCGTCCATGGACCACCAGCAGCGGCCACCAAAGCTTTCCAGCTCCTGCAAGAGGGCTTGCAGGAGTGCGGCTTGCAGTGCTCCCTCGCGAAGTTGGTTGGCTGGTCACCGAGTGCCACAAGCACGGCCCTCCTACCACCAGGAGTGGCACAAGCGGAAGGGGGTTTGCGCATCCTCGGAAGTCCGGTGGGGGAGGCGGAGTTCTGCAATTCCTACCTTCGTGAGGCACTTGCCAAGGCGGCGGCACCCCTCGGCCAGCTGGCAGAGCTCCACCCCCAACACGCCCTCCTCCTCCTCTCGCGATGCGTGTCGCAACGAGTCTCTTTCCTTCTCCGCTCGACACCGGCAGACGACTTACCACTGGTGGAGTGGCGGGGCTGGAGCGAGGACATGGTGCGGACAGTACTACGAGCAGCCAAACTCCAAATCCCACGAGGCGAACTTGAGTCGAGCCTCACATGGCGCCAGGCAACCCTACCCATCACCCAGGGAGGGTTGGGGATCACCGACCCCACCACGGAAGTGCCAGCGGTGTTCTTAGCATCAACGCTAGCAGCGGCACGGCTCCTAGCAGGCATCCGCCCGCCTGAGGGACTACTCCAGGAGGCGAAACACCTGTTGGAGGGGGGAGGTGAAAGGGTGCTCCCGCTCCACACTGCCATCCGCGACAAGCGCTCTGCAGCACTGGCTGAGCATGGACATCAACGCCCGCCGCGCCGACGAGCTATTCGCGGACACCCTACTAGACCGTCCAGGCCTGGAGAACGCCCACGGGACCCGTCTCACCAGCCTAAGGGGCACGGGAGCCTGCGAATGGCTGCTAGCCCTCCCATCCCGGCCTGACCTCCGCTTCACACCAGCCCAGTTTGGGACGGCGCTGGCCTTCCGCCTGGGCCTCCCCCACCCTGTCCCAGGCGGCTGCTGCAGAAGGGCAGCAATTCCGGACACGAGCCTCCCAAACCACATCCTCTGATGCAACGAGGGCAGGTACCCCAAGAACCTCCTCAACGCTCTCGTGTACGCGACGCTTCGCATGGCTCGGGAGGCCAGATTCAGCGTCTACCACGAAACCACCCAGTTCACCACTCCAACGAATCGGAAGCATGCAGACCTGGAGGTGCGGGACAACGAGAGTGGGGCGACATGGGTCACAGACATCACGGTCACCGACCCAGTGCTCCAGCGGCGTGACCTAGATGCGGGTGGCCTCCCCAGCTGGGCGGCCCGGGAAGCGGCCCGGCGTGGGTCAGCTTCTATGCCCTGGCGGTCGAGACCTATGGGGCGCTGGCCCCCTCCATGGCCCAGTTCCTGCAGCTGCTGGCCAACCACGCGGCGCTGGTCCGATTCAGGGCCAACCCCCTTACTACCCCGGCCAAGAAGCTGTTCTCCCACTTTCGACAGAGGTGGTCAGTGCTCCTGCAGCGGCTGCAAGAGAACACCCTTATCACCCGCAGTGGCC